>CM075855.1:63737436-64192436 GCA_037975125.1 Latrodectus hesperus
ACTGTTTATTTATAAACAATTTGACCAAATTTTATTAGCAGGTTAGTATTTGTCTTACCTTTTTTATTGTTTACTGTACCTATAATTAGTATAGTACACTTAAATAATAATATTTTTTGCCATAAAAAGATCTAAAAAATTCAACTGTTGAACTTTTTTAGTTGACAAAATAAGTCTTTTTGCATAGTGAATAATTTATTTTTTATTATTTCAATGCTTAAATATTTCATGTTGTAATATTTCAATTATATGCAAATTCTAGCAAAATTTATGTACATATATTTATAGAGATAACTTCTATAAATATTAGTCTTTTGTATAAAAAATGTTTTGACATTTAACTGCAAATTTTCGTTTTGCCTTTTTTTATAAATATGATTCATTTATAAGCATCCTAAGTCTTGTAAAAAGTTAAATTTTTACTTATTGTGTTAACTATGAGAATAGATTTCGTACCTTTTTGTTCAAATTATAAAATTAATATTTTATTCTGACACTCGTCTTTTAGAATATGTGTGCATGTATATATATGAAGTTTAAACCTTTTTCTCCTACTCTATTTTATTCAGCACCAAAAGAGTAACAGTTCCTATACCATTCAATTTGTTCCCCCTAAGTATTTTAAATATCATTTTATAACTAACATTCTGTTAAAGTTTAATGCATTCAGGTGAAGATATTTTTTATAATATTCATGGCTGTGTATAGGTGCTTATTTAATGTTTCTCTCTCTCTCTCTTTTTTTTTTTTTAAAGGATTGATTATTTAATTTACAAATTATTTCTTTAGTTTTTAAATGCTTGTGCAATGAATTCCAGATTCACTTTTATTATATTTAAATGGGGATTACAATGTCTCAAAACTTCGATTAAATAAGCTAATTTTAAAAGTACATTAATTTTTTATTCTTCACATTTAAAATATTAGCAGAACTTATTTTTCATATTTTAGAACTTTATTTATAACAATACTTATATTATTATAATATAAGTATTGTTTATCTGTCTTGTATTACACACAAGACTTTTGTCTGTTAGTCACATTTTCTAAGCAAAAGTTCTGACTTAATCATAGTCTATATAAAATGAAAAAAAAATAATAATAACTGAGTTTTTTACCTTTTATGAAGTTTAAGAATATGTATTCTTATTTAATGTATGAATAAGTCATTCTTAAAACTACTCAATATACCATGATCAAATGGGTGAATTTATTTGAACAACATTAATATTTTGATATTTAAGTGCAATAATATTTTTATTTATAAATTTTTAGCATGTGTGTAAATGAGAGAACACAATTTTTATGAAAAATTAATTCTCTTATTTTAATATACATATTGTTAAATGAATTTTATGTTTTTATCCTGTAGTAAACACTAACAAAAGATATTTCTCAGAGCAATAAAATTTTTTTTAAGTTTTCAGAATTATTTCTATTCTAATTGATATGATTGTTATTTTTAATGTTATCCATTAATCTGGAACTTAAAAAGTGTTACATTTGAAAAAATAAATTACTCAAATTTTATCTTTATTTGATTGAAAAATTTGCTATTTTATATTTTAAGAAATATCAAATTTGGAATCTTTAAAAAAAAATTAATTATTTCTGATATTAAATTTATTTGCAAGTTATTGTAAAAATCTTAAGTACTTCTCTTCCAAAAAAAATTCTTTTTAATTTTTGTGTTATGAATCTGTTTTGAGTCAGGAGTAAGTACAAACTTCTGTGAAGCTATTTTTTGTTTGTGATTTATAATATCCTTAAAATGTTACTTAATGTTTTTAATTTCTTTTATTGAATATATAATTTCTATTAGGCATAAAGTGAATTGGTGTATAGAAAAGATTCTTCAAATGTTGAGCATTTCTTTTACAATCTCCTGACTATCTTTGTGTATTTAAAGAGTCATTCAAAATCTGTGTTTTGTGTTACTTAATTAAATTATGAGGTAAATTTTGACTGCATGTATATATACATATATATTTGTATTATTTATTTTGTTATATATATTTTTGTGAAGTGTGATCAGAATTATTTTATTTCGTGAAAAAATTCCCATTTGCTGATATTGTTTGTGTTTATAAATATTATTGACTAGTTAACTGTTAATAAAATTAGATTTCAGATTTTAATGGCTCACAAAGCAATTATTTCTTGCCCAACTGAATATTACTTATATTTAGAAGTGCACTACCTTTAGATTGTTTTAGTAATCTGGTTTTAGAAAACAGTTGAGAAGAAAATTGTAAACAATATTTATATATAAATTATTGTTTTTATGCAAAATTTCATTTATAAAAAATTGTTGAATTAATAAATGCAAAAACTAAATATTTTTGGCATATATTTATCCAAAAATTTTTGTAAGAAAAAACATGGTTATCTTACATTTAGTATTCTTTGAAATTTTCAATTATTTAAAAGTTTACGCTATCATTAAGAGTTTTATTTGGTTATTTTATGTGAGAATATAATGGAGGGTAATGTAGTTTATATATATAGAAAATAAGTGTGATAAAGTATTAAAAAAGTAAAAATTATAAAAGCTGTTTAATTATAAAATATGTACATGATTTTGCTTCATATAATTCTTTAGATTTTTAAATTTGTAAAATACAAATTTTTTGTTCAATGAGTTTTTATGAATAACCAATCTACTATGAAACTTTTAACATTATTTAAGTATTTTTGAAAATAGTTTTTTATTTATTTTACACAGTTATGACATGTGTGAAGGAGATTATCAGCTGTCAGTAATTAACACATAGCATTCATTAAATGGTGTATAATAGTTTAATTATGATATTAAAAGATTTTTTTAAGTATTATTGATTCGTGATAATAATTTTTTAAAAAAAGTATCCGTGAACTATGTCATTTTGTGATTTTTTGAGTTATGTAAGTAAAATTATTCCAATATGTAGATTAATACACAAAACATTTCTCATTGTTGTACTAAAAAGCATAACTTTATCTTGTGTACAGAATTTATACATTAGTCTTTATATTTTTTGTTAATTAACTAGAGGTCAAACTATTTACTATTTTGTAAAGATTTTTATATATTTCAAATAGTCATATACTAACATATATTTTTGTTTTGCCCATTAACATCCTAAGTAAATCTACCTCTTGTTTTTGTAAAATAAACTATTGTTTTGTCTTTGATGCACCATGCAGAGCATGCATTTTTTTAACTCTTAGTTTGCAAAGTGCTGGTATCTTAAGAAAAAGTATATGCACACTCCTTTTAATTGTAATTTTAATTATGTTAATTATGGCATATATTAAAAGAGTTATTGGTGCTCATATAAGCTGTTGTACATTCCATTACTGCAAGAAGAAAGTGTTGAGGCATGACTTGAAATCAACTTTTTTCAGCAAATGACCCCTGTGGGGTATTAAATTGTACATAGATCAAGTTTATTTATATTTAATGACATTTCTGGTAGAATAGTCATTGACTGTTTTTTACTGTCTGTTTATATTTAATTGTTGTATTGACCAAAAGCAGGTGAGTTTCAAGTCCCACCCCCATACACATCTGTGCTTTTAATTGTATGTAGCTTTTTAAGAAATATTTTAGCTAGCAATGCATTGATTCAAATGAAGTTTTCAGATTGCATAAAATGATGTAACTTCTATTTCCTTTTAAAAGTACTTAAATTGTTTACTGTTTTATTATCCTAATGGATGACTGTCATTAAAAAGTAAAAAAAAAAAGTTTTTTAATATGAAGAGTGTTTTATTTATTATTATTTTCCTTTATTAAAAATTCAGTCTGCAGTTGAAATTATGTAAACAATATGTAAAAGAAATTTTCTAATATTTTAAGAACTATTTAATCACATTTAAAAGTATTAAAAACTCTTCATATTCTGAGATAATTTTATTCATAACTTCATAACAATTACCATTAAGTATTTTAAGTTTATTAGAGTGAGATATGTTTAGTAAATTTTATATATTTTAATTTAAAGGGGAAAGCTATGTATAAAATTTATTTTTATATTGATAAAAATGTTTGTGTTGAGGGCTTTCAGTTTTTTAAATTTATTTTTAAACTTTACTATATATGTATGTCCAAAATAATACAATTTCAACATAGATTTATAGTTCCTTCCTATCCAATTGCTTTATTTTCTGAAAAGCAAAATTTGTAGTGCATTTGATATACAGTAACTTTCAATAACAATGCAGGTTTAATATTTTTAAAATTTGTAGAAATCAGTTTTTTTAAGATCTTAAAAATCTATATTAATTAATTTTATGTTTATTATTCAACTTGCTACTTGAAATATTACATTTTTTCAAAATTTAATTCTTAGTTAAATCAATTAGTCTTGTGAAGAATATTTAAAAAGTTCTTAAAACAATTTTTTGTGTTCTGCTGCACATTCTGCCAATTTTGAATTAAAAATTGTTCTTGAAATATTTTTTTAACAATCTATTTTTAATTTTTCTTATTACATTATTAGCAGTTTTTATTGAATTTTATTAATTTTTATTTGGGTGAATTATTATTTTTTATTATGCCATCATTTATAAAAAATAGGATTTCCAAGATGTACTCCTACTTAGTTTAATTCGATTTGTATGCTGTCCCTTTTTTGATTGATTACTTCCTTGTATAAATATTTAAAGTCCACAAACTTTATCCACATAGGTTTCATTTTTTATTTTTTTTTACGTTTAATTTCATATTTCCCCCTTGTTTCCATACTTATCAATAAAAATATAAAATTTAAATTTTTTCCTACTAATTAAGTGATTAGTACAGTTGATATTAGGCATTAAATTGCTATTCAAAACTATAAAAGTGTAGGTCCCAATGGAAAACTGATGTGCAAGAGGTTACCAAATGTTAATCTATACATGTTGCTTCCATTGTGTTATGAAATTTAAAATCAATAAATGAAAGGAAAACATATATGAATATTATCAAAAAAGGCATCTTCTCTTATGAGTATTAACTATAATAAGTTTATAAGTAATTCACATAAAATACAGTTGTTCCATTAAAAAATTCCTCTTTTTTTTCTAATATAGGTTGAATTTTGTAATCTAATGCAATAAATTGTAGATTTTTTTGAATGAAAATACTCGCACACACAAATATAAATATATATATATATACTACATATGAATTTTCTTTCTTTTTACCTTTTATTTTATGTGAACTGAGTTCATAACTTTCACATTGAATTGATTGTTTTGCCTAAATTTTATATAAATAGATTGACAATTTTTTCTTTAAATGTGTAGTTTGCTAATAAGGCAATTTACAATATACCAAAATATTAAAAGCTTAATATGTTATGATAACAATATATTCGCAATTAGAATAAAAGCAGCTATTCTTCAATAACTAATTTTCTAATAATATCGCGTTTATTTGTGTTTTATTATTAACTGTAAGATGACAAGATTGTAAAAATAAGTTAATATTTTTTTATTCTTAGTTAAATTCTTGCTTTTGAAAGAACAATAATCTAGTTGTATCTATTCAATATTTTAAAGTATATATATTTGTTTCAAAATTAGCATATTAACTAATTTTTTAGAAAAGGTTATTTTTAAATGCATTTTAAAGTACTCTAACTTTTTGTTTCAAGTATAATTGGATTAATCAATTAGTTTTTAATTATTTACTTAAGTTTATCATGGACTGTTACTGAATTGTTGGTTGATTTTGTTGATCGGTGTAGATTGAACAAGCAATTTAAGTGATTTTGTAATCCAAAATATAAATGCAAAAAAATTTTACTCTATGGTAATATATATAAGTTAATCTTACAAAAATGTGTTTTTAAACAATGTGATAGAGACATATTTTTAAATCGTGCGTTTCATATGATCTGAAATAAATTTAAGAATTTGTGCTTTGTAATACATTGTTAATGAAAAAATTATTTTGTGTTTCTGATAAGGAATGCTGAATTAGTTAATAGACCTTAAGTATGACAGTGAATTAAAGAAATTATAAACATTTTCCTATCTGAAAATTATATTTCATGTTGTTTTCATATAAAAAGTCTTATCTATTCAATTTTAGTGAAGTAAATGAAACATTTTGTCCTAACTTGCAATTTTATTGGTAATTTGTTTAAAATTATTTTATATCTGTTTCTGACCTTAGTGATTAATTTAGAACGCAATATAATATATTAACTTTAAGTATAAAATATATGAAATTGAAGATTATTAAGCTATTTGTCAACAAGGTTTTTTTAATTTTTTTTATAATTACATTTTGAGTTTTAATGATATTTGTTACTTTTAATGTTAGATCTTTTTTTTTTTTTCTAATTAATATATTGAAGTTTTTTTGCTTACTGAAAACTTCATGTATTTGTGCATTGTCGTGCAAATAAACAACATTCTTTCAGTCTTCTCTGAGTGAGTTAATGTGTCTCCTGACAGAAGCCTTTAAGAAGATGTGTTGTTAGCGATTGTCATTTTAGTGTATCATATATTACTGTAAAATAAACAGCTTCAGAAAAATGTGTATAGTGTCAGATTTTCTTAACGAGTTGTCAGCATAATACATCGAGCAAAAATTCTTGGTTGTCAAAAATCATACATCAATAATTCAATTTTGAATAAAAATACCTAATTCTTAATAGAAACTTCATTGCAAATTAATGCATATAAATTTTAGATTGAATACATATCTAAATAGTTCTTGTGTAATTATTTTTTTTAACAAAATAGCTTTTTGTTCATATTTTTTGTGTGCACTTAAATATATGGTTGGCTTAATATTATCTGTAGCAGTGATTCCCAAAGTGGGCACTACTGCCCCCTGATGGATGCTGCTACGATTCTGGCCACAAATGCATTTGGAGGGGGCGCTGAATAAGTATAGAGATGATAATATAAAATAAAGAAATTTTAGAAAAAATAATTTACGTATTCCGTTTTTAACGCTTAATTTTTCTTTGAACAACGTACTGGACATTGGCTCGGTTCCGATTTTTACTTGCGCACTACTACTGTTCATGTGATGCAACTGACTCGCCGTTCCAAAACACGTGAGCAGTGCAAGCATTGCTGCGGGTAAATGCCACTGGTGCGATTGGTCGATCGTAAATCCAAAGCTTCGAATAGCAGTTATAGTTCTGGCTTCTGGCAGTATTATCGGCAGATTTTGGAGCACACCATAAATTAGATTTCCTCGTAATTATTAAGCGTAATATAACTCAAATAAATGTTAGAGATTTTAGTTACATGTTAAAGTTAACAATGTAATAGTGTGAAAATAATTGGTGAGTATTATTTAGTTTGTAATATATATGTATAATTATATGCGCTATACAATTAATAATATGTTGTAATGTATATTAAAATTAAATTTTTACGTTACTATATAATTTTTAAATATTTCTAAAATTCGAATTTATATAGAAACTAAAAAAAAGTTACAATTGTGTTTCGAATTTCGTTTCTGCATGTTTCGAATTCGATGTCAGCAGTCTGCGAATAGAATACAAAAATTTTGTTCTTATTGAGTGTTCCATTTCATTGTTTAATATTTTAGAATGTTCTGAATAAGAAGTTTTTCTTTCTTTTTATTTTTTTTTCTGCAGTGAATATATATTTTGTGTAATTCTTATTTTCTTTGGAATTAAAAAAAGGAAAATATTTTTTATTTAATAATTTAAATAATTCTATTTTTATGAATGAAAGAGAAAATTGAATTTAAAAAAATAGAAAATATATTTTTGAGAGTATTTCTTATGTGTGTCTTGATCTTGAAACTAAAAGTGTTATATTTAATGGGCTTAAAAATATTATACTATTTTTTTTAGCAATTCTAATAGAAATATGAAAATTTGATTACAATTTTATTTTATAATAATTTATATTAGATTTAAATTTTTATAAATTACATGATTTCTTTAACTGTTTATATCATTTCATGAAGCATATAAAGAATATAAATATTTATTATTAAATTACATGTGCTATATTATTTGAATTATAACTGTGATAATTTCTTTTGAAAATTTTAGAGTATATAATATTTAAGAATTATATAAGGATATAATTAAACATATAAGTGTATAAAATTTGTAATATTAATGTGTATATTTTGAAAACTATTAATTTTATTATCACAGTTTATTAATTATTTGTTAATCTGGATCAATTTAATTCTTAAGATTCAGTAATTAGTTGTAATTCAAAATACTTTGAGTAAGAGAAATCGAAATAGATTTGAACATTTACTTTGAAAAGACTGAAAACATTTTTCAAAAATGTCATTTCTGGGTAGAACACGTAAGGATGATTTAATAACTTTAGCTTTTGAAATGGGTCTTGCACCACTAGATAATCTCAAGGTGATTGAACTTAAGAATATGATTACGAGTTATAAGTTACGAGGACGAGTTAGTAAAAGATAGTGTTATTGTGTGCACTTACAGGTCGGAAGAAAATGGTAAAAACTTAAATTTAGATTTTAATTATTTTTTTAATATTTGTGTGATTTAAAAATTCATTTTAAAATTTATTTTTTTCTACAGATAATTGCTCAACCAAAGAAAAATATCGAATATTTGAAATATGGCTTTATTGAGTGTTATGTAAACATTACATTACTAATGTACTTGATTTGCTAGAAAATTTCATTAAACAAAACTGAAGCCTTGCAGAGTACAAGAACATTTGACTAAAATTCATGGTGATAAAAAAAGATAAGTATTTAACATATTTTCAAACACTTAAAGAAAATGTATCAAACAACCAACTTTGGCAGAACTTTTTTCAACCGTAACCACACAAGGTGGTGATTCCTTTTTTATTGCAAAGTGCACTTCTAGAGCTCTTTGCTCAATTTGAAAAATATAACATCAGTTTATAAATTTTGACAAATTGATACAAACATTTTTTGATAGGTCTTATACGAAACTTGATACAACATACTCTCGATACAGTCTCCACCTTTCTAAAGGGAAGTCATAGCAGAATTTATTCACCTAGATCCAAGGACAGAATAGGTATACTATCAAATGCATTGATAGGCCTTATTGATGAAGTTGATTGAAAAAATACTTTGCGAGATAATATATATTCTTTGCCGATGAAATGATCGGAATCTCGGGGAAATTGTGACGTTGAATAAATCGAATATGATCACTAGTGCCGAGGTTTCATCTCATAAGGTTAAAACCTTTTTAGATCGTATCATGAAATCCACGATGCATTCGATTTTATTGGAAGGATTTACAGATAGCTCAAACAACCAGGAGAAGTATAACGTTCCAATACCTATTTGATGGAGAAACTGTCGTATATGCTTGTATTTGGGGCATTCAAGTAATATATAATCTATAGTTTCGGCCACTCCACACGTGCATTTGTCTGTATTAGATATATTTAATCGAACCAATAACGCTTTAGTTGGAATTGGCCTAGTTCTGACTCTAGAATTCCAGACATTTTCCATGCGAGATTTTGTAAGGAGACGATACCAGTTCTTTATAGCAGGTGAGAAAAACTGCTTGCATACTTGCTGTTTAGCCATTTCTTTAAATAAGAGTTCATAAAATTTTTCCGAGCGTAACGGGCGAGATCTTCTGGAAAAATTAATTAATCAATATACTGTCTATGGAACTCAGATTTAGCTATACAGTCAGCTGTTTCGTTTCCGTCTATTCCAGAATGCTTTGACACTCATACAAAGTAAATTGAATTACAAATAAACATTGCATCCATGATTGCTAATCCAATTAGTTGTATTACTGTAGGAGATTCTTTAGAGATGTGTGATAGACCTGAGGTACAGGATAGTAGATATAAAAAGAGAGTTCACCAACATGCGGAGCAGTCTTATCAATTTTGGGGGGTGGAGCAACGTCATAAGTTTGTAGTCTTATACGAGGGTTTAGAGCGACGCCATATGTTTGTGATCTTATACGATGGTGTTATTACTAATCAGATTGTATGAATTCATTGAATAGTGCTGCCATCTATTGAGAAATTTTCAGACTTAGCTTTGATGCTGATGTTGCCCTCTATGGGAATAATTTTGAACTGTTTATTTTTATTTTAAAAATTGAATTTTGCCAGCCGCGGGATAGAACCTCGCACCTTAGTAATGGTAGTCTGTTATCTTAACCACTGACCTACTCGGACTTTGTTACGGAAACGGTTTTTATGGTTTATTATGATAGGGGTGATTAGGACTTGGAAATTTTTTGTAGTGATTTTTATGTTTAAGGATTATAATGAACTTTTAAGTGTATAATAATACGAATTTATTTTTTAAAGTAATAGAATTTAATTTAAAATAGAATATATTTTTTCAGAATTTAAAATTTACACCTAGAGTTTTATTTTATAAGGAAATGGATCTTCTATTCAATTACAATGTTGAGAATTTGAGAATATTAATTAAATTTTATCGGAAAAGACAGAATTTATTTTTACCGTATGAAAATTAATTATTTTTCGAATACTACTGACAGAATTTATTTTTTAAAATATAAATAGAATTTAAAACAAATGTTAATTGTTTTGTAGTTGATCATTTTTTTAAAAATAAAATTATAGACACTTTGTAAATGATTTGAACTTAGAATAAATGACTGAATTCTATTTACTTACCTTTATGGTCACATCTGTCAAATTTTTATATTAGTTAAAATAATGCTGATTTCCACATCACGCAAGGCGTACAGCACATTTGGCGCATTACCTCTTTTTTTTATACTTGGTGAGATTCCCCAGTAGGTCTATTTTACCAAATTTACAAACATTAAAACACTTTTAATGCTACATCCAATATATTATACTTTATATACATTTTCAAAATAATTTTTAAAGTCTGTTAATGATAAATCATTAAAAAAATCTCTTGTATATACACATATACAACATCTCTTTAAAATATCTAAAGCAATAGTTCGTACATTTATCATCATGAGTGCTTTTTCACCGACACATAAAAACTTCTCTGCTTCTGTATCCATAAGGCATTCATGCCTTCTTTGAGAAGGATGATTAAAAAACATCCTTTACATTTGTATGCATAATGTATCTTGGTAGTAAGTTCATTTTTTAACAGCATTAAAAAATTTTTTTTCGATTCTTCCACATCACAATGTTGTTGTTGACTACATTTCGTTTTGTGGTATATTTCCTCCATGATTAAATTCAACTTTACAAATTGATCTTCAAACAGTTTTAAATAAGTGGGTCTCATCATAAACCCACCTATGTCATTTTTAAAAATCTGCTGAAAGATACAGTCTCCTTCATGATTAAA
This sequence comes from Latrodectus hesperus, assembly GCA_037975125.1. NCBI lineage: Eukaryota > Metazoa > Arthropoda > Arachnida > Araneae > Theridiidae > Latrodectus > Latrodectus hesperus. The sequence goes on from CM075855.1 coordinate 63,748,715, forward strand.
AATAATGAGTTGATTGTTGCAAACACAGAAACTATCTTTGTATATTAAATTAAAGTCATCCAGTTTAGACAACAGATCTGCCCATGTTTCAGGAGTTATCATAACCCCTCGTTTTGTAGCTCAAAATCCATTTTATCATTTTAGGTATATTCACGCAAATGAATGCGAATACTTTTACGATCTTTGTGAACAGAAGCCAAAGTATTCCAGTTCAAGTCTTATTTTTCAACAAGAGATGAGGTGCATGATATCTTTCTAGCATATTCATCCATCCAATCATCAGAAAGCAATTCATTGATTTTTAATTTTTTTGCTGGAGGTTCTACGTTTGACATAATTTTACGGAAGGTTAGACTTATACGACATCCCTTAATTAAAGGTTTTGAAGGAATCCCGTGAGTAAATAATTTGTGTGTTGGAGGGAACATAGAATACATTGATCCATGTTCTAAGGAAATGCATGTTTTTTTCACAATCCATTCGCTTAAACTCAATCGTTCGTGTTTCACCAAAACTCAGAACAGCAATAGGGGTTTTAAAATCTAAGTCTGATTCCTTATCTTTATGATCAGAAAATTTTGACTTTCCATTTGAATAGAAATTAATCAAAACAAAATTGTACTTACAATTCATTGCTTCCTCGACATCATTGCGAATTTGTTGTAACATTGGTGTCCAAGGCAAGGCAGAAACTTCTAATCCAGTAAAACGATAAACTAGATCATGATCTCCATACGCACAAATTTTTCGTAAAGGCTTATAACTTTGTCCTTTAATAATGAAAGTTGGAGTTGAAAACGGTAAAAGTTTAAGCTGTTCAAACACATCATTTGCTTTTACTTCATCATAAAATTTAGGTAAGTAATGAACATTAAGTTCATTATTGTTAAAAGTAATACATTTATCCATAGTTTTAAGCAAAGAACTTTTATATCGACCTCTCACTGCGACAAAAGTTAATCTAATAAAAGAAAACATAAATAAAATTTGAACATAATGTAAACTTAATGCAAACATTTTAGATGATATGTTATAAATAATCATTTTATGTTTTTGTTCGATGATTACAATGTGACATTTATTTCTAATAACATTTTAAAGATTATAATACTTTTAGGTATAAAGTTATGATATTTCTTTATTACCATTTAATTTTATTATTAATATACAATATCTAAATATTTTATAATTGAATAACATTACGATATTAAAGTAGCTACTTGAAACTGTTATTCAAACGTCAAATAGTTAAAATATCCTTATTTTACATTTTGGTTTTCCATGATCTAATAAAATCAAACCCGAAAATTGAATACATTTTGAAAATTATAAATGATTGTATTATGCTTTTCTTCAATGATTTACTGTTTTTTATACCGAGATTTACTTTTAGTATTATTTAAAAGAAAAATGCTTTTGAAGGGTAAAATTACATATTTTAATAACACTAACTTTTAATATACAATATCTAAACACTTTCCTATTGAGCAACCATATGTTAAAATAGCAATCGCTTAATAGTGATTTCCAAGATTTATTATCAGAGGGATAATATTAAAGATAAGGACTTTTAGATTCTCTATAGTTTAAAACTTGTCATTTTTCAAATAAAATTATCAATATTTTTTTAATGATTTTAAATTTGACTAAATGATCGAACTGGAAATTGAACAAAATTCATATCTATGGTTTTTTCGATGTTCTTAATAAAATATGTAATTTGTAATAAATTTAATGAATGTAGAAATGTTTTAAGTAGTCCTATTTTCAGTCAAAAATAAATTTTCATAGTTTTTAAACTAAAGGGTTGTGAAAAAGTTCGTTTTAAACTTTAAAAACTAATTTGCTATCTTGTGAATATTGCGATGTTACATTCTACATATAATATTCAAAATTTATTAACTTATTCACTAAGTCAATAACATAATCTACTTAATGAATTCGATAAAATATTTTTATAACATGTTTGTCTTTTTAAAAGATGTTATTTTTTTAAATCACATATAATATAACTTCATTGTAATATCATAATCACATACAAAATGTTCTTTGCTTGAATCATTCAGAAATCTATACATTTTTTAGCCTAATTTTACATTTAATGAATGCAGTTATTCTTAGTATATGTGCTTTACTTATGAAAATGTTTTAGGAATGAACTACAATTTTTAAGCAACTTGAACAAACACAAATATATTAGTATTTCTTTAAATTTTAAAACTAAAATTTGTATAAATTTGAGTTTTTATTCAAATATTAAAATCTTCCTCATCTGGATCTTGGTTATTTGTAATGGTTTGGAATCCACTTTACGTAAGACCCTAATTAGACTTCATATACCAAAAATGACCGATGAGTGTAAACAAACCAGAATTTTTATAATCACGTTCTTAAACGTGTGTTTTCAAACTATATTTGCTTCTCTTAACTGAGATGTCTGACTTTTATGTAAATAAATGTAACTAGTTTTTGTAAAAAATTTAATTTGTCGAGTATAAATTATTATTTTACTAAATATTTATTAAATACTATATACACGATTTTTACAAATGAAACTTTTAAGCATTTTGATTTTAACGATGTTTCAAAGCTAATGTTTAGTGAATTTTTTTATATAAATACGACACTTAATTTTAACCTAACAAAATTAACCGGTTAGCAAAATTTCTTAACTTATTAAAAAAAAAATTTCTTATTTATGAGTAAATTTTTTATATTTTTCTTTAAAAGCTACCGAAAATACAAATAATTTTGACAACTAATCTAGTTTTTACAAATAAATTCCTTAAATGCTCTACCATATTTAAATTTTTATAACAATTTACAAAGTATTTACACATTGAACATTACACATTACACAATTCTAAACATGGTACATAGATCATTTTTATATGCGATGAAATGCAAAAAATTTCCTATGTTATTATTTTTTTAAAATCTATTAAGGGATTAACGTTTATTTTTTTTAATTCAATAACAATCTTATGATTTTAAATATCAATGTTTTCATAAAAATAAGAAATAATATGTGAACTTACATTTAGAAAGAGTTGTTTTCCGGTCATTCACTTTAAAACGAAGGTATGCGATATTATACTGAAATCGCAAGATAACAATATCACGTGACTCTAGCTTTGCGATAACTCTAATCAATGTGATTCGTTGTTTTCGCTATACATGCGTCATCACGTGATTGGTGTGTAATAATTCTTATCATAAAATGCAATAGCTATCTTATCATTTAAGTAAACCAATGAATGTACTATATAATTAAACAATTAAATTCTATTAGAATTTATACTTCTATTTTTTAAAAGAGGTAAGTTATACAAACTTGTTACTGTAAATAATTATTTTAATTTCAACAAGAATAAACTAAATGTAAGCCTAAACTGGAATATTATATTCACCTAAGCTTTCTAACATTTATTTTAAATTATTCCATTATATTGAACTAATCATTAAATAACATAAGATCTTTTTTAATTCATACTTACTACAAATTAAAATATTCATCATTGTCATCATCTTAAGATTTGGGTACACTGTTTGCTCATTAACTGAAATTATTGTTCTACAATCAATCGTAAAATGTTACATTTTAAAATAAAATTGATGTTCAAATAAAATATACAATTTTTTCTATTACTACATATTAGGAAATAATCTATTTATGCCTAAAGTTTTATGATTTTAATAATTTATAAATAATTGTTTTTAAATTGAGATTAAATACATTTAACAAATTTCTATATCAAATATATTTCCACTCATATCATTCAGTGTTTCTTAAATAGTAATATGTGTGTGTGTCAAATGATTTCGATCTTAAAAATTTTATCGATTTGCCGGAATTTCTTAACTTTTAAAAATATTTTGATGAGTTTCTTACAAATGATGAAATGCAAAAATTGTTTTATGTTGTAATTTTAAAAGCTATTGAAAATAATTTTACAATTAATTATAAAATCTTATCTAGTTAAAAATATTTGCAGTTTATTATTTGGAGTTCAAATCATTTACAAAATGTCTATAATTTTATTTTTAAAAAAATGATCAACTACAAAACAATTTACATTTGTTTTAAATTCTATTAATATTTTAAAAAATAAATTCTGTCAGTAGTATTCGAAAAATAATTAATTTTCATACGGTAAAAATAAATTCTGTCTTTTCCGATAAAATTTAATTAATATTCTAAAATTCTCAACATTGTAATTGAATTGAAGATCCATTTCCTTATAAAATAAAACTCTAGGTGTAAATTTTAAATTCTGAAAAATATATTCTATTTTAAATTAAATTCTATTACTTTAAAAAATAAATTCGTGTTATTATACACTATAAAGTTCATTATAATCCTTAAACATAAAAATCACTACAAAAAATTTCCAAGTCCTAATCACCCCTATGATAATAAACCATAAAAACCGCTTCCGTAACGAAGTCCGAGTAGCTCAGTGGATAAGATAACAGGCTACCACCACTAAGGTGCGAGATTCTATCTGGCTGGCAAAATTCAATTTTTAAAATAAAAATAAACAGCTCAAAATTATTCCCATAGAGGGCAGCATCAAAGCTAAGGTTTGAAAATTTCTCAATAGATGGCAGCACTATTTAATGACGTCATACAATCTGATTAGTAATAACAACCTCGTATAAGATCACAAACATATGACGTCACTCTAAACCCTCGTATAAGACTACAAACTTATGACGTTGCTGCACCCCAACAGTGATAAGACTTTGCTCCACTGCTCGGCGCTCCGCATGTTGGTGAACTCTCATTTTATATCTACTCAGGATCATATACTCGTGAGCTTTTGTACAGCCTTTTTTCAGTGTTAGTAAGATATCTAGGCATTCGATAGTGAAAATAGAATTTTGGGTTGCAATTTTTCCAGAAAAGAAATAATTATAGATGTAATTAAAAATTTCTACAAAATTTGACATTTGCTTTGAAGTTTCTGTAAAAATTAGAATGTGCTTTTCTTCAAATTGTATAATAGAAGTCTCTGAAAATGTTCGTTATAATCTCACTAGGAATATTCTTAGATTGAAATAGGAGTTCTTTCAGTGAAAACAGTTCGTTGGAAAAGTCTATAGTCTGAAATCTTGGTGACTTCATTGTGTTTAGTTCATTAATTCTCTGAGAACTAACTAAATTCCTGACACGAAAAACAAGTAGGTGTCCCTTGCTAATATGATTGGACGATAATGATTTCCACAATTTCGCACATGAAGATTCCGAATCTAAGGTGATATTTCGAATATACATTTTTATTGATAGCAATTCTGAGCGATATGATAATGGAAGTTTTTCAGATTTTGGATATATAATAGGAATTTGGAGTCCATGTTGGGGGGGGGCAGGCCAGTGGCAATTCGGAGCGCGGCATGATAAATGACATCTAAAACTTTTTATCGCTTTTACTTGCAAACGAAAATATGTGGCACTCGTAGTTGATGTTTCCACTAATACCGGCATTTACGATTTTTAACAGATGGAAAATTCTCAAACCTCGTTTTAGTCCTACAATAGCTTTTAATGCGTTAAATTTCTTCAGGTATGTCTTTTTCTTTTGCAAAAATGATGTTTAAAGGCCATGTTATAGGAGAAATATATGCCAAGGATACGCATATATTGCGAAGATTTGATCAATTTCTAACCAAAGTTCAACTGAATGTCCCCATGGTCTCTCTTAGAAGAAAAGTTTACGAGAGAACATTTGTTTGGGTCAGTCATCAACATCCATTGTTCACACCATTGCCTAACTTTGTCTAGAGGAAATTTCATTTTTTCTCTTAATGTATCAGATGTCACACAAATCGAAGCACATAAGAAAAACATCGTCCTCATCAAGGAAGCACAAGATCCCTTCCGAAATTACTTCAAAAATATCTACCATAAAAATCATAAATAGGAAAGGCGATAATAGCCTACGCTGTGGAACACCCCTGTAAGACCGTAATTAACGTGAGAAAGTGCTCCTCCATTTCACTCTGACATATCTGTCTTGTATGAGGTTTATCATCCATTTTGTGGTTCTGCTAATGATATGGGCTTGCGTAAGTTTATAATCTAAACCATCATGTAAAACTGAATCGTATGCCTTAGAAATATCAATAGATACACAAACATTAAATTTCTTTTGTGATCTTGCCTAGATTATATGATGATGTATCGTGGACAGAATACTATCACAGCTACTACATCGTAGAAACCCGTGATGATGAGGATGAAAGAAATCTGCCATTGTTGTATAGTTAAGAAGACGCTTAAGAACCATTCTCTCAATCACTTTACATAAATTGTTAGTGAGAGAAATAGGCCTGTAAGATGATATCTCGTTTAGAGGCTTATTAGGTATAAGAATGAGAACCACTGTGGAAGATTTCCACGTGCTGGGAATACTTCCTGAAGACCATGAGTCATTGATAAGAGAGAGAAGACACTCAAAGAACGAAGAAGATAAACCACACTAAGCATTTTATTTGACATGTGATCGGGACCAACGGCTGATTTTTTCTCAGTAATAGCACATTTAAGCTCTGCTAAAGTAAAATTCAGTTATACTGGTTGGAAGTCTCTGAGCTTAAATCTATAGGAATAGCCTTGAATAGTAATTTACGAGAAGGTTAGCTTGCTCCTGGGAATCCGAGATGAATAAGTCACCAATTTGAACAGTAAGTGAGAAGTGGGCGAAGTAGAGGATCTATTAGAGATTTGCCTTATATCCTTAGACGAACAGACAGAATTAATCGAATCAACCCAATACTTACGACATAGGAATACAATAAGTTGGTAGAGCTGAACAGCCACTTGCTTATACTTGATTCAAATATTCTTTTTACAAGACTTGCCAATCTTCATAATCGTCTCTTCTTTCCGAAAAGAAAACTGCATCTTGAAGACCACCAAGGAAGATATAATTTCTGTTTAATGACCTGCCATTTAAAATTGTTACTTATTTATTTGAAAGGCTGTACAAATGTTGAAACGAACTGATACTAAAAGATGAAACCTGATTATTAAGAGAAGTGAGACATCTAGACCATAAGATACGGGCCCGATAGTATTGGTAATCATTTTTCGATATAATAAAATTTATGGAAGTGTGCGCTGGAAGATGATACTGCTATAGCTGTCTGGATGAATTTGGTGAGAACAGAGGCTGAATATATCAGGGAAAAATAAACAGTAGTCTGGAAGAGATGATAGCTAATCATAAACAAAATGAGTAGGAGTATCGTCATTTAAAATTCATATGTTAATTTCTAATAGCCACTTTAGGAATTCTGTGGATTGCAATGAGTTAGAATACCTTTGGATGGATGCCTAAACTAAGGATGGATGCCTTATATTGAAATCACCAACGATGATGAAGGGAGGTTCCACTGCCTGAAGGATGTTTTAAACCCATTGAAGAGAGAGTTTATCTGTGGGAATATACATGTTAATTATAGGGATTTTTGTTTTACCAACTGAGACTTATATAACAAGGACTTCTCTATTGTGTGACAAATTCCCAAGCATTGGATCAGTCGAGCGGGAAGAACTTTATAGATACTCAAAATCAGATTAACCCCTCTTCCATCAGATTTATCAGATCTAAATATGATCTTATTTGATAAATTAAAGAAGGTACTGCTCTTTAAAGAAAAGATTTCTGTATTGCTGTCAAATTTACATTGGCAAAAACTTGAGTTTTAGAAAATAGTTTTTGTTAAGAATGCTGCAAGAATTCCATGAAATCAGAGAAAACATCATCCTTTAAAGTAAAAGTTTTGAAAAAATTCAATAGCTTAAATTCCCAAACTGATATTTAATGAAAAGATCCGATATATATATATATATATATATATATATATATATATATATATATATATATATATATATATATATATATATATATATATATATATATATATATATACAAAAAATAGAATCCTCAGAGAAAATTAAATTACATCATTTCGCTTTTAAAACAAAATGAAAAGTTCTTATAAAAAGTTATATATACAACTTTTTATAAGAACTTTTCATTTAGTCTTAAAAGCGAAATGATGTAATTTAATTTTCTCTGAGGATTCTATTTTTTGTATTTGCTTTATTACGACTAGTTTTCCGACATGATGAAGAGGATAAATCACGCAAAGCCATCTGGGATTCGGCTATCTTTTGAATAGTCCGCATAACTTTTGAGAACATTTCATCTTGTTTATTAGATAGGACTACTAATTTCTCTTTAAATGTTTTGTTTAATTCTAGAAATGTTGCTTTTACGGTAACTGTATGGTTTATTACACTTTCTATTTTTTTTATATGATAATGATGGTTCAGTTGCCTTAGTTTCTGCCGCGTTGGCATAACCAGGAGAAGTTTTAATTGACTGATATTGTTGTCGAATTTCAGTAAAAGTAAGGTGATTTTTCCATTTAAATTTAAGAAACTTCCTTTCTTCTAATCTAACAGGGCAATTCATGAAGTCAGCTGAATGTGAATCTTTGCATTTACAACAGATGGTTGATGTTATCTGACACAACTGATCAGCATGAGATATACCACATTGGCGACATATTGGAGTAGCGATTTGACATTTTTGAGAAGAATGTGTAAACTTAAAACATTTTGGACACTATCTCCAATTATCAATGAACTCAGATTTTTATTACTGAGAAAAATAAAATAATTTCTCCAGATTATGTCCATACACATTTACTAAGATAGTTTCAGTTAGTTCAGGAAAATTTTTCGTAGTAAATCTTCGAATACTTTTCATATTAAGACCGTTTAGAGAAGTTTCTTCTGCTAAGCTTACCAAAGGTAAATCCGCGGAAATATCTCTCAAAATAAATCTCGTAGTTATAAGTCTTGATGAATCAAAGGTTTTACTGGTACATTTAAAATATTGCTAATTATGCAGGGTGTTCATTAATTATTGTCGAAGTTTCCGTACCTCATAACTTTTGAATAAAAGTTATTACACAAAAACCGATTTATTATTCGTAAATTACCACTCAAAGAATTTTATTACTGATTTAAAAAAGATTAATGAATTTGCACATGGCTGCCCTTCGTGGCTCGTAACACATCGAGACGAAATTCGATTGCCCTCCAAGTGTTCTCCAGCATTTGTTGGGTAACATTTTGAATCGCAGTAACGATTCCGCGCTTTAGGTCATCAAAGGGAGACACAGGGGTCTGGCACACAATGTTCTTCTCAAACCCCCATAGAAAAAAGTCCAGCGGTGTTTATTCCGGTGATCTCGGAGGCCATTCGATTGGTCCACCTCTTCCACACAATCTGTCGGCTCTTCCACACCATGTAACTGTACAGCTGCTTGTCTCGTTGATTTTCGTGGACTGCGAGTAAACGTTTCTTGGAAGCGATCAACATTTTCCTGCAAAGTGCTCGATCTTCCCGCTTCCTTTCAGTGTAGAACGCTACCAGTTTCCTGAAACTGTGTAAACCAGCGTCTGATAAAATTATCCGAAGGAGACTCTTTCTGGTATGTGGTTCTGAAGTGACGTTGAGTAGTATGACTGATTTAGCTTCGAAAAACCACAATACACACATTGCTTTTTCTTGCACGGTCGCTATTTTTATTTATGACGTCGTAATTACCCAGACTGCAAATGTGCTAACATCGCATTGTTGCCTCGTAAAATTCTTTGAGTTGTAATTTACGAATATGTAATCGGTTTTTGAGTAATATTTTTAATTCGAAAGTTATGAGGTACAGAAATCCCAACAATAATTAATGAATACCCTGTACATATCTCCAAAACTGTTTGAACCCTGTTGGTTTTTATACGTAGTTTTCCTAATCTAGTATTGCAAGCTTTAATACTATGTTGTTCGACTAAATGAAGTAGTTCGGATTTTAATGCTACTGGGTTTTTTTTGGAATACTATTAGAAATACACGATGACAATAATATAGTAAATTTGCTTACTCAGTTATCAGCAACTAACTGAATTTGACAGTCAATATCATCTTCATAAATTAGATTCTTTGTATCACTTATTTTTGGTAAGTGATTAACTTCTTCATACGGAAAATCTGTCTCTTCCTCCATCATTCTTTCATCATCGCCCAAAAAACAAAATACTTCTTAAGTAAATTTTTGTAGTACTAAAAAAATTTTCCATTTCCTTTGAAAAGTCTTGAAAAAGACTTATTCGTTTAACAATTAGTTCAACTTCATCATAACTCTTACAAAACTTTTTTACAAATCCGTAGAACGACCGCCATTTTATTTTCCTTAAATAATTGAATTCTTCAAGATGGTGATGGCTTGTTTGCTTCTTACATATTTTGCTAATGACTGTCAAATCTCGGGGAAACTTCATTAGTGAAGAACTAATTATACTGGATATATAAGTGAAGTAATATATACGTACTGTGTTTAATCATAATTTCAAAATGAAATGCAATTCAAACCCGAAAAAATTGGATGAACTTAAGGATTTTATTTATACAGATTATGTGAAATTAATCTATTTTACAATTTCTCATTTGATCCACACAAAAAGTCTAAATGTGTTAAGTTTAAGAGAAAGCACGCATAAATGTTGTGCTGAATTATCTTGCACGTACTTTTATATTCATATACATTTTACATCATTTATTGTTAAGCGTACAAATTAGACGTAATAAAATCATTTGAATTAATTCCGCACACTTACAATCGGTATCTGATTAAAACTAATATCTAGGGATGTCAGAAAAAAATGGAAGTTAGAATATTACAAAACAGAACATTTATTACGACATTATACATAATTAAAACAATTACAAAAGAAAATGCTTAACAATAACAAACAAGGCTACATATTTTATACCAGCACATTACAAATAATAAACAAAGTTATTCATGAACCGGGTGGTTCGCCTTCCATCTCTCACTTCTATTCTATCTATCTCTATTTTATTGGATATTAAATATTTTGTAAGTTCACTCTGTTGGGCAGTAACACCATCTCTTGTCAGTAGCGTTAATATAGATCTGTTACAACCTCCTCCGAAGACGACCCGACCAGGGGTCAGCAGAAAATTTCCTGGAATGGTTTGGTTCTTGAATATGAGCTACGGCAGGGGTGGGAGTTTTAGGCCTGTTCATTTTTGTAGGCCGACCTCTCCTGGGCAAAGTTTTGATCGGTGAAGTTTTACTTCCTTGAAAGGGAGTCAATGCCGAAGTGTCAAACTCCTATTGGTGTATTTGGAGAATCTGTATTAGCCACAGAATATGATACAGGGTATTTTTGTGTAACGATGATAAATGGTCCATCGCGATGAGGTGAAAATGTTACTGTAACAGCAGCACTTTTATTATTTAGATTTAGTTTGCTAACCATAACTAAATATCCTGATTTATAGGTAGGAGTTGCTCTCCTTCTCTGGTCTGCAAAATTCTTACTATTATTTTGCTGTTCAATAAAGATCGCTGGCTTCAGATGTCAATCTTACCAGTCTTTTTAGATACGGGGTCATTTCAGCGACAGAGTTATCGTTTTCAATGATACCACGAAAGACATTGGTAACATCATCAAGGGCGCGGAGTTCTCGTCTAAAATTGAGAAAAGCAGAAGTTTTTCCAGTTGAACTGCACTTTGAAGTATTAATTTCGAAATGAATTGTAGGGAGTTTTTCTGACCAGGTATCATGCCGATTTTTAACTAATATGGCAAGACGAGGTTTCAAATCGCGGTTCTTCCTCTTGCTTGAGGTTGGTAAACTTGCTTGGGGTTAATAATTGATGAATGTCCATGAGATAACAGAGTTGTTGTATCACAGCAGAAACAAATTGTGGTCCATTATCGGTGATAATCCTGCGTGGTATTCCGTATCTCATAAATATTTCTTCTATAAGAGTGACAGCACACTTTTTTGCTGTTGCATTTTCCAATGCAAATAGCTCGATTCATATTGTTATAACGTCTTCGGTTATAAATATTCATTTTTTCTCATGACTAACTGGAAGAGGGCCGAACTAATTAATAGATACGTCTCAAACCTTTGGGATGGAACTTGAGTCTGGAGCTGACCAGCAGGTTTTTGGTTGGATCGCATACATTCGATACATTTACATAATTGGTGATATACTTCCGCATGCCAGTCTAGTAGTAGTTTCTAGCAATTCTATCAAAAGTTCCTTCAGCACCGTAATGACCTGCAGCGGGATCATTACGATGAATTTTGAGAAATTTTTCTCTCGCATCTTCTGGAATGACAAGTTGAGCCTTATCAAATCCAGAATCAGGTGCCTATTTGTATAGAACACATCTGTTCATCATAAAACATTTTTTCGTCCAGTTTCTATATTACTCAGTCAAGTCGACTGCTTCCAAGGCATTTATTATTTTCTTTAGATTTTCATCTTGAAGCTGGCTGTCTCTGATTTCTTTAGGACTTTGGTAAGAAAATCTACTGAAACAACAGTGGGTTGATTAACAGTCACAGAGCATATATCGCATGGGTTATCTCCTTAGTGACAGGGAGGACAAGGTAACATGTCAGCTACCACGTTGCTCTTGCAACGTACTCGATATAGAGGTTGAACTCTTGGAGTTGCAGAACCCAACGAGCAAGTCGTCCTGATGGGGACTTTAAAGACATGAGCCATTTTTCAAGAATTTTCTCAAAACACAAACTGCAAAGGCTTCACGCTCTGTAGTTGTGTAATTTCGCTCAGCACTTGTTAATAATCGGCTTGCATATTGAGTAGGATGTTGATCTTTCAGGGTTTTCCTTGGACTAGGACAGCACCTAAGGCGCACTGGCATCAGGAAAGGCGCGCATCTTGCGCACTGATGCAGTGCGCAAGATGTATGGTTTACTCGAATCACATTGCTTGAGACAGTGGTCGGCAAACTTATTAGCCAAATCTGCTTGTTTAATAAACTTTTATTACACTAAATAAAACTAAATTTCATACTTAATAAATATTTATTAATGCGAATATTGTGTTTACATCTCCCTGGAAAGTTATTGTAAGTCAGATTTGTACGTTGTTGTTTTTAATTTTAAGCATGATTCCAAATTCTCATTATTAAGACGACTTCTCAGTTTACTCATGATAATGTTTATGCTTGAAAAAAATTGTTCGCACATATATGTAGAACGGAAAATGGAAAAAACCGCAAACGCGAGCTTTTTCAGTAGATCCTTAGAGTCAAGAATACTATTCCATGCGTTGAAAATGATCAAGCCTTCCTTCTCCAGGTCATTCAAAGCAGACTACTTGTGTTGTGAACTAAGATTACATTTTTTTTCTCCTATATTTCCAACTCAACACAAAGACGTTCGAATTTAGAGCGCCATATCTCCTTGTTTTGTAAATCCAGCAATTGTATTTCAAAGCTACGAATGTCAATTTCAAAAGGAGAAAATTTTAACTCGGTTAAGAGGATTTTGGACAAATGCTAAAGTTGTCCTGCTATTTTTAAATTCCTGAAACCTGCTGAGAAACGCATCCCTCACATTTAAAATTATTGTTTTAAAATGGTGTTTATCTATAGAGGAATCATTTTCTTGTCAATGTTTCAGCAGGTTCGGGAAGTAAAACAATGTTTCCCTTTCAAAATTCTGAGCTAAAAGGGATAATTTTTTTCGACTGTTATTACTTCTTCTAACATCGAAAAAATTAAGCTTCCTTTCCCTTGTAATTTAGGATTAAGCTGGCTTAGATGAGACGTAAATGAAATAAAAGTTTTGGATTCACTGATCGTTTGCTAATATTGGATAGTAAACGCCCTTCTGAAGGAGAAATGCTTTAATTTCCTGAAAAAGGGACGCGAAACGTTTTAAAACGTTCCGTCTTGATAACCAACGTGACTTGTTATGTGAAGCAGAAGATCACTCTCCATTTCAGATAAATATTCTTTGAATTGGCGATGATTAAGAGCTTCAGCTAAAATGAGTTGATAATGGTAATTACTAATTCCATAACTTTACAAATTTCATCCGGAAATGTTTGCGCACAAGCGCTTCTTGGTGAATGATACAATGGTAAACAAGTATCTCAAGGTTTAAATTTTCTTTTCTTTCAAAAAAGCAACAAACCCTTTTCTTGCAATTGCCTCTGAAATTCTAAGATGCTCTAGGCAGAAGATACGTTTAATCGTAGGCTTCATAACTGAGCACTACTACTTAATGTATGTAACTGCACTAAAAAGAAAAAAAAAATTTCCATCATCAAAATAACAAAAATTTTAATATGACCAAAAATGAAAGAAAGCTTCCAACATTTGGACAAATGGAAGTTATCGAAAAATCGATTACAAATTTTTTACCGGAATCACAAACATATATAGCAGGTGTAATATAAAATCGTGTAAAAAATACCTGTAAGATGTATAGCTAGATTGAAAAATACAACAACTTTTTAATAAGACAGGACAACGGCAGACACGATAGATAATACAAAACTGTTCGCACTGCAACTGCTGATCTGTGATGCCAATTTGTACCCCCTCCCCCACTACTCTAGAACAAGTATTACGAGCGCATGCTTATGGTACCTTTGTATCACAACGGAGTACGCCGAAAACATACAAACAATTTCAGCCTGTAGCTTGTACGTAATTTGTATTTACGTTTACAGAAACCAATAAAATTAAACTTGATGTTTATTACATATTTTTACAACAATATAAAATTTTAATTACCTATCTATCTTAAACAAGAAATTATACATGCTCTTGATTTATAGTAGATTTTTAATTTATCAAAATAAGATGTAATTTTTTTCTTACCAAGTTTTTTTAAAGGAATATATTTTTGTGCCTTCCTTGGATATTTGTGCCGGAGCTGTACTTTGCCGACCACTGGTTTAAGAACAGGTGGTGAAGTAAGTAACGTCCTTAACTTTTAGAACGAAGCTTTTTCTTGTTCTTTCCAGCACCAAGAGGAGGATTTCTTGGTTAAATTACTGATAGGTCTGGCTATTTCAGAAAAGTTTGGGATGAACCTCCTGTACTAAGAACAAGTTTGCAGAAAGGACTGAACTTGCTTAACAGTTTTGGGTTCAGGCATGTCTAGGATAGCAGCAGTTTTGGCAGGATCAACCAGTAGACCTTCAGGGATAATATAATGCCCAAGATATTTAATTTTTGTACTTGCAAAATTGCATTTTTCACTGTTAGCTGTCAGTTTGAATAATTTAAGTCTTTAGAAAATGTCTCTTAAATTTTCTAAATGTTCCTGAAATGACTCTGATAGTATTATAATGTCATCAAGGTTGGAACGAAGAAAAATGTCTCCAAGACTAGTTCGGAATTTGGCTATTAGTATTTGGAAGGTTGCTGGAACATTTTTCAAAACAAACGGCATTCGTATGAAAGGGTATGTCTCGAAAGGACAAATAAATGCAGTTTTGTCTGTTCACAGCAGCCACATTCACCTGGTGATAACCAGATTTAAGGTCAATGGTCGAAATATAATGAGTTTGTTTAGCTTCTTGATGTAAATCATCTATAAGTGGAAGAGGGTAAGATTCCATCTTGGTGATGGCATTCAAATTTCTATAATCAATACAGAATCTATAAGCACCATTTGCCTTCGGGATGAGCACAACAGGTGCTGCATACGGAGGTTGGGGCTGAATAATTCCTTCAGTTAAGAGTATCAATTTCATTTTGCATGATTTCTTTTCTTGCTCGAGACACTCGATACGAAGGAACAGAAACCGGGGGATGATTTGGCATATCAATGTAATGTTCAATAAATGGGGCTGTTTCTCCCCCTGGACTGAAGATAGTTTCATACTGGGATAAGAGTTCATTTAATTTAATTCCTTGCTCTGCAGTCAGATGAATACCTTCATTTTGACGCAAATGATGAGGACGATTCTTTAATTTCTTTTCCTGGAAATCATCCCATTTGACTCCTGGGCGGGAGTCAAATGGGATGATTCATCTTCAACAGTATGGCCTTTTTCATTCACGGTTAGCAATGCAACAGTTTGGGAAGCATTTGTTTGTAGCGACCCACAAAGAGCTGGCATTTCAAAAGAAAAGTCTCTTCAAAAGGCTCTTCAAAAGAAAAGTGTCATTTGGGCTAATCATTGAAGAGCCAAGTCTTCCGTTCAAAATTTAGTAAAATCCCAGCTGAGTATAGAAAGTCTATTCCCAACAGTGTGTTGTTCCCTTTTGCCTCAGGGATGGCAACAAGGTTCAAAAGTAACGTACGGCCTCCAAGATAAAATTTTACCTGGGTTATATGAACTTCTCTCTTTATTTTACTACCGTCTGCTAAAGATATTAGTAGAGTATTGGCGACAAATGTTGCCACTTGTTTCCTCAGGATGTGGTAAAGAGCCCCTTGTTTCCTCAGCATGCCCCTGTGATTGAATGGGTTGCAGCAGTGTCTGCGCAAGCCGTACCCGTGACTCCATTAATAGTTACTCTTAGCTATGCCATCTGTGCGGGTGCACTATAAGACGATTGAAGAATAACGCTGCTGAAAGTATTAGAAATTTTCTTTTCCTTTCTTTTACAGTTAGGACATTTAAGTCTAATGACTCTTGGAGTGCCACATCCATAGCATGCAACTTCACTGGACTCTTTCTTAACATTCTCATTTCTTTCATATCTAAGTTTTCTTTCTTGAGTAGCGTATTTAAGAGGAATCTGTTTTTTTTATGTACTGGAAGGAGAAATTTCTTTATACCATACCGAACATTTTCGTAAGCATCTAGTTTTTCAGCAAGATCAATCGGAGAAATAAATTCAAACCAATTATCGATAAAGTGTTCTTTGACGTCAGGAAGAACTTTCTTCTTCATTTGATCTGCAACGATAAGTTGTTTCAATTTTTCGAAATCCTGTATCTTAAGTTCTTCAAGCCAGCTAGTTCTTCTTTTTTTGGATCGAATTTTGGCAAAAGAGTGCTAAAGTTACTAAGTGCTGAAGCTTCTGGTATGCTACTGAGAGATCAGTTGACGATAGAGGATCTATGCTTGCCAAACGCTGAGATTCAAGTTGAAGCTGGAGTTTCTCCAGTTCATATATTTGTTGTTTCTCAAATTTTTCTTTCTCATAAGCTATTTCGGATTCTTTTAAAGCTGATGTTTCTTTCGCTAATCGCTCTTCAGGAATTGCTTGAAACATACTTTTAACCACAGATTCATCATAATTATGTGCTTTACTAATGAGATCTGTTAATTGAACGATTTTTAAATCATCTCCCACAACCAAACCAAGCTCGTCGGCTATCTTCGTTTCGGACACGGTAAAGGTAGGCCATTCTTGATTTCAAAAGTTCTTATTTTATGACTTATTATTTAAATGAAGTTATTAGGATATTCTAAGACTAGAAAAAATACACAGAAATACAAAGAAAAAAATACATAGAAAATTTTTTTATGACTTATAATTTAAATGAAGTTATTATCATATTCTAAGACTAGAAAAAAATACACCAGACTAGTAAAGATATGTTGAAATTATATAAATCACAAATTAAATTGCAAATCAAAAGTTGTGATAATATCAAAAGATTTATTTCTAATATCTTATTTCAGTAGTGTCATAAAATACAAAATTCTATAGTGTTATTTTCTTTTAAAAGAAATAAAAAAATCTTAAGGTATCAAGAGTAAAAACAAAATAATAAGATCACTGCACAACAGAAATATTATTCTTATATTCTTTTGTTTTGTTTTCATTTTCCAAACTAAAAAGATTCCTCATAGATGGAAAAAAGTATAAATATTTCTTTCGAATGTAAAACACAGTGTTTTAAATATTAACTATAAATGATTTATTTATTTTTATCAAAACCAACATTCATGGAGCCGTTACTTCAACTTCCATACTCTTGTCTAGACAGAACATTGACTCTTTTTTATACACAGAAATTATTCTTACTTTATTTTTTTCGGTGAAAATAATCAAAGATAATCAGTTTTTAATTTAAATATATAATATCAACTGCTTATTCTAATTATAAAAACTGTAACAAATCAACAGTATTCTTTCGATTTTAACCTTTTACGAATGATATAAAACTGCGTTTTGATCCAGTTCTGTTTTACAATGTCAACAGTTTAAATTCAAGAATTTTATTGAACATATACATTTCAAAAGATTAAACATCACTATTTATGCAAATTGACAAGCAGAAACAAAATATATACCAAATGCATGCAGTATTAATAGACAACCAACAATAGTCAGACTACCACCACCATACTCCAGGACCTTTTGAAAGCTACTTTTCCAGCCGATGACATTGCAACTGACACTCAACACCACAGAATCAGAAGTTAGTCCCTAAATCACACAACCACAATGGACCCACCCTTTGCATTCAATGAACTAAAGTATATTATCAAGAATCTTGTCAATTCAAAAGCTCCAGGTCTAGATGGAATAGACAATGTGATTGTCAAGCTTCTCTTTCGAGAAAATTCAACTTTCCTCCTGCAATATTTTAATCTTTGCCTCTAGATTAAAACTTTCCTCAAACCATTCAAACAGGATTAGGATATCTACACTCTAAAGAAGAATAAAAACCCTAGTCACCCGACCTCCTATCGGTCAATCTGTTTATTATCAGCCCTAGGGAAGGTTTTGGAGAGATTGACCATAGGAAGGCTCAAACATCACCTGCATAAAACGAATTTTTTTAATAATCACCAATACGGATTTCGAAGCAACATCTCGGCAGAACACGCCTTCCAAATACTTAGGAACCTAATTGACGAATCACATCATAAGCAGAACTACGTAGCACTGATAGCGCTGGATATCCAGCAGGCTTTTGACTCACTTTCGTGGTCTGCGCCAAGCACTGCTACAAGCTAGATGTCCAAGTAATATAACATCCATGATCTTCAGTTTTCTGGAAGACTCACTCACTACAGTTTATGAAGGAGGGTGCGTCACAATTACTCACACCAGGGGATGCCCACAGGGATCTGTTGGCTGTCCCCATCCTGTGGAACATTTTCTATAATGAATTATTAACATCATCCTGGCCAGAAAATACCAAAGTAATTGCCTTTGCCGACGACACATTAATAGTAGTTGAAGGCAATAGAAAAGCATCCCTATAATCACATTGCAATGAATCTTTACAACAATTTACGAAATACTGTTGTATCTTGAAGCCCACAATTTCTCTTCATAAATCGCAAGTCTTCTTCCTACTCCAGAAAAGAAAAAACTTAAAATCAAATCCCAGAGTAACCTTAAAAAATAATCGCTTAGATTATACTAAAACACTAAAACATCTCGGAGTAACAATCGATAGCAAAATGTCCTTCCTACCACATGTCAGACTAAAGACAAATATGATACCAATAGTTCACCAATTCCGCTCCATGATTGCTAGAGATTAGGGCATTAAAAGTAAAATAACTAAAGCTACCTTTTTGTCATGGAGAAAATGGTTACTTATGGCTCATCCTTGTGGATTCTACCCATGACTAATTGGAAGTAGCGGCATTTAGACAGTATACAACGCTACTTCACATTATTAATCACGAGAAGCTACAGGACCACGTCCACAATTGCCCTTAACACACTGGCAGGTCTGCCACCATTTCACCTTACTTGCATCCAGCTAGCATACAAAACTTGGGTACTGCAACTGCAGGAAACTACTGTGCTGAGAGACCAAACCCTCAGTGCACCTGACTACGAATATCATGTGCATAAAGATGGTGTCCATTCCTCGAGAAGACTTAAGGGGATACACATCCACAACCTGCCCTCCAAACCCCATTCAATAGCACAAAGCCAAATCAAACTAACCACGCCTTACAATATCTATACGGATGGATCACATATTGATGGTAAAACAAATGCGGCCCTAATAATTTATTATGAGGACAAACAACTTCAAGAATACGAAATTAAACTGAGGAATAAATTAAGCTGAGGCAGAGACTATAACCATTTTCGAAACTGTCAACATCTTTGACACCCAAGACCTCAGATCTGCAACCATTCGGTCTGATAGCTCATCAGATTTGCATGTATTTCTAAACCCACTATATACATCACCAATTATACATGCCATACAGTAAAAACTAGCAGCTACAACTTCGCACATGTACCTAAGTTGGATTAAAACGCATCGAGGTGATGTTGGAAATGAGAGCGCAGACATCGCTGTAAAGGAAGCCACAAAAACTGATAAATCGGAAGCATTAGTAATTCCGTATCTAAGATTTTCCGTTATCAAACAACTGAAACACTTCACACCTCAGAAATAGTCTCCGTGGGGCAATGCAACAGGCCCAACGACCAAACATCTATTTACAGAAGTCTCCAGTAAGCTGACGCATGATAATCCATACCTCAACCAGCTAACGTTTGACGGCCCATTTCAACATTATTTCCGCAGATTCGGAAAGGCGGCTTCATCCACCTGTATCTGTGGAGCCCAAAGGGATCCTTACACTATGTCCTAGAGTGCCCAAAGACTGAGAAATACCACCTTAAAAAGAACTCCCAACAGACCAACACGGAGTTCCTGAGATTTTGCATGAATGATCGTCACTGTAGATTACTCCTTACAAAGCTGATGATTCATCTCAACAAACGAAGACAGGAATTTTGTCGGAATACAGGCTACGCTCCTGCAGATGACCTAGAATTTTCTACAGATGATTTAGAAAACTATTTTTAAAGTTAACTCTTTTCCACAACTAGTAATGGTGTATAAATGTCTTATTAACTTATTGAAATTTGTGAACTATATGTTTCAAATTGTATGAAATTCTCAAATATTATGAACCCGCCTTTGAACTTTAAAACTTATTGAATCCTAAACACTTTTAGAATCTTAGAAACCTTTTAAAATTTTTTAACATAAAATATACTTTTAAATGCTAAGGTTTTAGTAAACTTATTTAAATTCCTCGCCTGTATATAGTTATCATCTTTCTTATCATGCCATGTTGTTTCCTTTTCATAATTTAAGTGTTCATGCTATCTTTAAAATTACCTTCAATGTATATAATGTATTTAATACCATTAACTAATCTACAAATTGTTAACTGTCTTTTTATTGATTGTAAATTGTTTCGTCATTGATTGTTATATATGTCATCATGTCAAATTTTGTTTTTAACTCAAAGAAAATATTTAATGCTACTGCTTGATGTCTAACAGGGCTTAAAGCTTCTTAAAATGTATTGTAACTTCTTGCTACCAATTTGTGAACACAATTTGATTGCCTTTATAACTGCCACGATGGTGGCGCCCTCAGGGACCTCGTAGAAATGTGGAGCACACTAGGTGTTGGGAAAACGACACCCGTTAACCTTAACGTACAGTCCGGCGTCTCCCCACACAGTTATGTATGTATGTATAGTACGACTTTTCCCAGATTTAACAATGATTAGTAAAATATGATAATTAAAAGTTTGTAAGTAATTCAAGTCTGAACTAATATAAGCTTTATGTTTTAACTTCAAATGCATTTTAAAGCAACCATGTTTAACTGACTCGTTGGTCAAATATTGTTGACATAACAAGAAAAAACTTTGTATTGTTAACTGTGTATGAAACCAAATATTAAATATTTCTCTGAATAATGACGAACTGTATTTTTGTTTTCAACACTCATTCCGCTATGGAATAAGAGAAAAGAATTTAAAACTTAATATAAACTGAAGTAAACGAAGATTAAAGATGAATATTAAAATATCGGAACAGAAAAAAAATCATAAAACAAAAATGATTTCAGAAAATTCTAAAAATGAAATTAATAAAAACAAACCGAATTGATTAAATATTTTTATGTATTAATATTTATTCAACTTTTATACTTTTTTAAACAATTGGAATTTTATAACAATTTTACATACATTTATTTTGAAATAATACCTATTAATGATGAACAATGCTGCAAAATACTGCAGAAACTTATAAACTAGAGGATTAATTATTTCGTACCATTCAAAACAAACAGTGTGATTGTGTTTAGAAATTTACCATAACGCGGGCAGATGTTTAATATTTTTATTACAATTAGTTTCATATTACATAAACAAAAGTGAAAGAAATTTTTCTTATAATTGGCCATATTATTAATGGATCATTTACGCTCTAAAAGAATCCTTTTTCGAGCTGCTTCCCTTAAATCAAATCGTCCTTTTGTGGGGCATAGGCGTTGAGAAACAGTTTTAAACCATTAAACAAAAATTTAAAAAATATTTTTGATCAGAAGATTAGAGAGAGAGAGAGAAATTTATACAAAAATCAGAACTTTTTTTTAGAAACATTGACGTCAATCAGTTTTATTGATAATTTCCAGAAGCTTAATTTAATTGAAACAGGAAAAGATTACTATTAAAAAATGATAAAAAAAAATTAAATGCTAAGAAATGACCAAAATCTGAGAATTATGTCTCAAAAGAGTTAAAAAGCAAATTCATTTCTTCTGAATATATCCAGTCGTTTATCTAAGAATTTTTCCTTAATTCAGTAAAAAGGAAATTTTCCCTGTATAGTTGCTTTGTGGACTGGAATTTTAGCTTAAAGACTGCATCGAGCAATAAAATCTTATATATATATATATATATATATATATATATATATATATATATATCACATTTTTTATCGGGATCATTCAAGTGGAATTTACTTAAATTAAAATTTTGTAGAATCACATCTGAAATTAAAGTCATATCTTTCCAATTTTCCATTAAGGTTCTGATTTACTTGACTTTTTAATAAAATAACAGAATTGTTTCTTGAATTAGCAAATGTTTTTGATGTCTTTTAATGGTCACTTCAGAATAATTCAAGAAATCACTGTATGATGCACCTATATATTCTAATACATGCTTAAAGAATCTAAGGTTACACAATCATGTGTGGCTTTAATACATAAAATTATACTTCATTCGTTACTTCCATGAAATAATCATGCTTCATTTCTTCTGTCGACAATTGTTTCTATTTCCATATTTCAAACCATGTTTAGAGAATAAAGGTAATTGCATCATTTACAACTTCTTTTAAGTGATTTAGTTTAAGTTCTTTTGCATTTAATTGTTCCTTATGAATTATACAATTATAATATAATAAATCATTTATTAACTATAGTAATCTGATAAATATATTAAACGTTTGTATTAATTATGTTCGGTGATCTTCAATCACTCAAGTGGCTTATTAGCAAAGCTCCATATCATTCTAAATTCCAATCATACACTGCTGGCCACCCAAATTACAACAACAAGAAAGACGAGATATCACAACAAAATTTATTTTGCAGTTAACATATTGATCAAGTATCAAATGATTCTGTGAAGTGTAGTTCCTGCCAAAATCAGTAGCCAGACTAGCCACCATTCTTGGAGATCCCCGCTGACACACGCCTCGTCATTGATTGTAAGAGACTTTGAATGTGTTCTTGGGGTACATCAGATAAAGCAGCTTAAACACGTTGCCAAAATTGATCTGGTGTGGCAGCTGGGGATGTAATCTGGGTCAATCGTTGAGCAACCATGGACCAAATCGGCGAAAGATCCGGAGAGCGAGACAGCCAGGAAAGCAATTCAGTATGGAAATTGACGAATAACCCTTGAACAATGCGTGTCACGTGTGGTCGCGCATTATCCGGGTGAAATAGGGCTGCGGGCAAGCCCTGAAAGTAAAAAAGGACAACTGGCTCCAACACCTCGGAGATAAAGCGCTGGCTGTTTAAAGTACTGGCAATTCGTACTAGAAGAGTGCGAAAATGATATCCAATACTACCCCATACCATAATTCCCTGTTCTGGATCAGTGTGGTGGTGTATAACGCAGATGTTCAGCATCCTCACTCCTCGGTGTCTCCAGACTCGAATGCACCCATCGTGGTGTTGCAGATAGAAGCGCGACTCGTCAGTAAAGACAATTTCATTCCATTCTGCCATCCACATCCTTCTTTCATCGCATCATTGGCAATGAAGACGTCAGTGGTTCTGCATCAAGGGTAGACGAAGCAATGGACGTCTTGCGGACATACTATTCTACTGTAAATGGAGTCGAATTGCACGCGCAGACACTGTATGATGCGTTACAGACGGAATATGCTGTATTATGGTTCGTGACATGCCTGAGTGATCCGTCACTGCCATGGGCTCACTTTACCTGTCATCCCGTGAAGTGGTGCACTGAGTTGGATGTGATCGAACACGCGTCGGTCCGCCGTACCCTCCTGCACCCAAAGATCACAAATCCGCATTACAGTTGTTTGGTTTCGTCCAACACGACTATCGATCTGCCTAGAGCATCTTAGAATCTCCCTGAAAGGTAATCCATAATCTCGGTAGGCTCCTATCCTTCCTTTGTCGAACTCGGATACTTGATAAAAATTGATCACTCTTTTCTATGAGGCATAATTGATCGCTTTTTTTAAAAAACTACGAGAAAAACATAATTGCCGACCTTGAAATCGTATAATCGAAAATTCTCAATAAATTTATTGAGAATTTTCAGTTTCGACATATTATTTTTCATGGAAGAATATTTTCTCCAATGTTGACCTATCTAAGGTAGTTGATCCAATTGCATTTCTGTTTAACTGTGTATGATTATATTGCAAGAGAATTTGAAATGATTCGAGATCACTTTCGTATAAATGATTTTTAATGATTTTTGATTCTATTTCACTGCTTTGAAGCAAACATTGGAGAAGAACTAGACAATTATTTTTCCAAGGCATAAGCAAAAGAATATTTTCATCATACCAACAGAATCAATATAATATTATTTTAAAATAACATTTCATTTATTTCTAAGCTCATTTACTTTCCATCTAAAAGAAAACGAAGCAGATATGAAATAACCAAATAGTTTAATCACATAGAAGAATAACCTCATATATTTCAAAAATGAAAATAAATTAGAAGCACTGAAAGAAAGTCTTCAAATTTGTCGGATTTTAGTATTGATATTTTGACTACGGAATATTGTAGCGAAAATTATTCCTCCCGATCAAGGACTTCGTTACTCAGTCGGTATAGCATCGGACTCGTGAGCCAGAAGTTGCGGGTACCAAAGCAAGCGAGGTAACTTCCGTTAAAATTTATTTCTGTTAATTTCTTAATTTAAGTTAATTATGCAAATTCATGTAAATTTCAGTTTCCAATTTTCTGCGGGCCTTCCAAGTCTGGAAGGTTCCGAAACTGTATATTAAGTAGCGATTGATTAGATTTAATAGTAATAAAATCTTGATTTAATCTTGAGCGCTTTCGTATCCATTGGCTTTACTACATTCACTTCATCTACGCGACAGTATAATTTATGGAAAAAGAAATGATAGATGTGCAGCAAATAAGATTAATTGCAATAGAAGCTTTACAAGAGTGCGACGCAGATATTTTTTCTATTCATATTCTTTTAAGAATTGTAGTCACATAAATCATCTCTAATATATATATATATATATATATATATATATATATATATATATATATATATATATATATATATATATATATATATATATATATATATATATATATATATATTATAGCTTGACAGAAATTATACCTTTCCCTGAATATTTTAGAACAAGAGGAATATGAGTACTGTATGGTATTCTACAATTTTTATATCAAGACATTTCATTTTTTTTTACTTCTGAAAAAATGATTTCCGTCAAAGCAATGATGATATGCATTCTCTAAAATTCTTTCCCCGTATCTGCTCCTAGAGCATAGCATCTTTAATTTTAAGTATATAAGATAAAGAAGTATTTGTTATATTACAAAATGATGTGTAAATATTTAATAAAAAATAATAAACTCCATTTATCTGAATTTATAGCATTAGATAATAAATCAAACTGAAGAAAATGGAGGGGGAAAAAAGGAAGGAAAGGGAAGATTTTATTCTTTTTCTACCTTGTCGTCATGGTAGAACTGTATTATTGCGTCACAGCCGAATACAGGTTTGGTAGACTGAGCAATTTACTTTTTTCAAGGTCATCGCCATTTTTTCAACGTTTGGGAACGTGAAAAGACAATATCAAAATGTGAGCTTCTGTTCTTATAAATGCACATATTTCCGCATTTGTAAATACTAGTGACTATATCGTTAGTTTTTATGAATGTTGTTATAAAAAAGACAGTCTTTTCCCCTAGCAGAAGGTAAGGTGCAATAAATTGCTCTGTTTTATTTTTACGTATTCAGTTTTATTTTATCTTTATAGTGTTTCATTAATCTTCGTGCTTACGCTTTTCATATAATAATTACAAATTCTTTAGGTAGTAAGGAAAGATGTATGAAATTTAAATATACTACAATTAGATATATTTGAAGATTTTATTAATATTTTATTATTTTTATTATAAATAATATATCGATTAATATTTTATACGTTAAATTTTAATTATATGAAAGTGTTGCATTAACAAACTGCATATATAACATGCTTTTTAAAACTATAGTTGTATCTATAAGATGCTTTCGAAATTATATTATCAAAGTCATGTTTTTTGTAAATTATTCAACACTTTTTTATTAATTATACAGAGAATTATTTTAAGTAAATGTGATAAGATAAAAAGATACGAAGTTAAAAAAAGTTGACATATATAATTTTGATGACAGTAATAAATTGTGCATAAATATCTATCGCAAGAAATTATTTTTAGCAAGAATTAGGCAGAAAGTGGGAGCATTAAATTTATTATTTATTTATTCTGTTAGTTATAAAAAGTTTTGAGTTTCGATTTTAAAAAAAGACGTATAATGACTTAAAGGTCATATTTTTTCAATGACTATGATGTATTTATGTAATAAAAACATTATACGTAGGCTATTTAAATTTCAATGCTTCATTTGTGTATTAAAATATAAGACACGTGCGAATATAGCAATTTAAATTAATTTTCTCCCCTTATGTGTGTGCTTCCATTTTCGTAGTTTGCAGCCACAAACAAAACATGGTTTAACTATATAAAAAATTAAAGATTGACTTAAATTAATATATACTTAAATTAATATATATGTTTTACTTTAAAAATATTAAAATTTGTGCAAAATTTATTTAAAAATTAGTATTCATTTTATTGAAGGAAATACAGGAATAATTAAACTTTATTTTTGAATAAGAACTGCATTACTAACATATTGATTTTGTTCTCCGTTTTATAAACAAAATTTAAGCTAGATTGTTATTATAAAATTATAGTATGGATTTTGTCGTTCATTTGAATAATATAGATTTTAAGTTCTTGAACGGATTTATTAAATTAATTTAAAATAGCTAATTTATATCTGCCTAAATATGCCAATTAAATCTTCTAACTCGTAAAATCAATCTATAACTTTCTCAAATGATAATTATCGTTATTTTGTGTGTAACAGTAAATTTTTATGTTAGATAGTTCTTGGCATGATAAACTAAATTGCTTCGAATTTATCTTTTCATAAAACTAATTATCCATTATTTCTTCATTCAAAATATTACTCAATGTTTTTGGTATTCTTTTCTGTGATTAATTGATGAGGAGGATCAAACCAGAGAGAAAGTTCAGTATGTGGAACTATTGCAGTAATTAATGATACAACTGCTTTTCTAAGCCTAATAATGATTTTGCCCCATCAGTAAAATATTTGAGCATAAATTTCAACTTAATTTATGTTCTAAAAGTTAATACATTAAAAAAATTTCTAAAATAATTTATCGTACAAATGATTTACACAAAAGTATATCTTAACGTAAGTAACGTAAAATGATGCAAAGCAGATTTTTAATCAACTCAAGAGTTTCTGTTCGAGAAATTGTGCCATTTCTTTTATTGTACCCTTACCACTACATTTTCAGAAAATCTGGAATAATAGCTAAAGAGAAATTATTTCTGAATTTGTAGGGAAATTAGATCTTAATAAGGTTTTATTCACTTTTCAGCAATATGCTTTGTCTTTTCTAGGGATTTGATAACTAATTTGAAAAGAAAATTTTTTCTGGAGATACTTCACTATCGGAAAGCTTATATTTAAAAAACCGATCTTTTTGATTAATAGATTTTCATGTTTGCTTTAAAAGTATTCAGTAGTTTTACTACGTAGATATGTATGATTCAATTTATTGCTGTGGTTCCATGGAGTATACTCAGAAGGTTCTGCTGCTATTTAAGTCTATATTGCTCATACTTACCTTATAAATATAGTAAAGGAAAGATTTTGATATCGAAAGTAGACGTAGAAAGCAAATAGTGATGCCAGTGATATTTTGAAAATATATATCATTAAATTTTTTACGTAAATGACTTAATCATGTTTTTACTAGACAAGGTAATTTATCATAAAGAAACTCGATGTAAATTGTGAATTTTATTCAGTGAAATTACAGATATGAACTAAAAAAATCCACGTAGATATTGTTGTAATCAGTTCTGAAAAACAGATTCTGTATGAATAATAAGATGTCTTGGATCCTTGTTTGCTCATATGTAAATGAGACTGCATGTCATATGAACAATAAAACTCAAGAAATGCGTCGAATACTAATTTATAATTACTAATAAAATTACTATAGAATTAGCTAAATAATTACTGTAGAATTTTACTTCAAAATGAAGCGTACATAATATAATTTCAAATTCATTTTGCACATGAATTAGTTCTTTTATTTCTCATAAAATTTACGTACGTCATCAACTGACAGCGATTAACAAGTAAAACAAATAATGGCTTTCTTATGAGTATCGTTTTCCTTATTATTTGTCTTATGTCTTAGTTCAGCGCCTTTTACTAAAATCCCTCTGAATGGTTATCGATATATTTGCAAGCTAAGAAATTCAGTTCAAGAATTTAAATGTTTGTAATACCTTAGTTGTTTACTTTTAATTGATACGCTAATGGTAATTATTATTTTATTATTATTTTCTGCAATAGATGTTTAATAATCATAACTGTGTACTTATAATCAGTTAATAATAGTCGGTAATTCGAGTAGTAATCAATATTTGTTTTTAATTCCAATTCCCGGACACTTTTGGATTCTAAATCCTACGGTCTTGAAAAGGTCATATGTGATGGTAACTTGTATAGTCTAATACACAGTAACTTCACCATCATTTCTTTGAAAATGAATGCTCCTAATCTAGAAACTGGAGCCAATCAGAAAGTCTTCAGCCATCATAATTTTCTTTTTATATATAAATTTGAGGATATTACTACCACGGTTTTACATGCCATAGATGGCTCTTTGGCCTGACTAGGTATCAAATCCATAAATTTCCAGCCATGAATCACTTTATCAATGTATTGATTTTTTTATCCAATTGTAATTATAATTTTCTGGAAATAAATATTGAAAATCATTTACATATATAAAATTAATCGAAGTAACTAACCAGCTAAGAACTCGTGCTTCCATTTGCGGTCTCTCTCTCTCTCTTTTCTTTTGTTAGTTAGATGTCCTAAGTGGGAAAAGTCATGTTTTTAGACATTGATTTTTTAATTTGCTCACAAAATGATTCATACTAAAAGGTGGATTCATAGAAAAGGTATTGTTATTATACAATAGTGTAATACGTTCTCACAAGATATTCATATTTCGATTAAATCAGTCAAAGATTATTATATTCATATGATTGTAAAGTAGATTTTGATTTCACAATATTTAGACATAATCACATAATCTGAATATAAAGTGCATAAATATTAATGTACAATGCAATTAAAATAAATAAAACCATAAATAAAAGATAAAGATAATAAAAGATGCACCCTACTGACTTTATAACTCAAATGTGGTAGTAATATAATTATTGTATAATATACATTGAATATTAATAGGAATATAAATCTGCGTATAATCCAGCATGCCAAATTCTGATTTTGGTGGTTTGTTTGGCGAATTTCCTTGTTAATCTGTTAACCTGTTAATTATGTCATAGAGATGGAGACCTATAAGAATTATGTAGAAAATTCTATTTTGTCAACCCTAGTATTTACGTCACCACAAGACGTATCATCACATTCGTCATCTTGGCTTTTTGGTAACATTTATTCGCAGCCAAACAAAATCAGAATTTAGCATGCTGGATTATACGGCATATGGGCCGATTATTGTGTAAATTAATATCAATATCTTAGGCTTTATTTATGAATATGCGTTATTTACTCCTGTTGAACTGATTTCAAATTTTATACCGGAGCAAAAGTCTCACTTTTTAAATGCATCAAATTTTTTATAAAAATAAAAGACTATAGAAATAAAGTGCGTTGTTTAAAATTTAAAAACATATAAAGATAAAGTATATCTTCTTATTGTGACTATACTATCAACACTTTTGTTCCAAGTTCGTAATCGTAATTTAATTTATATGTACTTTCACCTTCAAGCGATAGACGCACCCTACTGACTAAAATTCGCATATATCCATCGGCAAAACGAGCTTGGTTTGTCCAATTGTCATAAGTATATAACAACAATTTTTATGTAATAATTATCTAGAATGATGGATTAACAGTTATTGCAAAATGTTTCCTGCTGTCTGTTTTTGCCGACCAAAAGAAATTAACGCAGCCAACCACTTAGAAGCAGTCGTAATTTAGTTTTCCATTTAATATTAATATTGATTGTGCAATTAAAGTTCTATTTTTATATTAATAAAAAAGTTTATTCTTTGAATAGATTGCATTTTAATACAAGTCAGCTCTTTAATTATAAAAACTCAAGATGAATTCTGTAAACCATTAAATTATCTTCTCTAAAATTTAAACTTTGAAAAATAAAGATCGCTGAGAGTTAATACAGTAAATACAAAATATGGATTAATTCTATATTTATTTCATATCTATTGGTAATAGCAGCTGAATAAACTTACCTTATTAGTCTGTATTATTATTTTACATTATGATTGTTTGTCTTGCTGTTTTCAATCCACGAGGATCTAATCATGAAACTAACATGGTAATCTTCAAAAAGACTAATCAGACAAGGAAGTTCTTTTTTTAAAAATTATTGCTATTATTTTTAGTTGATGATTGATAGTTCATGTCTTCAATGTGGCATTTTATTCAATTTTTGTTTTGAAGAAAGGATCATATTAAATAAGCTTAGCTTCATGTAGAATCAATAGTATAATCTGTAAGATATTAGACAGTTCGAAATACTGACAGAAATTTTGTTACTTTTATTTTTAAAGCTTTTGTTCAAAACTTTTGTATCTTAAAAAGACAATAGGCCAATTACTTATGCTAATTATTTGATTTTCAATATCTGTTGCTTCTATATTTTCTTATTTAATAGAAAAATTGGGCTTAATTCTAGTATCCGTAACGCGATGAATTTGGCGACATTAAAATTCGTATTGTGGGTTTCTGTGATATCATTTTGAGATTCACAATAATTTTGATTTGAAATGCTTGTATATGCTGACGGTTATAAATCACTTGAATTTCACCGTTGGCGACATTTTTGAAAACCGCCTAAATACGTTACATAACTAGGATTTTAACGAGAAATTGTGCCGACATTTCCTGTGTCCATTCCATGTCAAATGAATCGCAATAATATAGTGTCAATGATAAATTTTGTTTATTCCTTGGTATTTTATTCTTTCTATTCATAATGTATTTTGATAGTGTGAGAATTTAGAGCAAATTATTTCGTCATTTAATTTAAAATTAAATAATTAGTAAGAATTGCTAATCATTTTTGTATTAATTTTTCAAAATGCCTAATTTAAAATAAATTACTGTATAATTTCAATTATATAAACTAAAAATAATTAAAAAACTATTATGTAAAATCATTTAAAATTTATGATTTCTATTTAAAGTTATTTCTACATATTTATCATGACAAATTAACCATCAATTTCATTGACATTTTTGTTAACAAACTAATTAGTACTTGATTAGTCACTTGCAATTTCCACCAAGAATCTCTACTTAATGATGAAAACTGTATGTACAATTGATTCATCTATCAAGTGATTTCAATTAGTTATACTATTTAGTTCACTGGTTACATTTTTAAAGCTAAGAATGCAGTTAAATAAAATTTTAATTGACTAGCAAGCAAACAGATAAAATATTTCAGCTTAATTATTTGACTGTTACAAGTAGGGAGTCAACGTAACTCAAATATTCTGATAACATTGGTTTTTTTTATGAATATTGTTTGAAACTAAACATTGTTTCCGAGAAATCTAATTTTAGAAAGACGTTTATAGGTGTTTGTTACTTTTTCGCAGCCATGTCTGAAGAACTTGCTACTACTCCCGGCCGGAGGTACAGCATTCTGAGGACTGTTTGGAAATGGATGTATTACAGCTTCTTCTTGGTGGGGTACAATTTCGGAAGAAATCTGATTCATATAGTATTTGTTTTGTTTTACTTTGGGAGAGGAAAAGTTGTTCCGCCTATTAAGAATGAATTATTGCTCTTGTCGGCTTCAAAATTGGCTGCTGATATACGAGCAGGAAGGGTAAGTAGCATTATATTATATTATATACAAATGGAAGAATATATTATATTTTAATTAAAAAAACATTTAAAAAATCTAAACAACTTGTATGATTTATTGCATAAATTTGGTGCTTTTCCATTATACTCCTGCTTTTGATAATCGGGAAAGAAGAAAAAATCGTAAATTATTGTCCTAACTATTGCCTTTGCATCATGTATTGCTTAAAAATGTTAATGTTTCCAGAAACTTCTGAAAAATGATACAAATATTTTAAATATATTTTACCAACTATACAATTATCACTTATTGATAAAACTTATTTAAACGTCAATGTTTTTTTTCTGGGGGAAACTGTTTAGCAGTGTTAGCGATTGCGTAAGCATAATGTAACTGTACCTTTTTGTTTAATAGACAAAACTAAATGTTTTTTTTTTTTTTTTGCTCTTGGTGATTTGCGACCGTAATACTTTTTTTAACCTACAAAACTATCACCAAGCAATTTTTTGCACCATCTAGCTTTAGCTTTGTTTAGCATTTAGCTTGTATACCATTGTTTAGCATTTTTTAATCAATTTATCAACAAAAAAATTCGATTTAGTATATATTAAATTTAAAATAAAATTTTGAGACAGTAAAATTGTATATATATATATATAATGATTTATGTGACTACAATTCTTAAAATATATAACAAAAATAATATAACGTAGATACTATATATATATATATATATATATATATATATATATATATATATATATATATATATATATATATATATATATATATATAATATAGTATCTACGTTATATTATTTTTGCTTCTCCGAAAAAAATTGGCTATTTCTTTAGGATCAGAAGTGAGGCTATAATGGAAAAGTGCCTCAAATTTAAGTGAATGTATAAGTTAAGGCAGCCTAATAATTGACAACTGGGTAAAAGTTACCAGACCCGTACTGGATTGGCGCCATTTCAAATTTTCGCGCCAAGCGCTCTACAGCTCTGTCGCCAACCTAAATTACGTCACTACGCGTGATAGCCGTCAACCAATAACGATCGCGTTCGAACTTCAGCTTTGAAATAGCGCGTTTTTCCGAATTCCAAATATTAAAAATTTGAATATTTCATTATAATTAAATACTATAGAAAATTTAAAATTCTAATAACTAGAAACGAAATTTTTAAAACTCGAATTTTAATATACCGTGCATTGCGCTCACCTAAAAAAAGAAGAAAAAAATGTACCGCTACGTACTACAGTGTCGATCGATAATAAAGCTAAATTTCTAACGTTAACAAATTTCCTTTTTTTATTTAAATTCGATTTTTAATGTACCAAGCAATGGCGCCCACCTTAAACATCAGTGCATCAAAAAACATCAGTGTAGCGCTACCTAATACAGTGCCAACCGAGCAATAAAGCTAAATTTCTAACGTTAACAAATTTCATTTTATATTTAAATTCGATTTTAGATATACCGAGTAATGGTGCCCACCTTAAAAAAACATCAATGTAGCCCTACCTACTACAGTGGCAACCGGGCAATAAAGCTAAATTTCTAACGTTAACAAATTTCATTTTTTTATTTAAATTAATATACCGAGCAATGGCGCCCACCTTAAAAAAACATTAATGTAGCGCTACCTACTACAGTGGCAACCGGGCAATAAAGCTTAATTTCTAACGTTAACAAAAATTCTACTTTTAATATACCGAGCAATGGCGCCCACCTTAAAAAACATCAGTGTTGCGCTACCTACTACAGTGCCAACCGGGCAATAAAGCTAAATTTCTAACGTTAACAAATTTCACTTTTTGCTTAAACTCGAATTTTAATATATCGCCCACATTAAAGAAATTTCAGTACGCGGCACATTCTAACACTAACATGCAATACACACAACTTAAACATTCATTTACTTATGGAAACATTCATTTTTATAAAAGCTTTAGTTTCTAAATATGAATAAAATTGTAATGAAAAACAAAATATCTCACCTAATCTTCATCATTTTCCGAATCGTTACTTTTCGGCGAATATACCGTTTCTTTCGCATCAAAAAAATCTTCTATTATGTTTTCCCGATGATTCTTTCTCCATACGTACTCCGCGAAAACGTAAAATCAATATATCCTCACCAATAATTATTAATTTTCGCAAGCAACACACAAACTCCAAAAATCGAATATCGAAACTCAATGCATTAAGATTATTCTGTAATAGTTTCAAGGGCTACGTACAAAACGCGCATGTCACGCGATCACGTTACCTCATAAACGAAAAGCACGTCATACATACATAATCCGAACCGTTAAACCAATTTGTCACACTTATCTCACCACTTTATCGCCTGCTTGGCGCATTTTACCCTCTGTACGGATCTCTTCACTTTAGCGGACAACGGTTGCCATATTTGAAAATTTACTGCGCATTATTTTCCTGAACGATTTTTCAAAGTTAATGGATCATACGAGGGTTGCCTTTTAAGTTTCTACAAAAAATAGGAAGAAGAAGAATTTTTTGGGAACAAACTATTTTATTGCTTTTCAAAATATTCGCTTTTAAGATTTATACATATTTCCATCCGTTCATACCAATTCTTAAAACAGTTTTTCCACTCTGAAGTATGATATGCCAAGAGATGCTTCTATCTCACGATACGTGAGAAGCCGAACTTCTTCAATCGTCTTGCGCATGGCATCGATGTTGTTTGGAATCACAACCGATTTTGGTCGTCTCTCACGAGATTCATCACTGACGGACGCACGACCACGATGAAATTCCGCAAACCAATTGTACAGTTTTTTCTGATGGTGCTTCATTAACAAAAGTTACATGAAGCGATTCTATGCATTTTTGTCGAGTGAGGCCTTTTTTAAAATCATAAAAAATCTTCCAACGGAAACCTACACGATTTATTTCCATTTATAGAACTTACTTGTTTCTTTAGAGCACTCACTGTAAGCAAACTACGCAGACGATTGCTATGATGCCACTGATTCCAAGAGAAAAAGTGTGAATTTTACAAATATTCTGATAACAAATTGCAATAGTGCCCTTTATTGTTCGTTTGTAAAAACGTAAAAGGCAACCCTCGTATTCTCGTGTTGCAAGGGTGCAAACTAAAAAATTCTTGCACGTTCATCTCTCAGAAAACATAAAATAATATGCTCATCTTTTCACAGTTTCCAGCTGCGATAGAATTTAGAATCTTCTTCGTAAAACAATGTTCTATCACTAAAATACGTTAAAACCTAAATGTTGTATTTTTTTCTCTAAAAAGTGTGAATTTTTTTTCGGAAAAATAACAGAAGCAAAAAAGCAGTTTTATGAGGGTTACATCAAGTTGGGGAAAAAGTTCTTCAATGGAACTTTGCATACGATCTCATATCGAAGGAGGTGAATTTTGGATATAGTGTCAAAGAAGTTCTTACATAACAGTTAGAATTAACATATTTACTTAATTAAAAAATAGGGTTTTCAGTTACTATTATGTTTTGTAAAATTAATGAACAATATATATTGTGAGGTTCTCGTAAATTTCACTTAAATTTTATGGTTAATATGAAAGTTTACGATTATAATAAGGGATGCTTAGCAAATTTTGTATGTTTAAATATGTATCCAATCATGCGCAATTTTATATATTACCAGATCTGTAAATCGTGACGATTTTTCTATTGTTAAGAGACTGAAAAAAAACAGACTGATTTTTAGTTCTCGGAAGTCATTACAATTAATTACCAATGAAAAAGGAAAGGAAAAAATAACATCATTCTGTTGTGTTACATGAATTTACGAATTCCATGTTTATGTGATAATTTTCACCATTTGATTTGAAGATTTTTATGTTATGTTTAAGTTTGTATCAAAATGAAACTGTATTAGCACAATATGAATTTGTGATGCACTTCATACCTATGCTGTTGTACTCAGATTTTAGAATGACTCATTAATAATGGTACATTGCCTAATTATTTATCTTTAGTTAAAATGTGAAGACGTCATTAAGACTTACATTGACAGAATACGAGAAGTGGAGCCCTACATCAATGCCACAACTCATCGAAGATTCCCTGAAGCTTTACGAGAAGCCAAATTGGCCGATGAATTAATTGAAAGTGGACAAATGAGCGCCAATCAACTCGCCATTGAGAAACCACTTCTTGGAATTCCGATTAGTGTAAAATTCAATATCAAAGTAAAAGGTTAGTTCGTAAATATGCCTAACTATCTCATTCGATAAACAAGGAAACAATAATTAAACTGAGTTAAATATGTTTACATATTTTGTTCTATAAAAATATGCATTTGCATGAAGAAAGTGCTGTCCCCGTAAAAAATATGTTGTAATGAAAGATAACTATTATTTATCGAATTGAACTGAATAATAAAATAAGGTTTTTAATCATTTTTCAGCTAAACGTTCAATTTTACCATGCAATGAATTATTTGACTTAGGTACATGAAACAATTTCGACATCATTCACACACACACACACACACAAATGATTAAACCGTCGTCTTCAGGGAAAGGGAGTTTAGAATCGAAAAAGTGGGCTATCTGCAAGGTTCAATTTTTTAATTTTTGGATTTTTGATTGTTAGATTTGTCCCCTCCGTAGCCTCAGAGCCCTCAGTAGTTTTCAGCACATGAAAGATAACTCAACCAAGTCCTAATGCTTAAAATGAATTCCGAATCATT
The DNA here is from genome assembly GCA_037975125.1 of Latrodectus hesperus. Taxonomy (NCBI): domain Eukaryota; kingdom Metazoa; phylum Arthropoda; class Arachnida; order Araneae; family Theridiidae; genus Latrodectus; species Latrodectus hesperus. Next base: position 63,785,809 of record CM075855.1, read on the forward strand.
ACAAATACCCTCGCCTGCGGGGAGAAAAGAAACTATATTCAATAAAAGCTATAGGAATTATAAAAGCATTCTTTTTTCCCTAACATGCAAAGAATGTGTTCTTACTTTTACACTGTACTTTTGTCAGGTTGCTGCTGGTGAGTTTTGTGGGTTTATTTCCTCGTGACACGTGTGAACACTTTCAATGGAAAATCCTTCCGCAGAGTGCATAGGAACCGCAGAGATCATTGTTAAGAAGCTTTACAATATTTATCAGTTAATAGGCTGTCTTCTAATTCGTGTCAAAACACCTTAGCGTCTATAGGCCACAGTAAAACCAAAACTTTTGCACACTCATGGAATGATAGTTTTACATTCTTTTATGGTTCTCAATTTGGAAGATCCTAAGTCGATTTTAGCCAGAACTGATCAGTATAAGATGAATATTGCGTCTTTGTTTTATGACCGCCCTTCATTGGGGTCTACAATTGGAAGTTTTCCAAATTTCTCCTTTTATAAAGTTTAAATCGGCTCATTGTCCGTGAAAAGTCCCCCCGGAAAACAATTACATAATCAGTACTTTTAAATGCGTGTGATAGTTTTTAGTCTTATCATCTATTATGCAGTATAAAAATATTATCTTTGATTCTTTTGAATTCACGTGCTCCATTATTCTCAAGGGTGTTTAATTGGGAATAAGTACATGTAGTATGCAGAATGCAATTTTCATGTTATTGATTGTTCCTCTGAATACCCTTGACAATTAATATTCATAATAATTTCCGCTACATTTATACGAACTAGTTGATTTGCATATATTCTTTGTTCGATTCTCTGATAAACATTCTTTTGTTCATTTACGTGATGCACATATTTATTTTCACGCTTGGTACAATTTTATTAGTTGGTCTGAATGTAAAATGATAGATTACAAATTTCAGACATAATTTTAGAACCATGCGTTGCGTTCGCTTATTAAAAATTATAAAATCTATCGGTCAGCAAATAAGAGTACAGATGAATTCATGTTTTCCTCGTGATTTATCCTTAAATATTTAATTTCGTATTTTAATTTAAAGGAATTAATTTTTTTTTATAAAAGTATAGAATATTTATTTAAAAAAGTGACTAAATGATTATCTCTTTTGTATTATCGTCTTTATACACATAAAACGTAATTGATATTTTATTTGAATATTTTTACATCTAATTTGTTTTAGAAGTGATCGTAAAACAATCGTTTGCTTACTAAAACTTATGCAGTAAAAATATGGCATTGCTATCATGAATCTCTGTCATTGCCATAAACTAAAGAAACACAAATATGTTATGGCGATTTAATAGGAATAGAAATCTGGAAAAGAACTTCCTTGATAATTATATAAATATGAAAATACTTTTGATATCTCTGAATTGCTTAAAAAATGATATGCTGCAATTAAATTATCGACATTCGCTGGTAAACCATTTGCAATATGAAATGAATTTTTGTTCCATTCAGTATTTCTTTAAAAAAAATGTGGCTTACAGTAGTTTTCTTTTAACAGGTGTGCCTATTACGGGTGGAAGCCTTGATTCCAAAGATGAAATTGCTACCGAGGATGCAGATGCCATTAAATTCATGAAGAAGGCAGGAGCCATTGTCTTGGTAAGCACAAATGGCCCAGAAAAGGCCCTGGGGGTAGAAACAAGCAACAAGTTGTATGGAAGAACCAATAACCCTTACAATACGTGCAAGAGTGTGGGTGGAAGTAGCGGTCAGTGAATTTTTTAACAGTTTATAGACCATTTGTAAGCATAGCTTTTATTTTTTTTTTATTGAATTCAGATATCATAATTGAAATTTTAGAAAAAATGGGGCTTCATAAATGTTAAAAGAAAATAATAACTTTACAGGATATATATCTCTAAAAAATTTTTAGTTACAACACTGCATATAATTTTAACACTAGTGAAAAAGAAAAACAATTTCATACAACATTATTTAATTAAAGCATTGATTGAATTAAGTTCAGATAAAACACACGTTTTTCTAAAGCAATGCAAATCAAAAATGATAGCCTGGTAAATTAAGAGGAAATAAACCACGAAATATTGCTTTTCTGTTTAGAAAAGTAAAAAAAAATGTACGTTTTGAAAGAATAGCGATTAAAAACAGTTTAGTGTTTTGTTATAAGAGAGAAAACTTTTGAATTTTTCTGTCTATATAATTCTTCAAATAAGTTTTTAAGTTGTTTTCTTTTAAGAGTACACGTGAAGTATGTTGACAAAATATTCAAAAGTATGTATAGTATAAATTTGATTCATAACATGACAGATATTCAAAAAGCAATTATTGCTATAATGTGTATCATAGTTAAAAATCTTCTTTTTTTCTGTAAAAAGGAGAGGTTTCTAAAAGATGAGAGAGAAAAATTAGAAATTAATAAAAAAATTGAATTGAGTGTAATCACTTTAAAATATATATGGTAATAATAACAATGTTAAAAATCATTATCTTCTCTGATGTTATCGGCAGCAATGATAATTTATTCACCTCATAATAATGAATAAATGAGTCATTAATTTATTTCAAAATAACTTTAATATCCTTTATCATCTTTCTTTATTACGATTAGCCTATACTTGAGGGTGCCCTCTTGATTCTCACCAAGTAGTAATCACGGTTAATCACCAAACTGGGCAAAACCCAGTTGTGTTCTGATTGGTTTACATCCAGTAGTGGTTATTTGGCCAATTTTTGGGTAACTATATTTGAAACAAAAATCACCAAGTTTGCCAAGTGGGCACCCTCAAATATAGTTTTACCTTTATTACTTAATTATTTAAATCTAAGCTTCCAATGTAATTTGAATTTTTTTATTTATTTATTTATTTATTTTTTTGTGAAATGTTCAGAAGTTCTGTTCTTGCGTAATCTTTTTGTGATAAAAATTTAAAGTTACAAAAATTGTACTTTAATATTTATATTAAAATTAATAAAAATATTTTCGATGTTGTAAATTATTTTTCTATTAAAATTTTTTCACGTGATTTAGTCAATATAAAAAGCTTGTTTTTGTAAAATAAAGCCAGAAATTTTAGTTTTCCTAAATTGGAGGCGGTGGTGACCTGGTTGGTTAAGGCATTCTTTCTCACTATCGGAAGTTAATGAGTTTGAATCCCGACCAAACTGAAGATCTGTCTAGTTCGTTAATAGATACAGAGGCACCTTAAGTATGTCATGGTCGGAATGTCCTTCATGTGAAATGATACCTCTGTTGGTGGAAGGCGGATTCTGGGGGTCTTCTGCTTGGTCCCTGCGTCTAAATTATGAAGACCCACCCTCTTTCGAGTCAACAATGGAACACTCACGGGGTGCCTCGTATATATGTTGCCATCACTTCCATCCATTGTAGTTTTGAAAGGTGGAAATCCCAGTAGCAGCTGGGAATTAAAAATAAAGATTTTCTTAAGTTTACATTACTTTTTAAAATATAACTTACATATATTAATTAACTAAAATAACTTAAATATAATAGTAACGTCTTATTCAATATAACTTAGATATAACTAATATAACTTTATATTTATCAGGTATAAAAATATTTTCCGTTGAATTGTTTTTTTTATTCTTTGATAGGAGGAGAAGGGGCTTTGCTTGGAGCCGGAGCATCATTAATTGGTCTTGGTAACGATACAGCTGGAAGCTTACGAATACCTGCTCTTTATTGTGGTGTGTTTGGCCACTTACCAAGTGAACGTGAGTAAAATTGAAAATTTCATTGAAATTCATGGAAATTTGTCTATATTTGAAATATTGTAATTTCTTAAGTGTATTATGACTAGAATTAAATAATAAATTTAACTTTTGTTGCCAATGAAACACAAAATCAGATTCATTATTTATCTAGACCATGGGTGTCTAAACTATGACGGTTCGTGGGCCGCATGGCATAAAAAAATTTTTTGCTGGGCCTCACATACAATATTTTTTCAAAAAATTGAAATGAAAATTAACTCTATGTAGTTTCATTAAAATTAACTTCTTTTTATTATAATTTTTTTATTTTTAATTTGATATGTATAGGTACATATTTATTTTAAATTTGTAAAAGTTTCGTTTCATTTAGTTTGGATTTCATAAAGATGGAAAAAATAATCAAATTAATGAGATGGATGAATTTGCTTTTGTCGAACAAGCGAATCGGGATCCGGTTCTATAGACGAGGTTGCTAAGAATTCAAGCCTCGGTATTCAAAGGGCTAAAGAGTTAAATTTTAATTTCAAAATAAATATCAGCAAATCGATTATAAATGAAAAAATTTCAACATAAATTTTTTTAACAAAAATGTAAAAATTTAAATATTTTCATAATTTGCGTTTAGGCCGCATGCGGCCCGTGGGCCGCACTTTAGACAAGCATGATCTAGACCATTTGCTTCCCAACAAACATCGTTTTAAGTGCGAAATTCAACACTTAAGCCAAGGATCATTTTAAAATTTATCTACTTAAGGGATTCCTTTTTTTAAATATTAAAAAGTTCCTAAATAAATGGAATCTCTCTTTAATATATTTTAAAGCTAAAGTGATATCCTTATTTTAAAATTACCTTCATTGCTGAAACTGAATTAGAGAAGTTGTGTTTATCGATATCCTTTTTCATCCTGATGACTTTACTTGATATGTTCATGAGTGATGCATTACACATATATATACAAAAAAATCACGCGTCTCCTTTTATTAGATACATGAAATCTTTTGTTTTATGTGTAGTTTTCGATGCATACTTGTGAACAATGGCTTGATGCAGTTTGTTGTGAACAATCTATCTACAAATTAATGTGGTTATTTTAGCGTATATATGTTAATTTATAAAAAAATATTTCAATTTTTGTTTTGTTAGATTTCTACAATTCACAGATAATTATAGGTGAAGTGATTGCAGTCACATTGGTGTTTAATTGAATTACATTATTTAAATGTTGACTGTGGTGGAATGAAGAAATTGGCAACGATTTTAAACGTGTTTATAAAAGATTCCCACTAAATAAACGCTGATAGGGGTTCTTAGTGACTTGGAGATATTTACCTGAATTAGCGAATTTGTGATAGAAGTCTAACACAATGGCTTAAGGAAATTTTTGCTAATTCTCACATGATTAAATTGTTTTAACATTTGGTTGTGAGATAATTTATCCCCAATAAAATGATTCCATTATTAAATGTTGCAATTTGTCAAACTTGTCTTTGACTTAAGTTGATGAATAAAAATACATTTTTTGTTAGTATAATGATAATAAATCAAATTTTTCAAATAGTTGCTCTTCTTGTGGTACATATGCTTAAAAATTAATGACAAACAGTAGTTGCGAAATGTTGTCACGTCTTAAAATTTAAGAAAAATAGCTTTAAGGGCAAATTTTATTACTTATAACACAAAATAAAAATTAATTGAAATAAATTTTCTATTAATTATTATAATTTATATAGACTAACTGCATTAGAAAAATTATTCGCTAAAAAATAGCATTACAAATTTTGTTGAAGCAACAAATGTCTTTAACATTCCTTTATGGATTATATAGAGACACCAATAACGAAAATAATTTTTTGGCAAAGTTAAATTCAAAACATTTTTAAAAACAAAGCTATTTTTGGTCAGTTGATTAAAGTGATGTGAATTTCATAGATAATGATTACCAAAAGCACGAAAATGAGAATTTCAAATATTTAATATTATTCTTTTTCAGCGATGCTCTTATATTCATGATTTGAGGTTGCTTTTTGGAACACATTATCTTTGAGTAATTTTTTTCTTTTCTGATTAAAAATAATTGAACTTTTTTTTTAACTCAATTTGAGAAATGAATTCTCTTTAATTGAATTGATAAAGTTCACTATTTTTATCTTTAAAACTTTTAGTAATATTCTCTTTCTTCTTTTAAAATTTTTAGCAACATTCTCTTTATCTTTAGCATCCTGATACTACTTATATTTTTCAAGTTCCGATCACAGTTCAATTACTTGGTTCTATAATAAATTTTTCTAACTTTGAATAATGAAATATTTGAATATATATTTTCATAAAATACAAAATTAATTTAGGAATATTATTTTGACATAAAAAGTTATATTATACGTTGCATTTTATGAAAATTTTCGGCGAAAGGTTGTTAAAAAGTTTATCCTTGTATAAATAATAAGCGATACAATTTTATTTATGAAAATATCATTTATGTGTTTACAGATTTGGTTTCTCCTCATGGACAACTAATAAACACGGGAAATATAACTACAATTGGGCCAATGTGTCGATATGCGGAAGATCTTGCAATCGCCATGAAAGTTTTGACAATGGATAAAGGCAAAATATTGTTTGAACGCAAGGTTAGCATTTTTAAATATTATATCAATGTTAAAATTATCAATGAAATGTAGTCAAAAGTCATTTTTATTTTATCATTTTTTTTATATCACAAAGAGAGTATAAAATTGTGGATAAGTAGTTTCTTTACACCTAATCGAAACTAAAATTCAGAATGAATACTGCACAGATGTGCGTATGCAAGATAAAACAGAAATCGAATAATCAATGGAAGTCTAAAATCAGTAGTACATATGTAAAGTAAGTGGTAGTTAGCAAATCGTTTAGAACAATTTCGGCAGACAGACTGACAAGTTATTCCGATTTAAATTATTAATAAATTGACTTTAGTTAAGGCTCATGAGGTAGGACACCAACACAGAGGAAATTAATTTTGCTTACCACTGTTTCAAAAAGTCAATTGCTGCGTCTATAACTAAATAACTGATATGCAGCAAATAAACACAAATCAATGCAATTAATAGCATATAAAGTTTAATACCTTGAAATTGAAGAAAGAAAGCATGCTGTTTGTTAATTAGCAACGCTTAACAAACATCAGTGACAAGCACTATATTTATTCTCGTGACTTATACATTGAAAATCATTTAAATGAATTTTCGTTTTACTAATGAGGTTAATAATTTTTTTTGTCGAAGAAAGCAAAATGTTTTAGATTTTAAGTCGCATACATAATACTTCTGGATTTAAATGGCATACTTATTTTTGGTTGACAATATTCACTTCTACTTATTTAAGTCAAATAACTGTGCATTGATAGATATGGAGAAAACTCATGAGATTATAGAATCAGATAGTAAGTGCTATACAAGAAGATGAAGCGATATGTAATGTGACATTGCAGTGCTGGTAAGGGCCACTTTTCAAACTAGAATTCTCGAAGAATATTTTATGAAATATTCAAGTCCCTATTTGTTCCATGTGAAACTGAAAAATTTTGCTATCTATAATTAGAATAAACAATAATCTCGAAGCATTTTCTCCGATAATCTGCTGCTATATATTCATTACGTTGAGGTTAAGCAGTTCTAATAAGATGATCTGTGTATCCCATGTGCACCACAAATCATTACTAAGTTGCTATAAGAATTATTTTTCTGAACTCAAAATCCTTCTTAAATAACCAAAATCTGTTGCCCTTATTGGGAAATTGTTGAGTATGTATATATATATATATATTTTTTGATGTTTCACATCGTGTTAGACAACCTAAATTCTTATCACTAGACCACTTCAAAATTGTAATTTTTGGCACGTTTTGTTTTCAAGATATATTAAAACATTAGTAGAGACCATACCACATTTTTGAAGCAATTCTTTGTCTTCAGAAAGGAAGTTTCTTCTGCATTTCTTTTTATGAACTGTGAACAGTAGCTTGTAACTATTATATAAGCTTAGTTCTAACTGCTACCAAGCGGTTCGTTATTATAAGAAATAAGTTTATGATAACAGTTTTTAGTTGGTATTGTTGTTTTATAGTCTTTGTTGCATTTGATCGAAACGTGTTTCCCAGAATTTTTATTTGAAGGGTTACAAAAAGATTATATGTATTGAAATACATCATAATTCAAAAACCATATGAACTAAATTTGTATCTTATATTCTTCCTATCAAAGTTTTAAATGATCAATTGATCATAAGTATGTTACATATTATCTTAATAAATTTTCAGAGACATGGTCATCATGCTATTATAATCATCTCAGATGACTAAATAAAAATCTTTTTATTCTTAACCAATATAACGAGAATTCATTATATTCAAATTTATTTTTCAAAAGTTCAAAAGGATAATTAATAAATGAAGTTTTTGTCTTTGTTCAATGTATTTAGTAATACATGATGAGCCTTTCGTTACTGCATTATTTAACTTATTTTGTTTTATTAGAATGAATTTCAAGTGGTATAGAATAGTTATTGAGGAATCTACAAAACATAATAGTAAAATTACGTATTAATGCTATTTCGCTTAGGATTAGAGGCCCCAGGAAAAATATTAGCTCACAGATTCCTAATTTCTACCTACAGAACACCATGTGGGCCTAAAAGCTATTGATTTTTACTAGTGAAAATAATTTCATTAAAGAAAAGCGTTTGTATATTTTAATTTAATTAAAGTAACAACCTATATTTCACAAAACTATTTCCTATGTTTTTCTTAAAAAATATTTTAATTCTTTTTTTGTTTTATATGTGCAAGTTAATATTTTCTTATTTTTATCCCTAAAAAAATATTACATGTAATTTGAAGTCGTGAAGAGATTTTTGTGTAAAATCTAGTGAGAAATAGCACACATAGCAATATCAGTAAATTTCGTCATTGTCATAAGGTGGAAACAAGTTCAAAGTTATCAAGCATGTGTAGAAACTGGAAGATAAATAAATTTTGAGGTGAAGATTTTGTGATATGATAAGTATATATATATATATATATATATATATATATATATATATATATATATATATATATATATATGTGTGTGTGTGTGTGTGTGTGTGTGTGTGTGTGTGTGTGTGTGTGTGTGTGTGATTGATGAGAGAGAGAGAGAGTAGCTAGAGAGATCTGAGGAGGAGCTCACCCCTGAGCATATTTTTAATTGCCCAGCAATCACAAGAAGTTTACAGGCTATTGACGAATTTCCCTTTCAGGGAAATCTCTATTATGATTAAATTGTACATATTGCCAAGGCCGTGATTTCGTCACATAGAATGATTTGACTTGACTTCAAATGGCACGACACCAAACCAAACCAAATCATGTCAATCAATCTATTTATTGAAGAAGTCTATTTATTTAGTTTAAAATATCAAACAAAAGTTTAATTTTTACGTTTGAAAGATTATTTTGATGTTAGTGATAGATAAAATTGTATCACTCCATTGTGTGGATGGTTGACATGATGATTGCAAGTATTATTCAATAAAGATTAATTTTAGTAACAAAAAAATTGTTGTTGGTAATTAAGAATATGACAAAAACGGTTTCCAATCGCTTATACATAGTGGGAAAAATTAAGAATTTGGAAAATCAATGCTAATTTGGATTGAATCAAAGGAATAAGGATAAGTATGTATTTAAATGCATTAACCTCCTAAGCAAAGAAAGTAGGAAATCTTTCTTGTAAAAATTGTGTTGGCTAATAAAAAGTGGATATGATATGGAAATCCTATGCCTAAAAATCATTGAATTAACCTTGGTAAAACAACATTAAAATCAAGATGATCCATTCTTTGTGCAATAAATAAATTTTTTATTGCATAAAGAATGAAACAAATTTACTTTAGGCAAGGATACTACAGGTGTTAAAATAGTTTACTGCATCTTTCAGCTGCTATACTATTCGCAACTGTGTGCCAAGAGAGTGATTAATAATAATAAACTTCTTTTTGAAAAAAGCATATTCTCTTTATGTTAACATTTACATATTTTTGCTGATATCAGTGCTTCTTTATTATTATTTTTTTTAAATAATTATAATTATTTGTCGGTAAACAATTTTACTGTATTGATCTCAAAAATTCTTTTATTTTATTCCATTGGAAATGACAATATTAGTAAATTTTGTTGGCAAAGACTCTATTTTTATATTTTATTGGCTTGTTGCACATTGTTGCATTTCATTGCTTCGGAACTCACATTATATGTACCACTTACAATACTGAATCCACCGAACTTTTTGAAGGATGTGTTCTAAACCACTACTCCATAAAATAATTTACTGAACAATTTTCTGTTCTTGATTTCATTATTCTATTCTTTACAGCAAATTTTATTGTTTCGCATTTGTGGCAATAAATGATAAAATCTGATGTAGGAATCAATCTTATTCAATTTTAGATTCCATTAGTGATAACCATGTCAATAAGGTTTATGCATATTGACTAATTAGTAATATAGTTTTCCTCTGCTGATTTGGTGTTTAAATATTTAAAGAATGTTTGATGTTATGTTGGTGTTCCCAACATTTGATGCTTGCTTAGAGTTTCGAGATGGTTGACTCCATGAATCGGATACAATCCGTTATAATTATTATAATCCATATTGCCACTGCATTTACTTGCTACTCATTATTAAGTTCAATTGGTTGTAATTCCATTGTCGGTTTTTGTTAAAGAATATCCAAATTGTTTCATTGTTAGATAAGATTCCACGTTTTCCTTCTATTGGTAAAATTTGGTTTTTATTTATAAAGTTCCCACTGTTACTATTCGATGCAGAATGTAAATATTTTTCTGATTAGAGAATACTTGAAAAACAAGGATGATAAATAGAAGAGAATAATTAACTTAAAATGTTATGTGTTTCAATATAATAAATTTAATTTAAAAATGGAACATTGTAAAACGTATAAAAAGCTTATTGCATTAATGATGTATTTTATCTCTATCAGAGATCAAAATTAAATAACTTAATATATGTGTTCCACAATAAAGAGCTAGTACATTAAAGAAATCAAAGTTACAAAATTATTTATCCAGGGTCATTAAAAGTCAATATAGGGACTTATTTTTAATAGCAACAAATCATGTATTTAGGTTAAAGTTAAAAAGACTTTTTGATGAATTCTGATTAAATTTAATGTACTAGCTATACCATTATCATTAATTTTTATTCTTCTAAGATTCATTATAAAGGTAAAGTACTCCAATTAGTTTTTCGTTTTTTGGATTGAGAGTAGATTTGTCTACTCACTATTACATTTTTCAAGTGAAGTTTAATTAAATTGGAATTTACAATTTAATTAGATTTCCAGGTATTATTATTTTCTACTTTAGGTATTTTATACCTAAAGTAGAAAATGAACTTACAAAGCGGCATATTTTATTTTTGGAATTAAGGTACACATAAGTGATCGATTTATGACACACATAAAAATCATTCTGACGTAAATATAGTTGTACGTTATATATTATAATATTATAGTTGTTTGTATTATATTATTAAAAATAAAAAAAGAACCTTTGATCTATAATAAATACTTTTTTTTTACACTGATCCACTAATAAACCAAGCCAATTATATTTTTAAAGGGATTTCTGTGATGAAAATATAAATATCCAATCATTTAATTAAATAATATATTAGAAACCCTTTGGATTTTAAATTTGTAGGTATTTGATTAATATTATTTTGATTAATTTAATAAAATTTTTACAGCATTTATGTCTTTTCAAATAGTATGTTGGGGTATATTTTTTAACTGTTCAGTGTATTTCTTGAAATACCAAAAGAAAACGCTCATTATGAATTCTTCACAAATGAATGCTTTCCAACAAATGACATTGTTTTTGGTTAAGCCTTTATGTTAGAGATAGAGTTGGAATGAAAACACTCTTGAGCGTACATGCAATAAATACTATAAAAGTGCTTATAATTGCAGCACTTTTAGTTTATATATACTATTTATATCATTACATCATTCTTTACTTAAAATAATTACTTATTTTACAGGTAGATTTCCGACAAATAAAGATTTTTTACATTATTTCAAATGGCCATCCATTAAATGCTCCTGTAGACGAGGATATCCACAAAGCTCTCATGAAGGTAAAATATTTTTGTATTAAAAATTATATACATTTATATATAATGTTTACATGTTTTCTTATCTCTTTTAAATAGAATTATCTGGAGAAAAGAAAAAAAATAATTATTTTTTTGTTTATTTTTCTTATAAACATTATTAACCAAGCAATGTGAAAATTTTTGACTTGATGATCTTATTCACTTTATTTACCAATATAGTATTTTAAGCTCTTGGGTTCTAAGTTGTCTGTATAATTTTGTTGTAAAATTATGAGTGTTGATAAATTTGAATTTTAAATACAAACTATAGATTTTATATAATATTATTTTGACGAAAATTTGATTTTTGAATATATTCTCTTTCTTTCTCTGATGAAATCAGTTTAAATACTTGAGTGCATTAATGACAAAATAATATTTTTTAAATACCGAAATTATGCTACTTTTATCTTTGTTGATGATCATCTTTTTCTGAATGCGCTTTTTTATGAAAATAATGCTTACGTCATTTATTTTCAGGTAATATCTTATTTCGAGAATACTTATGGAGCAAAAGCGACAGAAGTAAAAATGCCTATTCTGAAAAAGAGTAATGCCATTTTCTGGCACACCTTAATTCCATCCATCGATATTGAAGAAGTGAAAAGAATTCTTAGAATTCCGAAGGATATAAATGCAACCAAAGAAATTTTAAAAGCATGTGTGGGCCAGTCTGACTACACTTTCAACATACCAGTCCTTCTCAAGCACTTGAAGTGCCCGCTATGGTTTAGTGAAAGCGATGTGCCCTATTACAAAGAACTTGGAAATAAGTTGAAACAAGAATTCCATGAATTACTGGATGAAAATTCTGTGTTCTTATGCCCAACTTTACCTCAAACAGCACTCTACCACACAGAAATTAGAACCTTAATTACAGAACCTAGCCATGCATCAGTATGGAATATATTAGGATTTCCGGCGACCCATTGCCCGCTTGGTCTAAATAAGCAATCTTTGCCAATAGGCATACAAGTGGTAAGCCGTAAAAACAACGATGCTTTAAACATAGCTGTGGCTCAAGAACTAGAGAGAGCCTTTGGTGGATGGGTGCCTCCATCAAAGTTAAGAACATGAAAGATGCATTTAAAAAGACATTCAATTATAAAAAACCGATTTGAAATTAGCACTTAAGTAAATCTTAGGGTTAGATACAGGTATAAAAATTAAAATATACGTTAAACACGGTGTTTCCCTTTCAGTCTCTTTCATGTTCCATTCATCGAGACAGATTAAGGAATTTTGTTATGAAGATATTACATTATAAGATATAAAGTATGGTTTAAAGATGATAAAGTTTATTTATGTAAAATTCATAAATAAATATGTGAAACTATTTGTAATTGCTTATCATGAACGATTTATTTTTCGTATTATTCTTATATATTTATTATGCAACTTGATCTTCTTGCGTAATATAAGCTTTGGAATGCATGTTTAGTTTGAAATTTTTAAATGGCAATATAAGAATTATTAACACGCATATTCTCTATTAACAGAATGTGCGTTCTTACAGCGTCTTAAGAGAAAATGAATGCATAGACTGAAAAAATTGTATTAAGAAACTTAAACATATTTAATGTATTCTTGCATTCATCGTTTCTTTCTATTGTAATTTTAAATAGTTGGTATTTATGAGTTTTTAAATGTTTATTGATATTGATGTTATTTTCAATTATTTTTATATTGACTTTTTGTAATTAAATATTTTTTATATGACGAATTTATTATTCCTTCTATTGAAGTTAATAATTTTACTCCATGGAGTTAAAATGAACCAACTAGCACAAAAATATGAGTTTTATAATAGAATACAATTATAAAATTATGATGAAATAATTTCGAGTTTTAAATAATTTTTACTTTGTATCTTCAACAAATTTAGAATTCGGTTTCATCATAAGAATTATGAAAACTTTTGAAGAAACAAAATATATATTTTGGAAAAAAAAATTATATGTTGATCAATAGGGTGAGGTTAATGTAGATCAATAAGTATGTTTATTAATAAATAACAATGAGAAAAATCCTAATTTTAACAGGAAAAATTGAAACTTTGAATTTTGAATTATTTTTGTATATATTTAGAATAATTACGAAAAATGCTTACGTTTATAGCAAAATTTATCAGCTAATAATAAAATATTTTAAATTAAAAATTTTTAAATGGTGAAATAAATGTTTTTATCTCTCTGGGTAAATTCGATACCTCCTGATTATAGATAAGAAAAAATCTGTGTTACTCTGCCACTATTTAAATTATATACAAAGAAAAAAAAGATTTTTCTTTTGCGCATTTTGTTCGAAACATTTCTTTAATTCACTCTAATCTTAATGTAAACATTGTAGATCTTAAATAAATTCTAATCAGTTTCAATTCACATAATCTTTCTTTACGAAGAATAGCATTCTACTTATATTATGCTTATGTTACTCCCATTATTGTATTACCCATATTATTATATTACCCCCATTCAAATTTGTAATTGACCATCAAATTGAGCTGGTCAACTGTATTTATTACTTTTTAAATGTAAAATTGAATAATTCTATCGGACAGATATAATTGTATGTCTTGAACACACTTTAAACTTCTACTTATAGCAACAATCAGAAACTTTCCATTGCTATGTAGACATAAGAAAGATAACAAGGCTCTAATTTGTCAAGAAAATGTCATAAAAAATACTATTCCGTGCAAACAAGTGGGTAATTAAACATAAGAAAATTTATACAATAATGACTTAAGTTCATAAAGTGAAAATAAACAAATGTGTATACCCTTTTCTAATTATGTAAAAATTTCATTTATCCCTTCTGAATGCATGAATAAAAATTAAAAGTTTTGAAACAGTACGGTTTTTTTTTCCAAATAAAAGTATGAATTATGGGGTATTTATTTTCTTAAAATTATGAAGCAAAACACCAACAAAAATACTTTATTTAAGTATTATAAATTTTAAAATACTAAACAACTTCTCTTTGAGGTATTGTTCTATGTGAAAAATAACTATTATTATTTAACTAATGACATTGTGAATTGGGAATAATCAATATTACACTGTAAATGTATCCTTATCCATAACAATAATAGTTACAAGTGTTCCAATATCTTATTATATGAAACATATTATATAATTCCATTAATACATTAAATAAATTCAATATTTAATTCCTTTGTTACATGATACTTTTTAAAAATGAGTCCGCAAGTATATATAAGAGTATATATAAGCACACAAAACTGTTATTTCATAAACTGATGATTCTAAAATTCAAAATAATTAGTATTATTTATATAAAAATTTATTTAAAATTTTTAAACTTCATAATAGTAATTCTCAATTTTACTATTCATGTAAAACAAAAGATGTTGAATTTTCAGAAAAAGGAACATTGAATTTTATATAATAAATTCATATTGAAAAATAAAAGGGGAAAAAAAATCAAAAGTTTAATTTGTAGGGAGTTCGAAAACGATTAATTGGTTTCTTTTCATCGCCACTATCGTATAAATGATTTAAAAAATAGAATTTCTTATACAATAATAGAATAACTGATTATAATATATAAAAAATATTCTATTATAATCAGTTATAGTAGAATACAATAGATAAAATAATTTCCCAGAAGACATTAATCCTGCTTGCAGTCATTTAATTTTAATTATTTTCCCCGGATCTCTTAATGCATTATGTCATAGAAAAATTTTCATAAAATATAAATATATTCACATTTAATATTTAAAATAAAATTGGAAATTTAAGAAAAAAAAACTATATAGCTTTATTTACTTCTAAAATAATCGATATTAGCAAAATATATGACTGACTGAAAAATTGAAATCAGTTATTTTTAAATGAGTAAAATATGATTACAGTATCAAGTAGGAGATTCAATAAGACAAAGTAAAATAAGAACAAACTTTTGTTGTATTAACTTTAAAAAACGAATATTTCCAAAAATTAGACTTTATCGAAATGTATAATTGCTGCAAAATTTATTTTGTTTTATAAATCGAAGAAAGTCAGAGTTAAAAGGCTATTTACAAAATAAATAATTAAAATATAATAGTAATCAATGAATAGTGAGTAAATCAATGTTAAATAAATGTCGTCTATTAAGAACTATGCCACATTTGTCATAGTGTAGGGAAAAAGTCACATTTGTCAAATCGTAGGGAATAGCCCAACAACTTAAAGTCGTTAGACAATGTAAGGCTGCAAGGCATTTTTAATGTTCACAGCTTAAATTACATTCATGGAAGGTTTTTCATGGATAATAGATCACATATTCGCCTTTTGCAAGGGAAGAAATCAAGGAAACTCCCGAGCATGGACTTCGAAAGACGTCCACGAGAAAGGTGGAAGCGCAGCATCCATCTCTCACTATTTAATTGTGGTTGAGATCAAACCAAGGACCTTCCGTTTTGAAGATCAGTATCCTATTATTAGGGCATAGGTGATCCCGTTTAAGTAGCTGGTTTCTCAAGATGCAACCCAAGACAAACTAAGAAAATACACCTTTCATTGTTCAATAGTGGCTGAGATCAAAAGATCCTGTGTTGGGTTTCAGCCACTATTGAACGTTCAATGCTAGTGGTCTATTTTATCCCTAGAAATACGCATTTAAAAAGATAAGTGTGCCAAGGAAAATTTTAAGGCCAGGGGATAGGGCCAGGGATAAAATATAGACCACTAGCATTTACTGAACGTTCAATGCTAGTGGTCTATTTTATCCCTAGAAATACGCATTTAAAAAGATAAGTGTGCCAAGGAAAATTTTAATAGTTTAATTAAAAAAATATGAATGTCGCATATAATGAAATCAAAAACTGAGAAATAGTTATCATTCGTCCTTAAGCTAAAGTTTGGCCCCTCAACTTCAACCAAAATTTAAATAGACACGAATATTAATAGATTTGAGCTGCAGTGAGCAATAGAAAAGCTGCCGTTTAATATAGATGGTAAAAAAAATACTCTTAAATATCAATTTGTATGTTCATCTCAAATCACATCTCTGAATAAAATATAAGGTATAGCAACATTCTTTAATATATTTATATAATATTTTAAACTTAACATTGAATTATATGATAAAAAAATCAAGGAAAATAAATATTAGAAATATGCAATAATTACCCAATTTCTTAACTAAAAGCCTGTTTGCGTGATCAAAGGTCATCATTCATGTTTACATTGATAAATTACGCGTGGGAAGGAAAATTTAAATTTTCCTTTTATTGTGACTGTAAAAGTATGAGTTAAAAATTCTGTTAACCAATGATACCCTATTCTTCGTTGGATGGCTCAAATAAGTTAAAGAAAAAGGATCTTGGCAACAAAAATATATAGCTTGTGTTGCTTTTGTGGCTCTTAGATTGACTGACAAAGGATTTTACACATTTGATATAGTAAAAATAGTTCAAGCAGCGCAGAAAAATTACATTTAATGTTTGCTGTACGATTCTAGCAGAGATATTATAAAAAAACTACCGTATGTGCAACTTCTCTATGGAACTCTGTACCAATAGAAACATATCTAATGCTATTATTTACGATAATCAGTGAGTAATTATAAAGAATAAATGTAATTAGATTTAACGACCTCAAATGTATCAAAGGGCATCAAATAATTCAGGTACTCTGAAAACATTAATTAAATTTAAACATTTACACTAAATATAGAATTTTTTATACAATATCTTCAATTTTAATTATGGATAAAAGGAATGAATCCGCAAAATGAATTTGCCATTTTAATTATATTTCATAGCCCACTAAAATTTAAAATTCAAAGAAATTTTAATCAAGCTTATAAAAAATGTGCTCTTTTAATTACATAAAAATAAAAAAAATGAATGAAACTTTAAAATTTTTTATAAAATTAAAAATATTTAAGATTAATTCGTATAAAGGATGATCATTAATAACTAAGCGAAAACAGTGGGAAATTCAAATTGTTATTCTTTTGGTGGTATGCATTAAATTTTGCAAGTAATCCTTTTGAATTAAAAAATAACAAATATTATACAGTTTGAGTAATACACAAGGATATCAACATTAATTTGATGATACGTCATCACGATTAAAAAATATTTTTACAGTATACATATAATCTCAATTGTAATCGTTTGTCTGATGTAAAACGCACACGATTTAAATTTTGTTCTGTGATTTTATTCATGATGACAACTGTATTTATCATTCTTCTAAGTAACTGTATTTACAAAATAATATATTTAAGAATCTTGACATAAACTTTTTTTAAATTAAATATGGATGAAAAGTCATTATATGTGCAACATAATACATAGTAAAAAAAGTGCTATTTTTCAACATAAAATATTGTGCCACATTATTCTCGGAGATTCAAAATCAAATGTACAACGTCTTCCCTCAAAATAAGCACTCAATACTTTATAATATTACTCATTACTTTATAATAAGCGCATATATTTTACAATATTTATATGGATTGATGCCACAAGTTCTTAAATCACCTCAATTTAACATGAAACGAATTGGTATATTTAAATACATTATTTAAATTAAAGAAATGAGATTTTAAAAAAAAACATATTTCACTCTTAATTGTTCTTAAGTATTCAACGAATTGAAGAAAACTTCGCTTATCTAAATTTTTACATTTTTTTAAAAATTATATAAATTTTGAAAATTTACATTTATTAACATATTTATAATAATAATTATAAATATAGAAACAAGACCGAATAATTATCATCGATTGGAAACTATACTAAGAGGATTGATATCGCCTTGTGCGAAAAATGTATCATCATATGGACATTGTTTTTTTTTCCTAGCGATTATTTGCGAATAGCCAGATGTTCGGTCTTAAACTTATTCTTTCCTTATAATTTAACCATTGAGGAAAAATACAATCTCTTATTAAACATTCGTCTCCGTCTCAAAGCGAAGAAATCTATGTTGGAGCTCAGACTAAGGCCAACAAGTTTTCCTTCTTGTGGATTACTTCATCCTTTTAAGGTAAGAGATATTACAAGAAATTTTGAAATCGGAAAATTTTAAATGTTATTGTTTCATTATTTTTTATAATATTTTTATGTAATTTATCAGCAACGAGTAATATTACATTATCAGTAAATGATATTTATGGAGCTAAGACACACTTTTTTAAAATTAAAATACTTTCTCTGATGTCTAAATCCATTTCAAAATAATTATTTCAATTGTATTTTTACAAATTTGCTCTTTCCCACGATTATGTCTTATTACAAATATGAAATAATTATTTATTATAAATATTTTTACGGCACCATTATATAATTTCAAACAACATATTAGAATTATTGTTTGCTATTTTTTATACTAATTCTGCAGCAATAAATAAAAGAATTGAATTTTACGAGCGAAAATTTTAATTTTATGTTAAAATTATGTTTCTAAATATCATTTTTTTTTAATTTTTATTAGTTATGAGTTTTGTCATAAATGATATAAATATAACACAAGTCCTTTCCAAAAGATACAAATTAAAAACACATATTTTTAGCTATTCCCATGTTAAGAATTAGGTAAATTTTCCTAGGTAAGAAATTGTTAATATGTTAATTCCCCCCCTTAATTATTAACATTGATTTACCTAACTCTTAGCTAGGTATATTGAATGTGTATCTTTAAATATTACGATGACAAAAATTAAGCTAAGTACTCTAATATGTCAAATAATTTTTAAAATGAACATTCTAAAATTTTGCAATATTTTGTATGAAAAGCTATTGTTTCTTTTTATGAAATATTTCAATTTTTTTTAAAACGACACGTTTTACATTGTTTAAAAAATGCAAGCATGATGTGTTTGTTTTCTGTTTTACAACATTACGCACATTTTACTTATGCACATTATTAATTTATACTCAATTTATAATTTTTCACTTGGTTGCACCGGGTTCCTTCCTGGAAAAAGCATAGATGTGCACTTGTGTAGATCACGTAGTAGGGATTCAAGTAAGATAAGTATTTAAGTAACGGAAACGAATGTTATATTGTTCAAGTAGTATAGAGAATTAGTGCATAATCAATGCTTAAAAATGTCTTTTTCTTTTAAAAATTCCAACACATTTAGTAAAATGTGTTTAAATTAATATCTCTATAAGAGTTTTATATTTTTAATCTTAAACATTATTTTCAGTCCATTATTAAACAGTTATTAAGATATAAGATATAGAAACTCTCACAAATAAAAATGTGCTTATTTCGTATATTTAAATCTCTTTTTGATACCCGATAAAAAAATAGTTGTATTATTGAAGGTACATTAAAATACATATCTTATATTAATTACCTAATTTGAATCTGTTGCCCCGTAAAAGTAGAGAGATTATTTCTCTTTATGTCATCTCGGGGCCTTTATTTTGGTATGGTGATTAGACTAACTGATAAAAATAAAGAAAACGCTTCTATATCAAAATAGAGAATGAAAAAGCATCATGTATTGATATTATACTTTCATTCTTCTTAACTGCGCGGTATTTTGTAGCAAATCCCCAATTTTTTAAAATGCACTTCCATAGTAGCTTTATTGTTGTTAAAGTATATTGATTATGAATATATCATTACAAAAGAATAATAATAAAGAATACTATTAATACAATTATTTTATTCATAGTCACTGTAAAAACTGAAGTGTTTATGATCGGATTTATTTTTGGTTTCTAAAGAAATTCAAATAATTAAGCAATTTGTAATTAATTTTCTGAGATTGCTTAGATAGGAGTGATAAAATTATTTACTCTAAAATATAAGAGGGGAATTACAAAATATTGACAAAATCTTGAGCTATAAGGTTTAATGAGGTACACTTGATTACATTTAGCTGATAGCCTAACAGTTAATAAATAGTATAATGCATTAGAGTAGACATAAAGTTTCTCTTTTGAGAATATTTTTCATAAATAGCGGTCTATCTTCACATTTCTGAAAGGAAAAAACTTGAAAAACTCAACTATTCTCTCTAAAACCAACTAAATCTAAAATTACATTTTCTCAAAGGTGATGTGATATATACACATTTTACAGTTATTCGACAGTTTTAAAAAAGGAATTGAAAACATTACGTTTTGAATTACTTCACTACTGTAACTATTCACTACTGTAATTAGTGAAGACTGTAAAGGGTAGAATGTCACATTAGTCCTACATAAAAAATTAAATAACAATAGTAATTGTGAAAAAAAAATTGCAAATAGGCAAAGACATTTGTAGTCTAATGTCCTTACAATAATGCCATATTGCTATAACATTAAAATAAAGTTTTATTTAGCATATAGCAATTGCATGGGGTTAAATCCGCTTTCAAACAAGCTAACAGAGTAAAAACGTACAAACGAATAATAATTACAACAAAACTGAAGTCTTTATTCCACTGTCTTTGAGGTTGGTTGTTGGTGCATTTGGCGATTGGAAAAAATAGCCGACATTCAAAGCACTGCAGCCAACAACATTATTTTAAGTTCTAAAACATTAATGCATTAATTTCTCAACTCTTTTTTGATATTTAATAAATGTGTTTATTCTGAATTTAAACACTCACACATAAAATAGTCTTAAAATGTAAGTAGTAAATGATAATCATATGCTAAAAAAAGTAAAAAAAAAAAGACTTCAAGACTAAAGAAGCCGCTATATGTTCTCGTGCATGTGTCCTTCATGTTAGTAATGTAAAAACTACACTTATTTGAACTAGGAATCATGAATGGTAAAATCTGAACAAGAAATTATGGATTCTGCTTAATCCATAATTCCGTTGTTCACATGCAGTGGATTAAATACCTACCAATCTGTTACCACAGAGAACAGTTTTAACGGCTTTAAAATAGTAGGTTTCTTACAAACTTCGTAATAAATATTATTATAGATGAATTCTTTTTTTTCGGAAAAAATTTTCAGACTCGAAACAATTGCCGTAGATCTCAAATATTCTAAATAAAAAGTAATTGTTTTCTTTAATATTCATGATATATATTCAAAGATCTTTTTACCTTGTTTATGTGTTATTTGATATTTGCTATTTTATTACTTATTTGATATTTAAAATTATGAAGTAATATTCCGAATTTGAATCTGAATAGCAAATAAATCTTATATAAATTACATCTATTATGTTTATATATATATATAGATGATTGATTTAAGAAATTTGGTAAGGATATACTGAAGAAAATAAGAACTAAAATTATACAACATTTTCCTTTTATTATTTATAAAAATAAAGTTGGTAACTGAAAATACTAAGAAGAAAATAAATAACAATTTTAATTCCTAAGAAAGTAGATTTGAAGTGAGTGCAGCAGTTCATACCATAGCAATCTTCGTGAGCTATTTCAGAAGACAATTCAAAGATTGACTCTGGATATGACAATCATTACAGAAGCACACTGATCAGGTGCTCGCAATTGTCGACAAATCTGATAAATTTATCAATAACCGAGACCGTTATCTTACGAAAAACATGTTTGTGTATTCTATCTTATATCTAAGGAAAATTTTGGTAACTTCATTGAGCTAAAGTGTTCTTTAAAAACACCTGTATGAATAAGCAAAATTCACTTTCACGATTCGAATATATCGCTAAACCTTAAAACTTATCGTATTTAATCAGCCCCAAATATAAGATGACGAAAGTAACTCAGACGTCTTCTACCGGACGGATTAATTAGTATTTTGAGGATTACACCACACTAGAAAGCAAATATTTTTAAACTGCATAAAACTTCAAATGATTTCTAATGATTCCTGATTCTGAATTTGTTAAAGAAGCGATATATTTATTTTGATTTTTTTAAAATTTAGTAAGTATTTAAGAGAATATTTTAAATAGATAAAAAGAAATTTGAATGGAATATATAATATTTATACTTACTTTCATAAAAATTTTGGTGCCTTTGGTGTTATTAAGTACAGCACATATTTCATGGTGCCTTTAGTAATGTAATTCTGATTTAATGTATAATATAAAAAATAATTATCACATTTCATTCTTGAGGTTAATTGCTGTATGGAATATTATATATGCATTTCATGTTTTTAATAATTTTTCTGCAACTGATAAGGAATTTCTAATGTCATTATTTAAAAAATCACTGAAGTACTTTACTACATGCGTTCAATAGGAAAAAATTATTTTCAAATTTTAATATTTAATGTTATGTTTAATAACTTTTAACATACATATACAGTTTTTTTACAAGAAATGCTTATCATTTTCCTAGCATTTTCAATCACTTGTAAGAAATTCAAAAAAGCAGATTTTAAATTTTTTTTTGTTTCCTTGATTTACAGCACAATACTGAATGTTTTACGCTTAAGAACCGAGTTACGCATTGGCCTGATTACCTAACCTAAATATATGCCTTGGATCTCAAGACTCTTGTTCAGAAAAACAGACATGAGCAATATATAATTCATTGTTTGAATCTGTTGGAAAAACCAAAATCGGAATATGTTCCATTTTTTTAAACACCAATTCATTTTTTCAAAAATTATTATGAAGGAAGTAAATAATCATCAACTGTCAGAAATTTTTTATTTAATGTGAATTGTAAAACTAAGCGAAAAAAAAACAACCTAAGAAATGATTATATTTTAAATCAACAACACTGGTTTGATAGTACTAGAATTATAACCAAAATTGTGACACATAGACAGAGAAATAACAACTAGGGATAAATGTTTATGGTCTGTGATAAGTTAAATGAATCTAGTAGCCACTAGAGGACGATAGATGCAAGTAGAAAACGTGTGCATAGCTGTAGGAAAAAAATTAGGATTTGGAAAAATAAAGATATTTATTTTTTACTTTGTGTTGATCAAAGCGCTGTCCTGTACCACGAAATGAAGTATTATATGCTGTTCAACTACAAACAAACCGCATGAGGTGTTCAGTGATTGAAAATTCCTTTTAGTTTCAAAGTTGTTAAATACTGATTTCAGAACTCCTTCATCTGTGTTTCGAAGCGGGGTACATCTGCATATTTCCCCGTATTCAGACCAGAATAGGCCTCTGCCGGTCAGGTGGAAGCTATCGCAATTTAAAAGTAGGAACTAACCAGAAGAACTTCTGCACTTGACATACCACCCCTAGATATATCACTTCAGTTGGAGAACATTGCGACGACATTCTGTTTAAATTGTCCTAGCCATCTTTAGTTCACACGACATATCCTCGGTGTAGCGGGATTCGAACTCACTACCTACAGATAATGAGAACAACTCTCTAAACAACCAGATCACCTATAGTCTCGTTAAAATGAAGTTCATATCGTAGGCCTACTGGATACCCCCTATCTTTCAAAACCATATTTATAGAGCTGATTGCTGTCTAGACCTGATACTACCTGTTAGTAAGAAGGTCTCCACTGATTCTGACCTTACGATGACTATCCTAGCTACTATCGATGAGCATCATCCATCATCTGTTTGGTTCCATGTCTATACAGATGGTTCAGCTGTGGATGCCATTAGAAATGCTGGTACAGGAGTATATTCTAAGAGTTTCAGGCTTTGCCAGGCTGTTGGGAAATACTATAACAGCTACAATGGTGAAGTGGCCGCTGTGCAATTAGCACTTGAAGAGATCAGAAAGGGTAATGAGAACAACGTAGTATTTTTTATAGACTCTCAGGCCACCATCAGGTCTCTCTCTTCAATTGCTCCTAGCAGTATTGGGTCTGTTTATCTTTGTCAAATGGCAATTAGTTCTCTACTAGAAGAAGGACGTCAAATTGTGCTGCAATGGATACCCAACCACTGTGGTATCGCGGGAAATGACGCAGCTGACAAATTGGCAAAGGCTAGCTCAGATCTACAACAGCCTTCTCCAGCCTTGGAGTACCATACTGTTAAAAGGCTTATTAACTCAAATATAGCCTCCTATCGTAGAAATGTTTACAAGATGTGCATAAAGGGGAAAGCATGGGTTTCCTTACTAACAAAGCCTATTCCGTGTAACCTCCACAGAGCTGTGGGAGTGGCAAATTTTCGCCTTAAAACTGGGCATGATTATCTGCAAAAACACCTTCACCGTTTGGGTTTGAAGGACTCTCCGATCTGCCCTTTTTGTGGACTAGAGGACATGACTGGTGACCACCTTTACACTTGCCCTGGACTTTCGGACGTCGCAGTTAGAAATTCTGCGGAAGATGACTTTTCATTCACCTCAAGATTGTATTGGGCTGCCCGACAGAGACTGATGGTTGAAAAACCAAGGTCGGGCGTAGGATAATAAAAAAAAAAGGCCTACTGGATAAACCGAATACACGTCTGCTTCAATGGGCAAAAATGGTACTTTTTCAAAAATAAAAAATAGCAAGCCCAGTTATCTTTTCAATCCGTGAATACAAATTCATTATAATGGGTAATTCATCACAATAAGTTTTCGAAAACTGAAAATTATCGTTAAATATCGCTAATTAAAAAAATGCATCAATTTATAAGGAAAAGGTTTCAGATGCAGAATTGTTATCTATTCCCTAGCATTTGCACGAAAAAAGCTTTTTTTTTTAATAAAAAGAGTTTTGGAGCGGAATGTGTTGCATTGCTTAAATTAATTGCATCGTGGCATAAGCAACTTTACAGGGATTTTAAATCAGCTTTGATACTGTTTCAAACTAATTACAAACCCTATACTCAAAATTTTGTTTATACAATAAAAATAAAAATAGTTTTTATTTTAAGTTAGTCTAAGATCGATATCCTGATACAAACTTAATTCCATTGTATGCGAGTTTTTGAATTCAATCTCAGACAATATATTCAGTGGACAAACAGGATAAAGAATTTTATATACTTGATGATTACATGTGCTTTCGTTTAGTGGCAATAAATTATTGTTTTGCTGTAACAGATGAATACGAATAGATAACAATGTTAAAAATTCAAGATTTGCATCGTGTGGGATAATTTTCAGTAACAAAGATTTAAAGCATTGAGTAGTCAGCTTAATCACTTTGCATGGTTATCGCATAAATATATCAAATAATGTATTCTTGATATTCTTAATAATATATTTTTAATATAATAATTCTTGATCACTCTCTACGTTTTTCGAATAAATATTTCGAGTAATCTATAGACTCCTTCTGAATGCATATTGTTTAAAGGAAATTAGCAGATTTGATTATTTAATTCTACCTACTTGCTAATTTCAAAAACGCCATACTTCTCTGGCAGTTGCTTTTTCAAGTTATTCTGTGCAGTAAATTTTATTGTTTAGAAAATTGTTAGAATGGCATGAGCATAAGTATCAAGAAACGGAAGAATATTGTGTAACTGTACTGACAACGTTTTAAATACACATATTTTTGTGATGTTTCTTTAATTTTTAAAAAACCAGTTTATTTAAAGTAATGTTTTCTCCTTTAAAAAAATAAGTATCAACTTTCTTTACTGTGAAAACAATAATATTTGGTATTATGGAATTAATAATCTTTAATGAAAAAGATAATAGGTCTTAGTTCAATTCATAATTTTTTGCATTGTAGTGAAGGAAAAAATGTGTAACTTTTCTTGACTGAACTATGATTAAATAAAAAATGCTGATTTAATATTATTATTTTTCAATGAAAATAATGTGGCTAATTGTTTTTCAATATTTACTAAACCGTATAGGATAAATTCTGTTAACATTATATATATATATATATATATATATATATATATATATATATATTATTACTATTAGGAAATAAGAACAAAATAAATGTAACACATTCTAATTAAATTGCATTTCGAATAAAGTTTTTTATTTTTCTTCCATTAACTTGCCACCTGTCTCAAAAAAAAAAAAAAAAAAAAAAAGAACAGGAGTGCAGACTTTCCGCATGATGTTTTGTTTTCCAATCATATGTTTTCCTTTCATTTACTTTATGCTTTTAAATGCAAATTGATATTTTGCCCGACTTCCTGTTACTCTTTATTTTCCTTTTCTGCTTTAGTGAATAATGTTTTGCAGTTTCATGTCACATGCTTTTCATCTGATAAAAATTGTTTAATTTGAATAGTATCTAAGCATATGGTTTTGAGAGGAAATATATTTTTTCAGAAATAAATCATCTGCTATCCAATCACTTTATCATTCCTAATAGTCTAATTAGTTAGTAGTTAATTGTATGGAATAAATAAATTCATTAAATACAGCAAACAATTGTTGAGATAGACTGGGAGATTGTTAGGAAAGTTTAAAGTACAAGTTAGCTTGATAGAATTATGAAATATGTAAAAACACTATTTTAAGTTAAAACCTTATCAATCATATTCAACGGACTTTTCGAAACTATAATTATGGATTATGTAAGCAATTTATGCTCAGATTAATTCATTCATTTGTTATGTTCATTCAAAATCATTCAATTAATTCATTTAAAAATGTTTTTGTTGAAATAAGTTTATTATTTTTCAAATATAACATAAATTAACCGGCTTCAGATATCAAATTTATTGATAGATTTTCAATTAACTTTCAAATTATGTTTTTTTTTTCATTTTAAGAGGTTCAAATAACATATTTACAAATATCAACAACAATTTTGCTTATGACATTACCTTAAATCTCCTAATTTAGTAATTGAAAGCTATCGTTTGTTGTGTATAAACAACCTTTTGCATTTATCGAAGAGAATCTCTTAAATAATGTTATTTTTTCAATGTCTGAAAAACTGTCATTACAAATAATTAAATCCATAAACCTTTCTATGAAATAAATTTTGATATTTTTCATTAAATAAAGGTAAAGATTTCTTATAAATTTCAAAAATTGGTAGAAAACTTTTTTCAATATTTACAATAATTTTATTTTTCTTAGAAAAAAGAAGATTAGCACATACATACAATTCGTCTGTAGAAAAAACATTTCGTTCAATTATTTGATGACCCCAAACAATTGAATTTCTACTCCCAGAAGAAATATTTTACGATAAATGCTAACAACGATTCTTGAATCATTTCGATTTTGTTTACAGACATTTAATACAACTGTGTCACTTTCTCTAGTCTTATTACTAATATGTCTGAAACAAAATGTGGATAAGGTAAATTATTTTGGATAGTTGAAAACAATGGCCAGTTTTTAAAATAACTGTACATGTTAAGATGTCTGCCGACTCGTCATGACAATATGTATATTAAATTTTCTGGATTTCATATTTCTTTTTTTTCCAACGGTGGGCACTTGGTTGATGCAACAACAACAGGGTCAGAAACTGTTACTCATTTGTCGTTATCCGATGGGCACCTGTGAACCAAGTCACGGAGACGAGTAGCGTTGCTCGCGCCATACCACCACAAACCTGTTTATAGGGTGGGCCACATTCATGCATCATCAGAGAAGAAAGGACAGAGAAACACAGAGAGAAAGTAACATCTATGCCCGAACTGGGATTTGAACCCAGGACCCACAGCTCAGGAGTCAGGAACGTTAATCACTCAGCCATAGTTCGGCTGATTTCATATTTCTAATACGATTAAAAAGTAGTGATGGTGAAACATAATGGAAAACCATATCTGTATATTTATTAGTAAGCGAACATGTTCAGTAAAAATCCTTAATAATAGTTAATAATGAAATTAATATTATCTCTTTTTTTCGCAATTACTAAAATTGTATACAATTTCATTTAACTCATTTAAGCACAGAGGCTGTAATTGCTATTTTATAGTAAAGTAATTGCCATTACTTTATTATTACTTTGCCATTACTAACTACAGTAATTGCCATTACTTTACTATAGAATAGCGATTACAATCTGAATGGAATTGCATTTCTAATATATGATAATTTTCTTCTGAGAAATAATCATCTTTAAGCAATTAATGATAAGTATCCATCCATGTAACTACCAAGTTCAATCAAATTGCCTTCATTAATCATGAATATTTTACTAAATAGAGAAAAAATAACATAAAAATTTATTTAAATCGTTCTTGCCGATTTAAATTAATCATAAAGTGAATATTTTTTTCTTGTCTTTTTCATTTTGCTTTTTCTTCTGTTCAGTTTTCAACGAGTTCAATTTTTGAAGCAATATCGCTAAAGATTTGAAAATTTGAAAATTAATTACTTAGAAAAATAGGTAATTTTCATGATTTTTAAAACTTTTACTGGGAAAAAAGATGATTTAAAAAATTATTACTAGTTTTCATTACTAGTTATTATTACTACTCTTTATTACTAGTAAAAATCATGAATGGATTTTTTCTCATCCGACAAGATTCAGAAATTCGATGGTAAATTTCGCCTTGTTTGCTGCCACTCGTAAAATACGATTTGAAAGCAAACAGCAAATTCGTCAACCAGTTGGATCTACGACGCCGTCTCAAAACGATGTGACGTAGATGAAGTGTTATCTGAAGTCATGGATATTTTAAATCAATAAGAATTGTAATAAAGTGACGTAATCATGATCTCAACTGGAACGAAAGGAACGACTACTTCATGATTAATAATTATTTGAACCTTAATAAGTTAATCTTATTAATATCTAATCAAATATCAAAAGGTAAAAACAAATTCCATAAAATTCCATAAAATTGAATACGACTACTTCATGATTAATAATTATTTGAACCTTAATAAGTTCATCTTATTAATATCTAATCAAATATCAAAAGGTAAAAACAAATTCCATAAAATTACGTGATTTGTGACAGTTTTTGAAAAATAAACGTAGATTCTGAAGATTATTTCGAAATTATTTAGACAACAAAGATTTTAGTTTTAAAATTGAAGATTAATGTTGACATTTAACAAGGAAAGTCAAGAAGAAAGCAGGAAAGAAATTTGCGCAATAAAAATTTTTAATTAAGTGTTTTTTATTTCAAGGAATAAGAAAATCGAACAACAATTCAAAATAATTTTATATGCTAATAAAAACTATCGTTATGACTAACGATTTAATGAAGAGGCTTAAATTAGTATAGATGAATACAATTATCTTCTTATTTGATATCAGTTTTTGATTCTTATTTATTTTTCTATATGTATTACTCTTATAGAAACCATTAGAAAATCTTATGAAAATTTTTTCTAGAAATGCAAAGGGATCGTGTAATTATTTTATAAAGAAACATTTTCGCCGGTAAAAACGGATATTTAATTTTCTTTTAATTTTGACGCCGCGTATAATAGGTAATTATAAGACATTTTGATATCCACTGTGGAAATCACCGCTTTGCAAGATTTTATACAGATTATTGTATTTGAGAGTAACAAGGAAAGGAAAATCGTAAAACTCCTAATCATTGACACCAACAGCCGTGCATTTAGAAAAGTGTACCAAGAAAAAAGGCATTTGGTATATACCAAGGTTTTTTCACAAGCCTATACCATTCCTCCTCAATTGACTAGTAAATGAAATTTCCTGTGAGAATTGCATATGTTATCAATTGATCCTGTTTCGCAGTTTAAAATTACAAAATATATGCAATGTGCTTTATAATCAATTACAAATAAGGATTATTTGATTAAGGAGAAGAAATTGCACTGTAATAACAAAAATAAATACTGAAAATTTGAATAACTTATAGCAAATTATGAGCAATAATGAACTAAATTAATGACTGTTTGATTGAGATTGGCAGTTTATGTCTAATTATTCATTAGTTATTTCCAAATGGAGAAGATGTCAAAGATTAACTAATGAATCAATAATTCATTTCATGAACTATTGATTCATTAGTTAATCTTTAACACTGAATAAAAATTATTTGGTGTCCGTTAAGTTATCAGATATTGACTGAATGTAGGGTGCCAGTAGGCACACATATAAGTTCAAATCCCTGAATGCTCTCTATGTTGTTTTTGCGATGTTGGGAGGTCTTATGACTTATGCGGAAATGAAGATGTTGGTTAGACTGATGGAAATTTTATATAGTTGTTGGATGTAATGGGGCAATCCTTGATGTAGTGCATTGGTGGACTTTCTTTACTGCATGAACATAAGATTTCATGCCTACCAAGTCTTTTATAATATGAAGCAAATAGACTGTAGTTGGAAGTGAGAATAATTGAGACATGAATTAACAGTAAAATAGTTGGCGGATACTTTGGAAAGTAGAGTTTGAATATATCACTTTTGTTCTGCTGTGTTCAGGTAAATTTGTCTTTAATTTAACGTATATTGTTAAAGGAAAGTTTCAGAACATATTTTGGTTGTAGGATATCAATAACATGGATGATATTATGTATTTCAGCTTGTTTTGTAAGGTCATCCGTCTTTTCGTTTCCTTCCTTACCTTCATGGGTCTTGATCCTATTTGATGCGGGGTCTCCAGCGGAGCTTACAATCTCGAAGAGTATTTTGGGTTTTATTTATTAAAAGGGATATATTAACTGGATTATTTTTTTGCTTGAAATGTAGAATCTAGATGGTAAAGTTTAATAGGTTATGAGGACCTACATAGTCAAATGCTAATTGAATGGATATTACTTCCTCGTAGATAAAAAGAAGGCAGAAGAGCAATACGCATATCACTTCATTTAACAGTGGTTGAGATAGAATTCGGGAACTTATGCTCCCAAGAACGCTTTCTTACCACAAGGTCATGGTGAGCCCTTTCTCGTAAAAAAAATTAAGACAGATTTATTTTTCATTTAAACACAAGAAGTCTTTTACCATGACGTGAATAATGAAAATAATATGCCAGTTACATATTTTTTTATCAATAGAAAATAGGAAACATAAAATGTGTGATAAACTTTACAATTTTGTTTCATAAATTGATAAATCAGCATTCCAAAATTAATGAAAATTTCCTTAATACAATATTTCATGAAAAGAGTTTAAATCTTTCTACATATTTATTTGGATGGTTCCTCAGCAATTCCAATTTTCGGCATTTCTCTTGAAAAAGATATTTAAAATAAAATCCGAATAGACATACACTTAAATGTAAGAAAGATACATCTTGTAAATTTCCTGAATTAAAGTTATAAAATGTGACCTAAGCCTAGTGTTACATATGTATATACACACATACTAAATGCAATGTTCACTGCACCAATAGAAATTTTGATATTGATTAGAGAAGATAACGCCACGATTAAGATTTCTTCTGTAAAATTGATGTGATAAAAAAGAAAATTTTCCAAACTCTTTCTTTATAACATATAATTAAGACTTTTCATGGAATATCTTATTAGAGAATTCATAAAAAGGAAGCCCGATTGCAAAGCTTCTAAAATGCAAATCTAAGGTATTATTAATTGACTGCAAATGTAAGGTATTTTTCTGATGCTAAAAATAAGGTAAATCAAATACTAAACTAACTAATATAGTTAGTTTTAATAAGGTAATACATAAATGCATTATTGATCAAAATTTATTTCATTAACCAAATATATAATAAGATTATTTTTTATAAAAAAGCTCTTTCTTAATACAAAAGCGGATCATCCCAAATAGTACAAAGATTATTTTACAAAATCAGAAATAATAACTTAAGATAATGCTTGCAAGAATAAATAACTTTGATTAACATTTAGTTAAGAGAACCAATACCAGTAAAGCTGTGAAAATTAAATGATAATACTGAAGAGGACTCAAAAATACTGCCATATACTGATAATAGATACAATATTTTTATGAAGCATAATAAAGTAAATATTGTTGTTTAATTTTTAATACATTATAGTTATTAAAAAATTAGTTACAAATTAACTTTTTGTTAAAAGAAACTGAAGCCTACTCTGCTTCTTATTTAATTTGCAATGGTAAAATTATTGAAATAATTGGCAAGGATTAATTGCGGAACGAAGAAATGTTGGTCAATCTTCATAGAGGATAATAAATGCAGCCAGACTACAAAGCATTAAGAGAAAAAATTATATGCTTGCTTGAGGTATCAAATCATATTTTCTGAACCCGTTTCCAAAATTAATTTAGATTAAATGAAATTCATGCTATTTATGTCTCTTATTTGTAAAGCAAACACCAATTATGATCATTAAGAATACTGACTTGTAAAAAAACAGTATACGCTTGTGATTTGTTGAAAACCGCACCAAATCATTAATCATAATTTTTCATTTTGATAGTTCGGATTCAGCAAGTTTGAAAGTAACAAAAACAAAAGGGTCATATCGTGATTGAAATAAATGAGATTGTTAAGTGTTTAATCTGGGAATAATTGATAAATGAAAAAGCAATCTGTTTGCATCAGATATCATAATGAAAAGTTTCTGGATTGGTATGACAGGTACTTAACACAAAGTACCTTAACACATAGCATATGTGTTAAGGCATGTTATTAGATTCACATGCGGTCATCATGTTATTATCATGTAATAACGAACAATGTCTGACATTCATTCACAGTAGATTTAAATCTTGTTGTAGAATTCTTAGCGTTTCACTCTTTGTTTTTACCATGGTGAGGTTTCCTTGTGTGAAAGCTTTTAAATCGATTGGAGATTTTATTTATAATGTTCAGATCTTTTGTTTGAAGGAAAAGTACTATATTTACATTAAAATAAAATAATTTTGCAAAACATATTTTATTCGTTCATTAAATGCTATATTATGTAAATTTATGAGATGATTCATAATATCATAATGACCATTAAAATCTATGCAAAGGAATATTTTCTAAATATGTATACTCTTCCGTATTCTAAATTAATATGAAAGTAAATTTAATTTTTCATGTATTTGAAAGCCTGATTAAAGTAACATGATTTATTAATTCGGTATGGATAATCTTTGAATATTGATTGACAAAGAACAGCTGTAAGCAATTCAAATTGTAAGATAATTCATTTGAACTGTGCACCCTTTAAATATATATAAACTTGTTCTTTATTCAAATTCTAATTTATATATAAGAAAATTGTATAAATGCAATTTTTCAACTATTTATTAAGATAATAAGGCCATTAACTAATACCAGAAATTAATATGTGGCTACTTATTCAGTGAACGTTAATATAGTCATAAGAAATTTGAATTTTCTCTTCTGGTAAAATATTTGACATATTCACTGCTGGCTTATGTCTTTATATTAACCTCAATATTTTGAAAATAATTTTTAAGTGTGTTGTTATGTTTTAAAAGAAAGGATTATATACATAGCTTATGATTATCTTAGAAATATATGAGTGGTAAAGTACAAATTCAAAAGATATTACAAAAGTTTTGCAGAAT
Source organism: Latrodectus hesperus (assembly GCA_037975125.1). Lineage (NCBI taxonomy): Eukaryota > Metazoa > Arthropoda > Arachnida > Araneae > Theridiidae > Latrodectus > Latrodectus hesperus. The sequence continues at coordinate 63,819,899 of CM075855.1, forward strand.
ACTTTTATTTATTGAGTTCTTTCAAAATAATTTACACCATATTCGATGCTCTTTTACGTGTCTGAAAACACGTTTTTAAATCAGTTTTGCCAAGTTTCAAGGGAGAGTGAGGCACACTCGTTGTCCCAAGTCCTCATAAGGTTCTCGTCACTACTAAAATAGCTTTCCTTTTAGGATCATTTTCACACGCGGAAACACTGCAAAGTCATAGGTTGGAAAATTTTGACCGTAAAAGGGTTGTTCAATAAATTTCATTCCAGTAGGTCCAAATACTAGGTGTAATCTTTGATACGGTGAGCTGGAGAGCTATCATGGTGAAAAAACCAAATGTCCTTTTTTAATGTTCAGCGCATGTTTTTCATAGATTGTATGATTTTAGAAAGGTAGTCTTCAGTGTACCACTTAGCTGCGATTGTCTTTTGTATATCCAAAATGACATGTTGTACAATTTCCCTCAATTTGAATAATAAAGCAAACATCTTTTTTTAAACAGTTCACATAGCTACGGAGGTGTCCTCATCATTAAACATCTAAAAATTTTTTTTTAATTTTAATCGGCTCATCGTAATAGTTACATCCAAGTTTTGTCACCTGCCACAGTGCTGTTCACATACTGAGATTGTTCCTTATCGAACATTTTCATCATCTTTCGACACTAAGTGACATGACAAGTCATTTGCTCTTCCATCAGACTAAGTTGTACCCAGAGACAACAAAGTTTATTTACGGTAAATGGTCATTCAAAAAGAAATGAATTGCTGGTGCATGAAAATTTAAGGTTTCTATTTGCTGATATATAATTCAATAGTCTTCGTCAATCATTTTACTTACAGTAGAAATGTTTTCTTCTGTTACTCACTTACGTTTGCGGTCTATATTATCTCTCAGCATCTTCTTGAATAAAACTTACCCTTTCGAATTTTCTGTACCACATGAATATAGTAGTGCGGTGTGGATCAGTATTCAATGAAAATGCCATTACTTCTGTGCACTGATTTATGCTTAAACCGCAGATAAAATTTTACCTCAAAACTGCCATTATCTCACTAAGAGACCACGATGCTATAACCTGCACTTTAAGCTATCACTGCATATAAAATTGAGACCACAGATGTGTTGCCAGTGGCCACTTTTTAAACATGTCTGAGCATATTGTAACCTGCAGTTTCTCGAGAATTTTTGTTGAGTCAAGTTGCAAAACATTTATATAACCTGTTGTTTAATGGATATAAATAGATATAATTTAAATCAATATTTTCATTTGAAGATTTCTCCGTGACTTTGAAAAAAATAAAACAATATTTATTTAACAGTAACTAGGTACGTAATAGATTTGAAAATACTTGCACCTGTAAAGTTCTTTTAAAAGATATTCTTAGATATATTCTTAGATAGTTTCTGGGCATTATCAGATACATATAAATAATGAAATTTCTCTTTTATTATAATAATCTTAAATTCCTTAATATACTGTTGAGACATTGATAAAAAATAGAAGTTATTTTTCTACAGTCGTCAATTAGCAGAAGGGCTCCAAAAGCACACAAAACTGCAAATGGTAATAAACAGTTTACATTCAATTGCACCATCTGAATACATCCGATATTTTTTTTATTTACATTAAATATTGAAGGATTGATATCTTATATCATGTCCATCTATTGATATACTTGCTTTATTTGATTGTAGTGCTTCATTTATATTGGTAGTATTTCATGCTGCCAAGGCATGGATTCAACCCTCGGACTTTTAAAGGTTGACTCAGACTTTCATCCCTTCAGGGAATTGATAAGCTCAGTATCAAGCATGCTTGAAAACTAAACACTGGACGTTTCGCGTTAGGTGGTAATTTACTAGGGACATATGCTTCATACCTCAGGGATCTTGGTTAGGAAAACAGATTTGGGCACTGTTGGCCTTGGCTGACATATGGATTGTCATGATCGAGATTTCGTTTTAATATTTTATTAATAATGCTAAATCAAAGATATGATATTCTTTTTAAAATATTATTTTCTGAGATGAGATTAAATACAGTAAATGATTAACTTTTCTGAAAAGCCATACTGATGCCAAAATGTGGATGAAATTTTTATATTTAAAACTATGAGGTATTCATATTGATATAATCTCGAATAAATCTGGCATTAATTATATTTGCATTTTAATTATATTCATTTAGTGAATTATCATTTTTAAAGGAAATGAGACTTTAATTTTTGAAACCTTTGATTAATATTTTTTATTACAAAAAAAGCTATAACAATTTTTATGGATTAATTTTTTATATGAATGAAATATCACTAAGCAAGAATTCAACTGGAAAATAATTTTAAGCAATAGTTTATTAGATTTAATTTAAAGCAATTCTTTAAATAATATTTGAATATAATTCCTTCCGAAGATATGAAAACGGTTTTATTAATGTATTCTAAGAAATTCTCTTCCTCAGTGTTTCTTAAAAGGATAATAAATTTTTTTTCTGAAGTAGCAAACTAAACTGATGATTTATTTCATTGATTTTATCACTTAAAATTTGTGAATATTAGTGTTTATTTACAAAAGTCCTCATAAGATACATATTAGATATCATTTCTTTCATCTTCGACTCAAATGAGCTGTCTCATTTTATTTTTACTAAAAATAAAATTATTGATCAAAGATATTTGATATGATGGAAGATTCCTCTTCAGTATTAATTTAATGGTTGTTGATTAGTTTGGTTTTATTAATTTACGGCCTTACAGTTTTTTTTTCTTGCACATGAGAGCAAATTGGACTGGTACTTGAATTGACTAATTGGACTAAAATCATTAAAACTGATTTGGGGCTAACAAAAACATTATTACCCAAAAGGGAGAACATCGAATTTATGAATTGTTGGTAAAGCTTTAAATATTCAACTGAAAGTTGATCTTAATGTTAGTTGAGGAATACAGAATTTTACTTCTTAAGAAAATTGAAAGTCTATTTTGTGAACATCCAAGTTCGATTAAATCAATAATTTACTGTTGCAGTTTGAAAGAAATTTATATGATGATTAATATAATTCTAATAAAGCATCATAATTATTCCTAAATAAATAATACATTATGATATATATTTTAAAAATAAATACACACATCATAATGTGTTATTTAATTTTATAAACATTTTGCTGATAAATTCGGAAGGAATCTGTAAGAGGTTTACAATAAAACTAAAGTGCAAATGATTGTATGTTTTAAAAATTAACAATGAGCTTTAAAAATTTAAGTTTAATATTGTCGCGTTTATAAGAAATTGGGGTATTTGTGTTTAAATAATCTCTATAGCAAGAAATGAATGTTTAGTGTTCCGTAACAGTAAATCATTTTATTAATTTAATGTATATATATTTGTAAGAACAAAACTTACAACAATTTTTGACAATTGTATATAATTGTTAAAACAATTATGTTGGTAAAGAAGGATATATAACCTACCAAGGGATGTGTGTTTAAATAACTTTTTATAATTAATATTTTTTCGTTATTTACTTCCTTCAATTCATCATAATATGATACTAGAATAAATAATTCAGTAGCTGAAGCTCACAGAAATAAATAAAAAGTTGCATCATTTTTTCCTCTTGACGATGCAGATTCCTTTAATCGAATCAACAATCATTTGAAAATCAAACATTGATTTATAAAAAAAAAAATAAAAAAAAATGAGGGCTATATTATATAGGAGAAAAATTTATTCTTTTCGGAAACTTATTTTTTTAATTTTCTTTAAATAATGATTTTTTTCTTTACTAGCCTTTGATATTCTTGATATATTTTTAAGAAATTTATTTATAAGTATAGATTTTAGCTGACATTTATAAACCGTAATCTTTATTGCAAAATAGAGAGTGATAACCTATTTGTAGCTTGTAAACAATACATTAAAGGAATCTTGTGCGTTTTATCCGTAAAAACTGAATTAAAATCTTTCAAGTGAAAAGATGAAATAACAAAATAAAATATCATTATTGTTACTTAATTTATTGTAATGATGCAGCTATATTTCAAAACCTATCACAGTTATTGTTGCAATATTTACATATTTTGGGAAAATTATAAACGTATTCAAAACTCTTTTGTTTGACAACATAATATAAACATTGTTAAAAAGTCCTTTATTTCTACTAAGTAAGTATCCATATTCTATTTCTTATTTAAATATTTTATTTTTGTGTGATTAAGAATATTAAGTGATTTAATAATAAATAATTAATCTAGTCAAATTTAGCTTCAAAATATTTATTGTATTGATTGAAAATTGCTTGCATTATTTATTTACATGCAATTTGCAATTAAATTTTATGTAATAATTAGTTTATGTACTATATTTAGCAGTAAATCTTTTTCAGAAAGATGAAGTATTGCCTTCACTTTATATTTCTCTAGCAAAAACGCGATATCTTGAAACGTAGAATAGAGAATGGTCAAACTAAAAGAGAAATCTGTAATTTACCTAACTTTTTCCAAAATGTTTTCAGAAATATGCTGAGACATGCTGAATTGTGCTTCGTGGCTTATGGCGAGCATCTCTTGCTAACAAATGACCAATTAAATGTTCGTATATACTAATATGCATTTTGTATTTACCATAAATGGAGTAAATAGAGATTAAGGCCTATTTTAATTTTGCCACTCTATTTTAAGCAAAAAGTGTTTAAATTATATATTTTCAAATTTAGGTTCGAAACAATTGCCAATAAAAAAAGATGGAGCTTATGATTTGATATAAGCTATCACTATTTTTATGCCTTTAAAATTTTCATTTACTACTTTTTATACTAGGATATAATAAAAATTTTTATAAATTTAGTATCTTTTATTTAATTTAGAAATATTTTGTAATACTATCCACTTGTTAAATAGAAAATGTTCAATCTGCTCAAATAGGTCGCTCTTCATAGTTAAAGAATTATCCCAAATTTTCTCATATTAATCACTTTTATATACTACAAATAACTATTTATTAATCTTTAATAAGGGAACAAAAAATAGTGCATTTGTTAATAGTTTGATCCCATTTTTTCTGAGAAATAAGATGATAAAATACCGTGAAGTGTGTACTAACTTTACACAGAAATTAATGTATAATTCCTTTTACAAAAATTATTCTCAGTATCATACTTTCGCAATATTTTTCATCCCACATTATTTGAATTTTTCAAATATAGTCTATTATCTAAATTTATTAACATTACAAATGTCTTAAAAGTTTTTCAATAATGTTAAAATTGAAGCATTTTTTCTTTTAAGAGCTGAGTTTTCCTTATTGTTTTTCTAAAATACTTCCTTTTACGTATCCTAAATTTAAAATAAAAATTTTATAAATTTTTATACTGTTGCGTTTTAAAATTCTAATTCCCGGAAGGAATGCAAGCAACACCAAGTGTTTATTATCAGACAGATATTTTATACAGGAAAATAATGAATGATTAAATTTTTACGAGTTAAATCACAAGACAACAATATCAAGGACAACTATATTTTATAGTAATAATAGCATTTATAAGTCATACAAAATTTGGATTTCGTGTACATGCACATATGCTCATGTAGTTTTAACACGATGTTATAATTCATCAATCGTTAGTAATTGATTTAAAATAGCAAACCAATCGATGGGCATTCATTAATTGAAAATTTTCTGTTTATTCGAGGTCTGTAGAATGAACTGGCCAGGGCACCATCCAAACATTTTGTGGAAGGTCTTTACAATACCGGAAGCATGTGGTTATGCATTGCCCTACTGAAACCAACCATTTTACAGTTTCGAATGAAAGGTAAAGCCAAGGAACTTAACACAATATAAATGTAATGAACATTGTTCAAAATGCCATCAATGCAAACAAGAAGACTTGTATCCAATTGCATACCATATCATCATCCCATGTGGTAAAATGTCGAGTGCACGTTGGTTATATATTCTCCTCGATGCCCCAAATATGGGTGATGAGGTGAGGCAAAGTGAGAGCAACATCAAAGGTAGTCAAAGTCATGGTCACTGAGATGACAATTCATGTTTCTGAAAACTTTATCTAAAAGTTTGTGCAAACATTTGTTCCCCATTTCTTGACTCAAAATGATTGATAGGGCGAAAGGATTCCTTTAATGCATTTGGATAACATATTTGTTCTTTCAGTTGTTAGTGATAGTTGAGATACAGTACGGCATTCCGATTGACTGTCCTATTCCACCGATTTCATGTTCTGAGGATTGTCATACGATGTTAACCAATTGGAGCATATGATATATCGCAATCTCAATAGATTACAATTCGACCTCTATGAAAGTCAGAAATGTTAAGTAATCTCTCTTTAGTCTATAATCTCTCTTTTTTATATTTCTCTTTTCTTCAAAGCATCACAATAACTTTTCACCACAAACGAAAACCTTCAACTTCAATTTTTGTATGAAAAATTTGCTGTGGAATTTCTTCATTCAAAAAAATTATAGATGTCGCTACCATCGCTTATTTTGAATGAATAGTTTGAAAAAATTTTTTTATTTACACATCATATCATCTTGTATATATCTAATGTATAATAAAATAAAACGATGCCATTATATATAATATTTCGTCCGTTAATTATTAAATTCAAAAATTTGCAGATATTAAGCTTGTATAAAAATGCAATTTTTTTCCCTTGAATACAATCAACAATGTTTTACCTAAAATGATATAATTAATTTTTCTTACACTTTCTTTTTTGACATACTGTGTTAATTACAATTTTGTGTAAATGTTATATAAAGGTTTTTCATTTTACATTTTAGCCCTAGAAATTTCATAATTTGTTATATAAAATGTTTTTAATTACTTGATATATGGCTAACTGTGGTATTTGCTTGCATCCTTCTCGTATTTATGGAATTTTCTGTTGTTTTCATACCTATTTTAAATTAAACCACAACTTCAAGTTACTTCAGCCTCTATCTTTTTTATTTATCTTGTAATTATTTTTCAGTAATTTATTAAAATACAATCATTTACGCATGCTAATCCTTTTTCATGAATACGAGTGTCTTACAGTATCTAATTTTCAAATTTTGTATATTTTGCAGATACTTTATTTTCAAAATTATATTTTTAATTTCTTAAGTATTAAAAGAGTATTCTTAAAATAATAATTTATATGTTAATAGAATCTGGGATATGGAGAATGTTTCTGTTAATTTTAAATCCTTACAGAAGGGTTGATAATTTTATTAATATAGATATACAATAATTGGTTAAAAACACATTGATACCAGAGTGTTTTTAAAACATTGTATGATTACCTAAGATATTAAATTCATGAATTATATAAGTTAAAATCATGCATTCATAGCAAACATGGGTTTAAATCATAAATGTTTCAGCTTATTAAATTCAAATTTTATTCTTTAACATTTAATTTCTACAAATAAAATTTACTTATTTACTTTTACATTATTTTTAAAATTTACTGTAAAAATAAAATCTACTTTAAAATTTACTATAAAATTTTTTTCTAAATTTACTGTGACCAAATCGTTAAAAAATTTTTCCCAGCAAAAGATTAAAGTTTCTTAATCTTTTGCTGTGGAAAAGGTTAAAAAACTTTAATCTTTTGCTGGGGAAAGTAAAGGATTACAATTTTTTCTTAATTGAATAGTTTGGAGCAAAAATATTTCCTTGAAAATTTTCAAGCCACCCTTTTGTTAAGAGGGAATAAAATATCTATTTAAAATTATTCTTGGAAAATAGTAAAAATTAAATGTAACAAAAATAATTTCAACTCTCAGTGCTATAATAATATCCACAATACATAACAAATATTATTTTCGTGTTGTGCAGTATTATTAAATCATACCATGAGATATAGTATGATATTTCTATTTAATCTATATTACAGCACTCTATTTTTAACACATTTTCGCAGATTATCCAGAATTAAGCTTACTGTATTTATTTTTGAAATTCTATGTGTGTTTGTCATATGAAATTTTCAGCGAAATATCACGTCATAATTAAAATATGGTGATGAAAGATTTATTTTACACTAGAAATTAAAGAGCATAATAAATATGGAAAATAATATATTAGAAAAGTGTATAATAAATAATTTTAGATTATATAAATACAGGGTTAGCAAGAAATAAGTTTCCCACTTCAGAGGGCTGTAGAATACGTTCTATTTGTCCAAATGAGATAAAATTTGAACTACAGATAATTCAAATGATGCGCTTGACATTTATTAAAAAAGAAATAGTACAAAATTTCGCCGATAGATAGCGCTTTAATACACATAAAAACATTTTATATCCCTTATAAATGTTAAATAATAATAACAAAAAAGTAGCATTACAACTGTTCATTATGCCCCCTTCATTTTCAATAATGTGCTCTAATCGCAGAACCATATTTTCGACAGCAGACCGGAATGAGTCTGTCGGAATATCAAAGATATGACGCCGAATGCTGTTCTTCAGATCTGGTACGGATACTGGCCTTTTACGGTAGACATTGTCCTTCAAAAAACAACGCCGCAACCAAAACTCGCAGGGGTGATATCTGGCGAAGGAGGAGGCCATGCCGTAAAGAAATGACGGCTGATAACCCGTGCCTCAGTAAAATGCTGTGTTATCAGTTGCTGCACACGACGATCAAAATGAGGAGGTGCGCCATCCTGCATAAAAATGATGTCCTGAAGGCATCCATGCTGCTGAAGTTGTGGGATTACAAAATCCTTCAGCATATCTTGGTACCGTTGTCCTGTGATCGAACAGGTTTTGATTCCATTTGCAGTTATCGCTTCAAAAAATACGGTTCAAACACAAAAGTAGCCGTAAACCCACACCATACTGTCACTTTTTCAGGATGCAAGAGTTTTTCCTGGATAGCGCGAGTGTTTTCCGCTGCCCAAATTCGACAATTGTGGTTGTTGACTTGCCGATTAAGTTGAAAGTAGGCTTCATCAGTCCACAGAATATTCCATGGCCAAGTGACGTCAACCACCATTCAAGCAAGGAACTGAAGTGCAAAAGTTTTACGAACCTCTGAGTCCCCGTCCTGCAACAAGTGTAGAGGCTTGATTTTGTAGGGATAAAAATGCAAAATCCGCCGTAAGATTTTTCGTGCAGTGGAATACGGCATATCCAATACAAGGGAAACAACTGGCACACTCACACTACCATCTGGCGACTGACTGCTGGCTTCAACGACCGCGGTAGCCACATTTTCGACGCTAGAAGACTGGATTGGCTTTCGTCCTCTACCGGGAAAAATTGCAAGTTGTCCAGTTCTTTCAAATTTCTGCATCATCTTGCGTAACACACATGGAGACATTGGACCCCTTCGTATCTGCTTCAAACGAGGAAATTCTTTTACAGCTTCAACGGAGTTCTGCTGATTCTGGTAGAACAATTTTACAAGTGGCGCTTTTTCTTGAAAAGAAGGCATGATGTGCAGAGAAGTAACTAATGCTCGTTCAGAATCCGGCTTCTTTTTATCCAAAGATAATGCTAATATATGCGCTGTAAAGCAAATGACATTTCATATTTTCAGTATATGCAAATAAGAACCATTAATATTACAACGCCATCTATCGGCGAAAATTTTGTACTATTTTTTTTAATAAATGTCAAGCACATCATGTGAATTATCCGTAGTTCAAATTTTATCTCATTTGGACAAATAGAACGTATTCTATAGCCCTATGAAGTGGGAAACTTATTTCTTGCTAACCCTGTATATTAATTATATTTTTTCTCAACAACAAACTTGAACTTATGCTTGACTGTTGATGATATTGATAACGCAAGTATAATATCAACACAGTAAATTTAAGTTCAATATATTATGTGTCTTCAATATTTTCTACATAATTAGTGTAACTAACTATAAATAAAAAATATACTTAACTACAATAAATTTACAAGAATATTTCGAAATCAATTTATAAAATCAACCTTATGTTGTATTACAGCTAGAAGATGGTAAACTTACATCATCCTGAAGCCTGTCATCAGCATAGTTTTATGAACAACGTTGTTCGTATTTGGATGTGGCTCCTTACACGAATCCTGACAGTAATCGTTCATTTGGGTCGACTTTTAGTGCACATTGTGTTTTCAATTTTTTATTGTGGGCGAGGAAAAGTCGTTCCTCCAATCAAAAATAATCTACTATTTAAATCAGCAACAAAACTAGCCGCGGACATACGAGAAGGAAAGGTAAGACATTTATAAATAAATTCAGGATAAAATATGTCAATGTTCGTGAAAGTTTTAACATCATGGAGCTATTAGAATTAAGAAAATTTTGTTAAAATTATGGTTATAGCAATAAAAAATAAATGATTAATGAAACAAAGATAAAATTTAGCAAATTAGTACAATGTATAGCCTCTTCTCACAAAAAAAAAAAATGAGAATTTATATCGCTCCGTTATAAGAAATTCTGAAAACCTGAAACTTAAACATGGGTTTGGTTTTTTATAAATTTTAGATGACATCTTTCTCTAATATTAAAATTTAACTGTGCACTTTTTTAAAGGAATGAATCATCTATATAATAAAGATGAATCATGTCTGGAAAACAGACGCCACAATCTGAAGGATATAAAACATCTTGTATGCGAAAGAATGATTATAGATATCAAGGTATATGTACATGGTGATTACCCTGTTGAAATAAAGTTCAACGAATGTATCCAACAAATGTGCTGACATAACATAAGATTCAGAGCTTTTCGATTGTAATAAGTGATATTGAAACATACTTTCAAACACGATGAGAGAGTTTCAGTTCTAAAATCATGACTTAGCCGATTCCACACTTGGAAAAAAGAAGTTGAAAACGTTCGCTTCTATAATTTCTGATATAATACACATTCAATGTTTAATATAATTACCTATGCTTATTTATTCAAAAAAATGAAATTTCTAGTAGATATTTCGTGGATTTGAGAGCTCATTTCAAATATATGCGTCAAAAGCTTAGAGATGAGATAAACAATGTAAGCGATAAGACAATCAATGTCGACTTAAAATTGAAAGCTTAGAAAAATATACACGTAGAAAATCATCAAAATTCTAAATTAATAGAAAATATTGCATGCTTTCTTTGTCCCCCATGATTAGGGATTCTTTTGTTTGAAATAATGTAATATTGAATGCTGCAAGTAGAATATTGATCTTTTTAACATTTCCTCACACACATATTAATATAATTGAATTTTTATCCCTTATGAGTTATAAGTTTCGAAGAATAAGTTTACTAATAGACATGCCGACCACGTGCTTTCTTTTCAGATCAGTTACGTATGTCCTTAATATCACTAATTATCTGCATTTTTAATGAAGTTCGCTTGACATTATTTACTTAAGCCGAACACAGTGGTGATATTCGTTAAATATAACATAATTTATCTATTAAATTTAAAATTATATGATTCTTAGCTATTCATCTAAATTAACTGCTGAAATAGATGGATTTTGTTTATTTTTCTTAATAACGAAATTTGGTGAAAGCCGTTGAAACAGATCTAAACACACATCATTTGATTGAAAAAGTTCAAATAATCTAAAATCTTATTTTACATTTTATGTTTTCAATCTTTATTTCATGTTTTACAAATTCTTAAGATCAGGAATAATGTACCCATGATTTGTCTAAAATGGTTTTAAGATTAATTGGCTTATTTTGAATGAGAATTACATATAAACGCCATTAAATATGTTTTCCTACTTTATATTTTGTTTCACGATATTTAACACCCTTCACGTTGATTCTCATTAAATTAAATATTTAGGAAATTCTTAATGATACAACTAAGTTAACCTAATGAAAATATAATTTTATAGTATTTCTCCCGTTGCGAATGCAAAATTAATTGAGTTACAATGAAATGTTGTAATATTTCAACAATAGCTAGTACAAAAAAAAGTTTGCACAACTAAACAACTACTAAGACAAATCACAGTTTACTTATTCATAGTTAAATACATTATTGAATTTTAAGTAGATAGAGATATAGCATAATGACTTTTTCTTTGATTCACTAAAACACAAAAAGAAACCAATAGTACTGCAATCCATCATTATTAATATTTAATTAAAAATCAACAAATGCAGGTTATATCATAACTGATGAGAAACTTTCAAATAAGTCTAATTTTTGAACTAATCAATCAAGGTGAAAAGTCAGGATGTTGTTCAAGCTTACATTCAAAGAATTCGTGAAGTGGAGCCTTACATCAATGCCACGATATACCAGCGCTTCGAAGAGGCTCTGCAAGAAGCTAAAGAGGCCGATGAACTGGTTGCGTCTGGTAAGATGAGCAAACAACAACTAGCAAATGAAAAACCTTTTCTCGGCATTCCAATGAGTGTGAAACTCGTCATTCAAGTAAAAGGCAAGTGTTTTGCATTTTCAGTTACGATAGTCATAAAGTGTAAAATGACTTACATTATACACAAACCTTACTTAATATTACTGTATTAATTTTTAACCACAGAAGATCATTTCAGAACAGAAAAACGAAACTTTTGTAGAATCCATGGTTTCATGTCTTTCAGCTTTAATTTTCTGATTCAGTAAATGGTATTCATAAGTACAATAATTGAATCATATATGATATTGCAATATATACAGTATATATATATATATATTCCACTATAAAAATATCTCAAGAGTTATTCCTAATTATATGAAAAGCGAGTATGTACCACTATATAATACTTCGTCTTTATGGAATTATCTGAAATTTCTTTTCCTTATCAGCTTCTCTCATGTAAAAAACTCGTCATCATCATAACTGGCTTGACAACCCGTTGAAGATTTTGGCCTGCTTTAAAAGGCCCTCAGCTTAACTGATTTCTTCTTGATCCTCCAGTTTTTGATATTTAATGACCTTAAAACAGGTATCCAAACAGTTGATTCATTTCTTTTTCTGTCTATCCGTAGGTCGTTGTCCACAAAGAACTGCATTGAAAAAGTTCAAAGCAGTTCTATCACATTCCATTCTCATGAGATGACCTGCCCAACTCATTCTGTTAGTTTACTATAAATTTTAAAACATCATCATATCTAATGAGTTTTTAAAGTTCAAAGTTACATTTTCTTCGCCAGTTTCCATTGATACCACTAAAAATAATTCGTAGTACTTTCCATTCAAAGATCACTAATATTTTCGTACAAAAAATTGAAATACAAAAAGCAAGTTTAAGAACACAGTAAATTTATCTTATTACAAACTTCAGGAGTTTGAAACAGGTAAATGATATGTCAGTTAGGCAGGCTGCAAATTCCGTAGACAATCCGATTAAGACCCCGTCTTATAGTAGACAAATGCGGTGTCCTCGATGTCTTAGTGTGACGTAGTTAAAACGTTGTATCTGACGTCATGGAATTTTAAACCAATGAAAACGCTATCTCGCGGAATGTTGCAAGATATTTCAAACCTGCTTGAAATCTAAAAACGTCTCCCGCTCCACCCCTTTTCTGACGTTACTAAGACATTAATGATGTCATTTGGTCTGATGCGACTCCCGCGAGATACTCAGCTTGTCTCGCGAGACAAGTCTCATGCGATCATCTTCGAATTTGCGGACTGCCTTAGTAATTGAATAAAAAATATCTTAAAAGTAGTTTATTTTTGTAAGAAAGTGAGATTTTTTAAATTTAAGATATACGAAAGTTTTCATTTTTAAAAATGTATTTTTCGAAATCTGAAAGTACAGGATGGTTATTCATTCAATTTAAAATACTGAATGTTGGCTTTTTAAGAATGGATTGCTTCAGGAACTATAATCCACTTCAGCATAACCAAATGCTTACTCAAGCAGCAAATTTAATATTATGCAACTTGAATTTTTAGGAAAAATGTAATAAACTGAATTTTAATTTTAAAAAATATTAACAATGTTGATAAGTATGAAATTTATTCAATGCAATATATAACTAATCACTATGCAGGGTGTAGTCATAATTTAGAAGTTGATATTTAGTCTATATAATAGATTATCAGAAGGTTACTATTTATAAACATCAATGTTATTACGATAAAATGTCTTGTTGCTTGCTTCAGCCGGTTGAAATTATTGTACTTAGTAAGGCATCGTAATTTCAAATCATAGTAAGTGACGAGGTCAACATTTGAGCTGGTGATCCCTTACTGATACTGTACTACACCAACAAAAAGAAATTAAGCATTGCGAAACTTTTAACGGCCTAAGCTCTTACAGCACGATGGCCTACGGTTTGTTAAGCCCCGATTACATTAAAATTGCCGATATTTCAGTATGAACAACTCCCGTAGACTTAACATCACAGCTCAACTTTCAGCAATTCGTTCTATTCGTCCAATAATATTACAGATTTTTTTTAACAGCTGCGCAGTTGAAATTAGTACATTGTTTTGTTTTCGCTAAGTTTCATTTCAAATGAAAGCAGCAGCAACTCGGACAATTTATATCGTCAATGATTTTAAAAACTGATTAAGTTTTGCCTTCTTTTCGCCTAGCGGAAATAATACAAGAAATGGTTGTTTATTTTCATTTTTGTAGTCATAATTCAGTGTTAACGAACAATATTGAAGTTGTCAATTTTTAAACAACAAATTTAGATTTAGAATGAGCATATTAATTTCAATATAAAAGAGATTTAACTGCTTAAAAATTTGATTACATTTTAACGAATTTTTTATAATCCAAATTATTTTGCTTAAATAATTTGAAAGTATTTCCAAATATTGATGCAGATATTCTTAATAGGATACATTTATATATAATGAAAGTGTCATGCAAAATTTAAAACTTTATTATCGAATATAATGAAGAAAATATCAAAATTTAATATTATTAAAATATCGTATATTTGTTACTTTATATTATTTTTAATTAACTAAATTTAAATTTTATACAGTTTGAAACCTAAAAATTGAAATTTAAAATTGTAAAAAATAACATTTTTATAAAAAATGTACTATTTTTTTGGATTTTGCTGACATTTAAAGTTTGATAGATACTTTCAAATATAATCACTTTAAAATCATATTAATGTTTAATTTGGAAATCTGGATAACTAAAACAAAATTAAACATTGAATTGACTAGACTTCTAGGATTTCCTTTAAATATTATATTCATATAATAAATACTTACCCTCTTTAAGAACTTAAAATTAAAAAAAATTGCTTTGTTTAAAATGCATACATTTTTAAAAAATCTCATTAAGTGCTGAATGTTCTATAGTTAGACATATATATGCAATTAAAATCTTGAAAATGTTTATTAACAATAAAAATTGCATTTACACTTTTCTTTTCATAATATTTTTTAAATCTTGACTACTCAAGGCTTATATATGTAGGGTATTCATCAATGTTTCTTACCCAAGGGCTGTCCAAAGTTAAAGAATGCCAACAGAAGTCTAATTCGAATTTTAAAAGAATGTGCATCAAACAATCGTATCCTGTCAGACAATGAAATAATGCCATGGCATTATTTCATTGATTAAAATAATTGGCAAAGTCATTTATAAAATGTTAACTCAAGGATATGTTTACATTTCCAAAAAACTAAAATAAGGACGATAATAAATTTAGTAATATATTGAAGAACTTGCTTTATTTTTTTAATAAATTGTGAAGGTTACAGAGAAGGAAAATTTTTAAATACATTGATATATTTATACAAAATATTTCTACAAAAATGACAAGAAAAATGTAACATTTAAGAGTGAAATTGATTCCCATAAAACAAAGAAAATCCATTTTAGCTGTTCATAAGAATTAATTAGCATTTTAAAAACTTGGCTATAAACAAAATTCCTTAATAATAATTTATCATGAAATCAGAAATCTACTAATTAAAATATGGCAACCTTAAAAGTTGTATCTAAAAAAGCGATCTATTATTAAATCTAGTAAAACGGTTATTTTCTTACAGCAAACCTGAAAGAAATCTCAAGCATTCATTGGACGAATAGAACGAATTGCTGAAATTTGAGCTGTGACGTCACATAATGTTAAGTCTACGGGAGTTCCTCAAACTGAAATATCGGCAACTATGTAATAGGAGCTTTATATAGATGCTGAAACTTCTATTTTCTAGACATGAACGCAACTACTTTTTCCATCGACGTATCGTGGTCTCAATAAAAATCAAGAGGGATAAAAATTGGAAAGAAAAAAAAAACATGTTATTTCAAACAACATTTAGTAAACGAAAGTTAGAAGAATTCTTATTAAGTGTGTAATTTCAAATGGGCATAAAAAGCCAGCTAGGAAAAGTTTTTTGTAGTACAGCTTTTGATACTATGAAGAATGATAAGAACAGAACGTAAAATAAATAAGGAAATTACATTTTAATTGACAGTACGTTTAAATAATTACACTGTGCAATAAATGCTTTTAAGTTTTTCATGACTTTTTAACAAAACATAATAAACAGTGATTTGGGATGTAAATTAAAAAATAAAATTTGTTTGCTTTCTTCATTAAATTTAATTAAACTTTAAGATGTCAAAAATGTATTTGAACATTTTATTTATTAGTATGTTTATTTAATTATAAATAAACACATTTACATATATAGTCTTAAAAATATTGTTTCATTGAATATCTTTATTTGTACAAAGTCAGTTTTTATTTATATTTTTTTAACCACAATGTGGTTGTTTCTTTCATTCCAGTTGAGATCATGATTACATCACTTTATTACAATTCTCATTGGTTTAAAATATCCATGACGTCAGACAACATTTCATCTACATCACATGGTATTGAGACGGTGTCGTAAATTTTACCTGTCCACGAATGTGCAACCTGCATTCAAATCGCTTTCGGTAAAATCCTAGTAGAGCCCACACCTTTGTCGGCAATCTGAAAAAAAGCGCCAAGCGTGAAAAAAATTCCCGAAATTGTTTGGTTTACCATATCTAGTGAATCGAAGAAGGGCTATCAAGATTGGCGCAAGCCACAACTATGGCCAACCAAAATCATTCGTACTAAGAGTGTGGCTCGGCTAGGTTCAAACCTCGCATTCTTCGAGCGGCATCAAACAAGACGAAGTTCAACATCAAATCTCTGAGAATATTGTCGAAGTTCATTTTGTTAATATAATGATTTCTTAAATAAAAACCAAAACATCAGATAGAGAAGCCGTTTCACATTGATTGAAGCCATACGTTAACAACAGAACAGAAGAAAAAGCAAATTGAATATTAGTTAAACAAAACAAAACATTCATTTTATAGTTGGATTAAATAGGCAAGGACAATTTCAGTTTTTAAACATTTCATTAATTAATAAAATTCTTTATTAATAACTGCACTATTTGTAAACAATCTCTCATAAATCTTAAGACAGACACACAAATAGCTTGTTTACACTAACATTAATTTTTCTATCTTTTTTAATTGAACAGACTAGATTTTAAATCACAATTTTCCTTTCTAAGGGGTATGTTATATTGAGGTCTGACAGTATAAAACAATTTTATAGAATCTATACTTTTTTGGGGCTTAAAATATTTTTAGTTTCTAGTTACCTGCGCCCGCGCTTCGAAGTCATTTATATTATCTCAAGATCACACTTTATTGATGAGAGCCAACCTAAAATATAATATATCAAATCACAAAATATATTTTATCTTTCATTTTCAGAAAATTCGATAGCAATTTTATCAGTTGTTTATTATTGAATATGGTACATATTTTTGTCATTTGGATGAATAGGATTAATTTGAAGGTTATGAAGTCAAATGATTATTTTATAATTCCAAAGGATGAGAAATCTTAACACACAAATCAAAGAAGTTTTTTTGCAATAAAAATAAAAGATATAGTCTTTTTAAAATTTACTTATTAAATTATTTTTAAATATTTAACGATAATTCAGAAATTTCGATTCTTTACTGCATTGGTTGTAACCAACAGGAAATTAAATATTTGCTTTCCAAACAATTTTAAAATCATAATTAAATAGATTTATCACTTAAAAATTTTAGTTCTCAGATTTCTAAATAAATTCAGGAAGACTCTTCACTGTTACTAATAGATTCTTCAACATAACTAATTGTTAAAGAAATTGTCAAAATATTATGGGGTTTAAGATCCATACAATACTTTAGAAATAATGTTTCAATAAGTTTTTTAAATATTAATATATTTTTAACAATCTTTTCAGCTTTTTCCTATTTTAAAAGTATACAAAAATGTTCCAAATATACTTCAGTATTCTTAAAACATAAAATATTGATAAAAGCTAAAAAAGTTAAAGCGATCACACGAAATACATATAACATTAATTTTATTTTTTAAATTTTTCATTATGAGAAAATGGATTGATAATCAAAGTTTGAAATTAAATATAAAATATGAACAAATGTAGCTCTATTGTGCATTATATTGGAAAAGATTTAACGTGAGGCTTGTGTACTGTCTTGACTTCATTTTCTGAGTTATGTTTGATTATTTTATTAAAAAGAGATTTCCGAACTTGTGAACTATAAAGTATAGTTTGATGTATTTAATAGAATAAAAAAAATTCGTAAGTAAACAATGTAAATAATACAAACTTACTAAAGTGAGTTATAATGAAATTAGAATTATGAATTTTAAGATTTTTTTTTTAGTTTATAGTTTTCATTTTTTTCATTCAATTAAGTCTTCCTATTTGGTTATATAAAAGAATATGTGAAAAATTCTACTAATATAATGTTTTATAAAATTATTTATATTATTAACAACGTAATTTTGGGCACATTTTCTATGCCTGTTGTTATTACTTTTGACACTTGGACAAGCCAAGTTCGCTATGCCGTATGGCTAAGCGAATTTAAGTCAGTAGCGTGCGTCTTTCGTTTAACCAGAACCACACTAAGGTGAAATTATGACTTTGGTCTAAACTCATCAGATAGATGGCACCACCAGAGGATCTACTCTCTTAATTTAGACATAGATCTGGAGGGAAATAAAATTTTCTCCAGACCATTACACCCATGGTAATTGCTCAATGACCACAGGACTTTCGATTCCACAGGTTTATAACAAGCACGTACATCGCATATGCTTGTTGAGACTTTGGAGGCATTGGGAATGGAAACCCGCATTTTCTGAAAGGAAGGCCAGCGCCCTAACCACTAGGCTACCAAACTCATTTTACTTTCCCCTTACTTATATTTTTCTGTACCTGAATGTGCACTGAAAAAAAAAAATTAGAGAGACCTTTTTATAATCATATTTTTATATATTAAACTGCAATTGTGTTAAAAAATATTTTTAAGCCTTACAATCTGAACATTTGACTTTTTAAAGGCAATAAATTTTCATATGTATTCTAAAATTCAACATGCATATAATATTTTCTATATTGAGGCTTTATAACATTTGGTCTAAGAACTCATTTTTCCTTTTTAAAATGCATCATATCTGATCTCATAACTTATATAGTTATTCCTCATACACACATTCTATGAATAGGTCTACCATTTACGGCAGCCAGCCTTGATGCAGCTGAAGTAATTGGTGAAGAGGATGCTGATGCCATTACACAAATGAAAAAAGCTGGAGCAATACTCTTAGCAATGACCAATGCACCAGAAAAAGGATTATACGTAGAAACAGTGAATAAATTATATGGAAGAACTAATAACCCGTACGATACTAGTAGAAGTGCTTGTGGAAGTAGTGGTTTGTATACTTTTATTGCTGTTTTATGCGACTTCAACAAATTCTTACATTTTAAACCAGTTAAGGCTTAACTTTATACTATTCACAAAACAGGTGGAGAGGCCGCTTTAATCGGATCAGGAGCTTCACTCATTGGAATAGCTAACGACACGGCTGGGAGTATAAGAATGCCTAGTCATTTCTGTGGAGTATATGGTCACACGCCAACACCAGGTAAAAGTGCAAAATAAGAGAATAAACCCTTTTCCCCTTCTCAATCAGTCAAAATTCAAAGACAGATTTTTCATATGCGCAAAAATTGCATTTAATTTTAAAATTCTGCATTCTGAGTTGCATCTGAAAACCAGATACGATAGGCTTTTGATCTTCCCTCAAAATACAGTAAGCAAATGCTCTGATACGAGAAAAAGTATTTTTGTAAAAGCACAATTGATCATAAAATTATAGAACTAACGGAAAAAATGAAGTTCTAATCTAACACAAATACTAAGAATAGAATTTTTTACTCTATAGAAAATTAGTAAAAACATTATTAGCTGATAGGATTGAAAAATAAATATCTTTGATTTAACATTTAAATGTGTCTATTTTACGATAGATTGATCCTCATTTGAAAGAAAAGTATGGCCATGTATTTTCACTTTAATTCGATGAGTCATCTAATATTAGTAAAAACATTCCATCGACTTTGTTGATCACGAGATTTGAGTACTGAACAATTTCATTCTTATACTAAATTATTTTCAATGACCATTAAAACGGATATAGTTTTATGAAAAGATGTAAAATTCTCTGGAATTTTGAAGATTCAATTAGAAAATTCGGTAATAAACCGGAAAAACAAAAAATTTTGAGGAAATATCAATAATAAATTCATATTTATGAAGTGAAATGAAGTAATTTACAAACCAGTATTGGAAAATAGTGTTTCTATAAATGAAAGTAAATAAGCTTTGTTTTCTTTCGAGAAAGATAAAAATATTAAGCAGTATAATATATTTAAACTAATTATACAAAACGGTAATTAATAAAAAATTCTCATAATTATCTTTTCAGGATTAAGTTTCTTTAGGATTCAGGACTGTAAAAAAATTATTTATATTCACTTTTTTCTTTCGTTACTAATTCGTAAATTCATCTTTTGTAAGTAAGAAAGCTTTTAACTTACATAATTCTTTAATGTTCCCTAAAATTGTTCATTAGAACAAAATTGTCTTCCTAACACGGAAAATTATTAAGTTTAAATTTATTCATGTTGAAAACTGTTCTATATGTCTCAACAAGTTATTAAAATATACTTTATAAATGTAAATAATGATGTCCTTTTATAAGAAAATTAATCAAATGATTTTTTTAATAGATTCCTAAATATTTAACTAAAAAAATATTTTTATAAGCGGAAAATCATTTTAAACTTTTACAATAATAAAATGCAGCCCAACTTGTCTAGTGGTCAGCGTGCTTGACTGCAGATAGGGAGGTCCTGGTTATCCGAAATGGAAATCCCAGTTCGGGTGTGGATATACTTTCTCTCTCTCTCTATCTTGTCTTTGTCCTTTCCTTGTATGAATGGTTGCTTACCCTATAAACGGGTCTCTATGGCATGTGTGTACTGAGGAAGTCGGAGTCCACACCTAAATATGATTGAGTTGGAAAAGTGGAGCAGCGCACCCCATAATGCCAAACACCCAACAACAATAATAAAATATTCAAAACTTCTTTCTCTTTGTAATTTTTGCCGTAAATATAATTTTATCTGAATTAATATGTAAATTAGTTTTTGCTTCTAAGCATTTTAAGCATTCATCATTGTTATGAAAAATGCAATTTAATTGCCATAACATTTATATATGGTTTGTATAAATATTTGTATGGTTATATATAAATGACCACAAAAATGTGAACTCCCAATTTTTTGTAAAATAAGGCTTCGCTTATTAGAAAATTTTCCATTAATACTATAGGAACATAGCAGCTTTGCAAAAAATCATAAGCAACTTAGACACAAATGCTTATAAAATATATTTGCCCTTAAAAAATAAAGAACAAATTTTCATAAAAGCAAGATAGCAGTATTTATTAACTAAATGAAATTATCAATAGCTCTATTATTATAAGAAATAGCACTTTAAAATATTCTTGAAATCAGCAATAAACTATTATTTTTTATTTCTATATAAATTTTTAACAGCAATAGCTGAATTTATAAGAATATTACACTTTTAAATGGTATTTCAGAGTTCATTTTTCTCTTCCTTGCAAAAAATATAACTAATTTTTCTATAAACATGATCAATGTATTTATTTTTTAAATTTAAAACTTAATTATGTAAATATTTGTATACGTTACATATTGTCACACTTTCTAAGAAGATTTCCCGGGTACACTTTGGGAACTGCCCAGTTGAGAACCATTAATTTAGGTTGTAGGACTACATTTTTGTTTAGTTTAGTCGAAAACTTTTATTTATTATCATTCTGAAAACACCTAAAATTGATGCAACACATACATTTAATCATTTGTTACACATATTTACGGACATATATTCAAAGTATTTTTAATGATTAGTTTAATAAACTAAAAATATTTACTACTTTTTATATCAAACTTTACTACACATTTTAAAAAATTAGATAGTTTACTTTCTTTTGAATACAGTTTGTTCTTTTTTTTTATAATATATAAACAGTTCTAATGTCAATATTTTCGAAAAAAATATCCATTCGAAATTCCTGTAAATAATTACACAAACTAATGAAGTGACTATACATAATAATGAATAAACTATATATATATATATATATATATATATATATATATATATATATATATATATATATATATATATATATATATATATATATATATATATATATATATATATATATATATATATAAACCTTAATTATAAAAATCAATATATTGAAGGTGTAGTTTAAAATGTGGATTTTATTTTGTAAAGTTTATAATACATTAAAAATTTATATCAAAAATATATTTATGTATATTAAGAAATATTTTCGGATTAGAGTTACATCTGTCAGAATGATTATAATATAAAATATTAGGTTGGGGAATAAGTTCGTATCCTTTCTACCAAAGACATTTATTTAAATAAAAAACAATAATTATATCAATAAGTTAATCAATTATATATTCGCCGTTGCTGTTTACAACCTCTTCCCACCTCTCGACCAATTTGTTGATGCCGTTCCGCCAAAAATCACCTGGACTGGTGTCAAAGAAGTTGTTGAGCCAGTTTTTAAGGACCTCTTTGTTATCGAAGATAACGCCCTTCATATGGTTTGATAGGAAGCGGAAAAGATGGAAATCGATCGGTGCAAGGTCCGGTGAATACGGTGGATGCTGAGGACCTCCCATTTTGGCTCTTGGACTGCGGCTTTGAAGACTTGTGGAACATGGGGCCTATCGTTGTCGTGAAGGAGTATGGTTTGACCATGTCTATCAGGTCTTTTCAGTCGAATAGCCTCATTCACGGGGTGTAACTGGTGAAGCAATGTAGAACTTCTTGTTGACTGTGGCATTCTGTTCGAGCATTTCCCAATGCATCAAGAGGTCCTTAAAAACTGGCTCAACAACTTATTTGACACCAGACCAGACGATTTTTGGCGGAACAGCATCAACAAATGGGTCGAGAGGTGGAAAGAGGTTTTAAACAGCAACGGTGAATATATCATTGATTAGCTTATTATAATTTGTTTAAATAAAAGTCTGGTAAAAACACTACGAACTTATTTCCCAACCTAATATTTCATTGTCATGTTGTTTAATTTGAACCACTGATAATATTTTTAAATTATGAAGTGCTTTAGAACATACTTCATTTGGCATTTCAATAAAAGATGATGCGTAGAAAAGAAATATTTAAGATTTAACAGATAAAGAAACTATTTTCATTCTCACTAGTTCCATATGAAAGTAGAATCAGCTTAGCTTTAATCTGTTTATCATGAAAGCACGTGCAGGTGGTTACCAAAATAATGGAAACACCAGCGGATAAAAAGTGACATTTTTTTAATGTGCTTCGTATGCATAAAAATATTATTATAACCACCATATTTTAATAAATAGGAATCTAAGCATTCTGTATCTTTATTGAAGTTCTTAGTCTTGAATTTATTTCAAAAGCGTAAAATATAGGATCTCTCATATTTTTAAAGAAAGCAAATAGTAAGAGCTCGTCTAACTGGATCAAGTGTGACCGAAATATTTCAACTTTAAGCGTTTCTAAAAATAGTCTGCCTAAAGTCATGACATTATAAACATAGTTCAGCAAAGCAAAATAGGGTAATAAAGGGGAAGCTAAATGAAAGAGACCTATGGGCATTAAAGGGGAGTATAATATCTTAAAAGCTGACAACTCCAGCAAAATTGAACACAGATCTCAACCAGCATCTGGATTCTTCAATGTCAATGATCACAGTTAGAAGACACCTACATAAACAGAACACTTACGCCAGAGCAGCAATTTCCAAGCCGCTTGTGTGTGTGTGTGTGTGTTACAGATATTAATAATGTAATCTTCTACTGTAGTGTTACATTCATTCACAAAACTTGGTCGATTGATAAGTGTAAGAAAATATGGTCTGGCAAAAAGTGCTATTTGAAGGATACCTGCCCAAGCGTATGATCGTGATTGTTTCCTTCCAAGTGCCAAGCATAGCGATAAATCTGCCATGATAAGAGCAAGTATTACTTGCTGGATCAATCGTAATCCTGAAAGGAGGGATCTCTGATTGAAGTATAGAGAAATTTTAGCTGACCAAATTCCTCATATGAGGGTGATTTTGTTTCCTGCAAGAGATGGAATTTTTCAGGATAATGATGCATCTATTCATGCACCGTAACATGCCCACTCATACTTGATGAACACGTAAATAAAGTTAAACATCTACCTTGGCCAGTATAGTCACCCGATTTCAATATAATTAAACCGCTTTTATCTATTTTAAAGCATTCAATATGGTGTCTCTCAATCTCATTCACCGGCAGCATCTCTCCCAGAACTCGTGCAATACTAAATGAAGAATGGTACAATATTCCTCTAAACACTATTCAACACTTGTATGAATCCATTCCTATGTGAATCTGAGTTGTATTACACTTGAATTTAAAAAAATAAATAAATAACAGTTCTACACTACAGTAAAAAAGGATTTTTTATGAATCTAAAATGTTTCTATAATTTTTAATAACCACCTGTACTTGAATTTCTGCTGGTAAATAAATAATAAATATTTATTTAAAATCAACCTCTACTTTTGAAATTTTATTACCATTTTTATACATTAAATAACTAACTAGTCTCATAAATGAACCATGAAACAGCTAATTCAGATATCTACAGGTTTATTCTATATTTTTTTAGTATAAATTCTGTTGTTAGTTGAAAATTTATGTTTGCAGAAAATTTATTTTATCAAAGAAAACTTATACTTTACAATAAATCATTTTAAGCCGTTGATTCTGATATTATAGCATAAGCAGTGCGTCACAACATGAGAATTCTGCAATATATGTGTACATATTGTTACGGCGATTGCTTTTGATATATTATAGTCACAACACAATGCAACAAAAATATTTGGAGATGTTCATGGTTAAAGAGAGATAATCAATAGTTGGTCATCAGCATTGATATGCTTCACTTTTCTTTTGAGGGTAATTTCCAATTCATATGTTAATAGAAATAAGTAATGGACTCATTATCCAATATTTCACTTTAAGGTAACCACGCAATATAGAGTATAGCGAAATGGTTAATTGTTTTCTTTTTTTCTCATTAATATCAGTGTTGTTAATGATATGTAGTTAATGAATAATGTAGCACACTAATGGGGTTTAGTCATTGGTGAGGATCCAATCAGATACAATTACTTATATATTTTAGCATATGGCTGTTGATGCACTTAAACTCGGCGTCGACAATATTTCTTGCACACTGCATGCCTCCTTGCCATGAATATAACCTGACTTCAGTGGGTCCCTCACAGGAGGGTGCACTATCAGCTAAAGCCCCTTATGTATTTCAACATATATGCAGCAATATGTTTCTTTCTGTGCGAGTACAATGGTTGTTTCGATGTCTACAAATGCGCTGTTGAGGAATATTTTTACATCTCAAATAGTTGAATGCAAAAATATCTCAAGCTTGTATAAGTGAAACATAGGGAGACTGACATTATTGCTGATCTTTTTTGCTAAATTTAAATTAAAGATGTTTCAAAAAACTATTGATCTCGTCACATTCAAACACCATTATCAGATCCATAGTAGGAAACAGATATTATTCAAATATCAAGGATTTGCCTAACACAAAAATTTCTATTCCCTGCTAGATTTCTGAACATTCAAAGTAAGTAAAAATTATCAATTATAAAATAATACTTTATAATTGATAATTTTCGCTTTCAATTATTAAAAAATACTTTCTAACAGTATAATACTATTAGGAGCATACTACTCTGGTTAGGAACATACTAGAATACATACTACTGTTAGTTCCTAACAGTAGAGAACAGTAAAATACTTCCTAACAGTAGTAAACAGTTGAAGATTATATAATATACTACTACATTATAATATCGTATAGCAGTATTTGCACAATGCTCAAATATCATAAACACTCGTATTCGCAGAATTTTAAAATATGCATACACTTTCTTCGAATATAATTAATTTATAAATTTATCCGAGTAATCTAGAATCTTCATCATTAATAATTAAAATATTAATAATGTTGAAATTCTAAATAATGTTATTGTGTTGGATTCGAGGCATGAAATTTACGTAAAGTCAAGGTTTTATATATATGATTTAAGCTTCTAAAAAAATAATAATTAGATTAAATAATTATACGCTTCTTCCATATTTCTTGTGCAATTACTTTATTTTCAAATATTATGCCCATACCACACATAATATTGAGTATAAAATAGGAGAAACCAAGTTACTTCTATTTTATAACCAATTTGTTATACATTTAATGGAAGATAGAAATAACTTATATCAACTTTAAATAATTTCAACTTTTTTGGATAGTTTTCCTTCAATTTATGGAAATAGTTAATATCTTAAAATTTTGCATCAACATTGCATTACAGAGTAGTAAAAATGTACTACTTTTGGAGTGAAATTCTTATAGAATAGTAAGAAATAGATTACGAAGTAGCATAGTATTTCAACGGAATGCAAAACGATGAAACGCCGTGTTATTTTAGTGAATTGTGAACACGGATGTTCCAGTAGTGAAAATGAGACACTAATCTCTTAATAAAATTGATGTCTTTAGAACTTTAATCCCTAACATACACGAATCAATTGTAAAGACCTTTTAATCGCTTAGTTCCATTGAATTTTTTTATAAAAATTCATATTTAAATAAATCTACCACAGATTTTAAAAAATGTTCATCAGTTTAAAAAGTCGAGAAGTTTTTCTTTCAAATTCATCAATCAATAGAATGGATTTTTCTTTCACTATTAATCAGCATAAGTAAGATTGCAACTCATAATTGTACAGTCAAATATTCATTATTTTTCCAAATATAAATTCTTACATAACTTTGATTTGATGATATTGAGATTACGACGAATTTTAACCACGAGAGATATGAACCCATCACTTGTTACAGATGTCTGTGGTAGAATTCACGAATGCATAATAGATCATTTCAACTGTCCATTCAGCTTAAAAGTAAGCTTTCTTAATAAAATATTTTACAAAGTTGAAATTTTGGATATTCTACAAATTATATAGTTTCAAGAAAACTGAACAAATTACGAATCAAATGTTTGACATTGTTTAATTATTCGTTTATTATATATATATATATATATATATATATATATATATATATATATATATATATATATATATATATATATATATATATATATATATATATATATCATTTATTTACAATTACAGGTTTAATTTCTACACACGGGCAATTTGCTACCCTTGCTAATATCACCACAATCGGCCCAATGTGTAGGTATGCAGAAGATTTAATGACAACAATGAAAATATTAATAATGGACAAAGGAGATGTTCTTCAAAACAAGATGGTAAAGAAAATATTATCTATTTTACTATGTAAAAAATTAAAAAGAACTCTTATACAATGAAATATTACTAGGTAAAATACAATTTGGTTATAACTAATTCGATGCCAAAATAATTTAACACATTTATGATGCAGAATTGTAAGAGGTATACCAGGGAATGGATAGCCCAACAATTGAAGACCATTGAAAATCAGTATAAAATGCTTTATTACATCGAAAACGATAAACACAAACATAAGAAAATATAAATCTTAATTATATTTTAAAAAGAAATCTTAGTAATATGAAGTATATAATTTTGACCATAGGTATTTGATTATGAAAGGCAGCTCATAGTAACAGATCATTTATATGGTATTATATTTAAAATAATGCCACTAAGTAAATGCTACGATCAATGCGCATTTGATGAATGACTTAAGGAAACACAAAGAAAAAATCAATATATAACTGACTGAAGAAGCCATTACGTTAGACTTCAACAAGGATTTCTGATATACTGCTCATAAAAGATATTTTTTGAATACATGTAGGCCCGTCATCAATAACGTTATTTTTATGAAACTAGGTATCCTAAAATAATTTCATTTAATCCTAATTTAAAAACAGTATTTTAAATACTTTTAAATAAAAAGTTTTTCTTTTTTGAAGGAATAAAATTTCTGCTTCAATTAACAAAATTGCTGCCACAGTTTTAAATTCTAATTGATGTGTGTAAGTTTATTCTTATTGATTTAAATTTAGGAAGCATTTATATTTAATAAAATGAGTCTCTTAAATTAATTACTTTTTCAACGTATTTTTCACACCAAACTTTTCTAATTTTATAGCTTAGTGAAATAATTTGCTATGCAAAATATTCTGTCACATCTTTCTTTCCATGGAACTAGTATTCGATAAAGAAATGAAAAATTAACTATCAGAATTACTTCAGATTATGTAAGATTTAATAAAATCTTTTCAGATATTTTTTTCCTTAATTAATTTGCCATCTTAATTTTTCCCAATTGATTCATTATCTATTTCATTACTTAAACAGATTACAATCACAGTATGATAAATTAGTTAATTTCTTAGCACAGAGTTTACCTTAAATCGTATATCTGACGTGGCAAACATATCATGTTGTCTCCAATAAGATCCATTGTGCGAAATTATAAAAATAACCCTTATAATTCAAAATGCGCAGCTTCTTGTAATCACTTTTTGAAACTGTTTAAATGTAAAGATATGACATTGTTAAAAAATAATCTATTCATATATGTTTAATCCATTCCCATGAAGAGAATCTAATTGGTGGTTTTATATAAGTTTTTCAACAAATTCAACACATCAAATAAAAAAAATTAAACACAGTTGGCTTTGAACTACGAAGTTAAACTTGTTATCGGAAAAAGTTATAGCATAGGCAACCATTAGGAGCCGTTGAGCATATGGATAAAAATCACACTTCTAAACTTGCTAATAATAATTGTACTGAGTTGATAAAGATTCAGGAACGAGAACACTACTCCAACATATTCTAGAATGAATATTGCAACGGGAAAAGTGTTTACAACGAATAAACCATGTCAGGTATTTCGCTAGAGACTTTGTATATAAGAGCACATAAAATATCTAAATAATGGTAAAATACAAATTATAAATAAATGGCAACCAATAATGTGATCCCATGAATGATCAATTTGATTTACAAATGTTGCTTGCAAAATATGAGCAAATATTTAATGGAGTGTTTCATCATACAAGTAAAATGAAGATTAGAAATATGTATTTGGATATTTTTGAAGTTATGCCTCACATAAGAGACCTTAGAGATTCACATAAAGAACAAATGCAAGTTCTACTGCAAGTTTCCATGGTAAATTACTATATTTATACATAACTTTAAAACAAGGCTAAAGCACTATAACTGATATATATATTAATTCACTTAATCAAATTATCGTCGAGAGGTGAAAATTAAGATTTAAATAAATGCATAATTTTGTAGATTAGATGTCTAACTAAATCCGAGGAGATAGCAATTTCACATGGTGTTAATGTGCGATTCTTTAAAAAATACTTTTTCTCGTGAGAAATTGTAGCTGAATAAAATTCTTTATTTTATGAAATTTTATATTTTTCTTAAAATATATTGTTTTTTATCTCATACAGGTGAATTTCAAAAACATGAAAATATATTATACAATGTCTTTATGTTCTTCTTTTTCCCCCGTTATGGAGAATGAATTGCAAAAAGCTTTCATGAAGGTAAATAATTTGTATACTTTTGCAATAGTATTTGTATAGGAGAAGAATATATATATATATATATATATATATATATATATATATATATATATATATATATATATATATATATATATGTGTGTGTGTCATATATATATATATATATATATATATATATGCAGATTATTAGCTAATTTTTATATCACTCATTTATGTAAATTCTCGTTTTCTTAATGTTTAAAAGTTTACTTTAATAAATTTTGTACATTGTATTTTACGTTTATTTTTAAATACATATGTATATATACATATTGTTGAAATAATATGGTCACAACATGGTGACTGGATAGGTCATCATCGCGCTGTGTGACGATGCGTTGTAGGTCTGAGGAAAATGTGACTATACTGATACCTAGGAAAATGTGATTGGGTGTAATATAGGGGGAGTTATGGACGTCATTATAAAATGTGAACGTAGGATTACAAGAGCCTTATATTTAGCAGCGTTTTTTCTTGTTCTTAGATATTTTATTCTTAATGAAGAAAAATATATATTCTTTCTCAAAGTGCTCTAAGCGCATATTTAGTAACGTTTATATATATGTATATGATATATATATATATATATATATATATATATATATATATATATATATATATATATATATATATATATATATATATATATATATATATATATATATATATAAATCAAATAGCATGGAATTTAGAAAAAAAAAAACATTTATTACGAGATCAGAAAATTTTGATTTATGAGTGACTAAGAAAAAATTGCATTGAAGGTTTTAAATGAAAAATGATATTTTAAGTCTCTAAAATTTAAAACACTTAACCTATGTTGACTCTATTAATATTAATTTGTCACCATCAATATTCAGATATTGTTCGTTCATTTATAATTTAATTTAGAAAATATAGTAAATGTTTTGTGCATATATTGCCATACTTATTCAAATAAGAATATTATTGACAGCAGAATGTAGCATGTTTTCATGTACTGGTAATGCGTCGTGTAATTTACGGTTCATTAAATTAAGTTTGCGATAACTGCAAATGTATTGGAACAAATACACTACTGATTATGCACTCGTCAATAATGTTTCTAGAAGTTTTACGTTAAAAATAGAGTTAAAGGCCGAATTTCCGTTACCATCTTCTTTGAAGGAACGAGCTAATAAAATTCATTTTTGGTGAAGTTTAAACGTGATTTTCCAGGGAGATGAAATTTTTGAGAATGATTTAGTAAGATCATTCAACATATTGATACATAGGAAGATTTTCAATGCTGTATACTATAATATGCTTGCTGCTTATAAATCTCTCTCTCTCTCTCTCTCTCTCTCACACACACACACACACACACACACACACACACACACACACACACACACACACACACACACACACACACACACACACACACACACACACACACACACACACACACACACACACACACACACACACACACACACACACACACACACACACACACACACACACACACACACACACACACACACACACACACACACACACACACACACACACACACACACACACACACACACACACACACACACACACACACACACACACACACACACACACACACACACACACACACACACACACACACACACACACACACACACACACACACACACACACACACACACACACACACACACACACACACACACACACACACACACACACACACACACACACACACACACACACACACACACACACACACACACACACACACACACATATATATATATTCACTAATTTTATTTAATCGATCACAAATCTTTCAGAAAATACCTCATTTGATCCTGATGGAATGTTATTTAGTTCTGGGAATTTTGATTCCATCTTTTAATTATGCAATATTATGTTCCTACTTAAACAGTGTATCAAGTAGTATCTTATTGATTAGTTTTGAACTAAAATAACTTTAAATAATATTACATGATATTATGAGAATTTTTTTTATATTTTATTGCTCTTTACAATAATTTTTCTTATAATATTGCATGTTCATGAAAAATATTTCATATATGATCAAAATTTAGATGAATAAAAACTGATCCCAACCACTTAAGATGAATAAAACAAAATTAAATTATAACATTAATTAAGATTACATGTACTGCGGAACCATGTTCTTAGGTTCATACAACAAGTATTTCTTCAGGAGCATATACTGTCTTTAATACTGTGATTTTTTTCAACCAAAAGTTATTAAAAAATGATAAATAAGTTTAACACCATCTCCAAGATCTAATTACGAAAGATTTTCGAGCTATTTATTAGTGTGTTCTTTCAATGTTGTCCTACAAACGCTCAATTAGATTGAAATCTGGTGATTTTCAGACTCCAAAAGCAAGGCCAAATTTCATTCATGTTCCGGAAACCAGTCATTTACAATATTAGCATCATCCTTAGGCATTTTGTCTTTTTGGAAGCAGCTAACTCTATTGGGGTATATAATTAACATGACATTACAATTAGGATTAGCAATAACATGCAGGTTATTCTTATCAAATAATGTTCAACACATTGGAAAAGGAGACAAAGAATGGCAGGAAAATATTCTTCATGTATCAATGCATTACGAAAGTAAATTATTACATTAAAAAAATGGAGTAAAATTGTTATGCAGATTTGCCATATTATCACTATCATTTGTGTAATACAACTGGGAATGCAATCTATCGGATGATAAGTTATTTTTTTTTGAAATATTCTTGCATTTTAGTGTGAATCAAAGATGCTTCTCTTTACTAACTGCAGATAGTGAAGATGTTTTTGATATGCTCATTGTATAATCATGTGTCAAAAAGTCCATTTAGGTATCATGCAACTTTAAAAACTGGATAGACAGTTACCTAATTATTGAATTGTCATTAATCGTTCAACTTGACTGTACACTAATGTTTAGAGGCACAATTAGTACCTTCATTGTACCATTTCTAGTTTACCAACAATTAAAACCCCCATTAAAAATTTCATAGATGCGCTGTTTGCTGATATGTGCTTCACAGCTGAGACCTAATTTTAAAATATACTAAATACGTCACCTATCAATTTTTTTAAAGAAATCCTTTTTACTGTTACAGTAAACATTTATTTCAATTTCATAATGGCCTTCTAATTTTTTTAAGGACGTTCAATGGTCTATAAATATCAGGTGATCATAATAGTTCAAATGACTAATTAGTAAAGACAATAATTATCAGAGCAACCTATTTATTTATTCTACTTTAACATTAGCATTATTATTAAACATATTAATTTCAAGTATTACCCTTTTTTAAATGTTAAAAAATATATACTTTTTACATTACTGTCAAAAAGTTCAAATTTAAAAATTATTATTAATTTACAAATTTTTTATTTGTGCACAGTGCAAATGATAGACAAAACTGAGCTGATGCTTCTTATTTATATTTTTTCTTTATTTTTTTAAGCAAAGAGCACTAATTAATAATTTAAAAAACATTTTTTATAGTTTGTAACCTTATAATTCTTTTGATGATAAAAATACTTTTTTGATGATAAATTTTCAAATAATTCTGTAATATGACTTAATAAATCATAAAAATCAAAATAATTCCAATATATACAACAATCAGATGTGCACATTAAATCTCAGTTTAAGATGAACGATAAAAAATATAGATGATAGATAAAAAAATAATGATATATATATATAAATAAATATATATATACATATATGTATATATATATATATATATACATACATATATGTATATATATATATATATATATATATATATATATATATATATATGTATGTATATATATATATATATACATATGTATATATACATATGCATATATACATATGTATATATACATATGTATGTATACATATGTATGTATACATAAGTATGTATATATATATATATATATATATATATATATATATATATATATATATATATATATATATATATATATATATATATATATATATATATATATATATATATATACAGTAAGACCCCGCTTAACGCTGTTTCGTTTAGCGCTGTTTCGGCTTAGCGCTCTTTTATTTCAACCCGGGGATTCCATGAAATCGCTCGCAGCATACGGTGATTTCCCGAAATATTACGCAGCGATAGGTTTCAAATACATATCCGAAAGAGTGTACTTGTGTTTCTTGTTTGGTGCGGTATTGTAAAGACATATTTTTATTATTGGAAACATTTGTTGACATTATTGTAATAGGTATTAATTTACATATTTAATACTATATTACAGTGTCAAATATTTTGATCTTTAGTTTTTACTGTGGGTGATAATGAAAAAGAAAAGAAAGCAACCAGAAAAAGCATTTCCCTCAAAACTAAAATGGAAGTGATTAGAAGATTAGATTCTGGTGAACGTCAAACTCTAATTAGTGCTTCATTGAATTTCAACAATAAGGACCATCATGAAGAATAAAGAAAAAATACTGTCATCGGCAACTACAACTGCGTCAAGTTCTGCAACTAGAATTACCCGTTCTAGAAATAATATCATAGAGGAAATGGAAAAACGACTGTCTATATAGATTGACGACGAAATTGACCGCAATATGCCATTAAGCCAATCTATCATAATGGAAAAAGCTAGAAGAATTTTTAATTACATTCAGGCTGAGACAATTGACACAAGTGAAACTTTCGTTGCTAGTCGAGGATGGTTTAATAGATTTAAATATCGAAATAACCTTCACAACATAAAGATTACAGGAGAAGCAGCAAGTGGTGATACAAAAGCGGCGGCTGAATTTCCAGCGATATTAAAAAAATAATTGAAGAAGGAAACCATCCTCCAGAATTGGTTTTTAATGTTGATGAAACAGGCTTGTTTTGGAAAAGAATGCCGAAACGAACATTTCTATCCCGTGAAGAGAAACGGGCACCAGGATTTAAAGCTGCAAAAGATCGCTTAACCCTTCTACTAGGTGTTAACGCAAGCGGAGATTTTAAATTAAAACCATTACTAATTTACCATTCCAAAAACCCAAGAGTGATGAAAGGCATATCTAAATCAACTTTACCTGTAATTTGGAAGTCTAATAAAAAATCATGGATAACTGCGAAAATTTTCCAGGATTGGTGCACTGAACATTTCTGCCCGTCTGTTAAACGTTATTGCGAAATTAAAAAACTTGAACAAAAAGCACTTCTGTTAATTAATAATGCTCCAAGCCACCCAACAAATTTATCAGACTTAACAACATGCATTCCAGTCGAAGTGGTTTTCTTGCCGCCTAACACAACTGCCTTAATTCAACCAATGGACCAAGGCGTTTTATCAAATTTTAAGGCTTATTACTTGCGGCGAACCTATAAGCAAATGTTTGAAAAAACAGACGGAGAAGAGAACCAGTCCATAAGAGAATTTTGGAAAAACTGCAACACCGTGGATGCTGTAGAAAACATAGGCCTTTCTTGGAATGAGGTAACAGAAAGATCTTTGAAAGGAGTATGGAAGAATATTTGGCCTGATTTAAGTAAGAGCGATGACGTTGGACACTCTGTTGATGTGGATGAAATAGTAGAAGAGATAGTAAAATTAACGTAGCAAACCGGTTTTGAAGGGGTAAATGTGGAAGATGTCGAAGAAATAATTCAAGAAGCAGTGGCTAGTCTTTCTAATGATGAGCTCAAGGAATTAACTGAACAAGAAGAAAACAAAAATGTTGACAGCAGTTATTCAGAAGAGGAGCAAAAAGAACTTTCGATGGCGTTTGTAAAAAGGAGTTTGTCTACCATAACTGAAATAATGGATCAATTCATTGAAAATGATCCGAATTTTGACAGGAGTTCAAAAGTAAGGCGTGGTGTTAGAGATACCGAATTTTGACAGGAGTTCAAAAGTAAGGCGTGGTGTTAGAGATACTCTATCCGTTTATGAAGAACTTTTAAGAGAACAACGCAAAAGAAAAAGGCAAACAACATTAGATGCTTTTGTCACAAAAAGGCAGAACACTGAAAACGCAGAAGGCTAACTAAATATGACTGACTTAGAATTTTGTTTTTTTTTAAGAATATTCATTTTGTTATTTATATTTTGTTTTTATTTTTGCAAGAAATAATAATGTGGTATTAATTTGGGCTTTAAGAAATAAATGTTTGGTTTTATTTTTATTAAAAAACATACCTTTTAAATTTAATACCTAATCAATTTCCTAGCCATCTTTCTCTAACCCCAATATTTACATGTAAATATAGCCTCGTTTAGCGCTGTTTCGCATTACGCTCTACTTTGATGGAACGTATCCCCCGCGTTAAGCGGGGTCTTACTGTATATATATATATATATATATATATATATATATATATATATATATACATATATATATATATACATACATATATATATACATATATATATATATACATATACATATATATATACATATACATATATATACATACATATATATATATACATACATATATATATATACATATATATATATACATATATATATATACATACATATACATATATATATATATACACACACACACACATATATATATATATATTTATCTATTTATCGAATTCTTTCAATAAATCTGTGTAAACACTTTACTAACACAAAATATGATATTTATTTAAAAAAATATAAATATATTTGAGCATTTCTTTAACAGGTGTCTATTTTCAGGTGCTGTGTTACTTTGCAAAGACTTATGGAATAAAACCAAAAAAAGCAGAAATACCTCTGCTAAAAGAAAGTGAAGCTATATTTTCACACAATTTAATAGCAAATACTGGTGATATAAATGACCTTAAAAAGTCATTAAAGATACCAGATAAAGTTAAACCAACTTTAGAATTCATGAAATATTTTCTTGGCATGTCCAAATACACTATTGTTGTTCCATTTATGCTAAACCTCCTGAAATTTCCTTTGTGGTACAAAGAATCTAACGTAAAAATATACAGAGAACTATTAGAGCATTTGCAAGGAGAATTTGATAAGATGCTGGATGCACAAACAGTATTTCTGTGTCCTACATTACCATATACAGCCCAGCATCACATAGAAGCGCAATTAACAGCAACAAACTTAAGCTATGTAGGGCTCTGGAATTTATTAGGGCTACCAGCGACGCACTGTCCTCTGGGTTTAAATAAACAAGGCTTACCCTTAGGCATACAAGTGATAACAGGTAAGAAAAATGATGCTTTAAATTTAGCAGTAGCATGTGAACTTGAGAAAGCTTTTGGAGGATGGACTGCACCACAACACAGCTCCAGGTGAAAATAAATTTAAAAAAATTCTAAGCTATTAAATTACTTTGAAGTATATAGAAACAGTTGATTATTTAAAAAGTAATTTTTGAAGACAATCTGAATGTTTGTAATAATTGTAAGAATGTAATTTTCAATAGATATATTTTGAATTTCTTATAGAAAATATAATAGGAAAAATATAATAACAACTTAAAAAAAGTGAATAAATAAGAAAAATTTTTATTTCTAATGGAGCATTAAGACAATGGAACATTAAAAATAACAATAAATTTATAACTGAGAGTGAGCAGTTCAGTACTGTTCTCAGATTCATCATGTTTGAAGAGAGCAGGATATCTAAACAAGAGAGAGCCCAGCTCTTCATAGAAATCACACAAGATATAAGAAGATCAGGAATCACTTTGATGCGACATAGATGTTTATTCAAGCAATCATTGCCATACATCAGACAAAACATGGCAACAGATTTCATTTTAGATCACAGGAATATTGAGAATATGCTTAAGTCATGGCTTACTAAAATTGCAATTTTTGAGTTCTTCTTGGAAAAAGTCCTAGTTTATATTCTTAATTAGACATTTGATATTATTAAAAGGAAGCTTGGAATTCGTTTTTTAAAGGACAAAGACCAACTTTTTTGACAAAAGACCAAAACAAAAGAAAAAAAAAAATTGGTGATTTCATTTTTCTGGATTCTATAGAGGGATAGAATTTATTGGAACTTATTATATACTCCTTACTGGCAAACCAGTTAAGGAGAGTGAAACCATTATTGATGGTTAAAATTAATAGTGACTGGGTGCATTAATTGCTCGAAATGATAAGAATATACATTTGAATACTTTTTATTAAAAAAGAAAATTTAATAAAAAAGCAAAGATTTTTAATTATTCATTCCAAGAATTATTAAAATAGTTTTTATGACTATCATACAAAAAATGGTTAAAAAATAAAATTATCAAAATTCTTTCATGATGATGAAAACTCATCAATTATAACATGGTAATAAAAACTTTCAATTGCAATTTATATTTATTCTTCATTTCAATTTTAAATGTAAAATTCTTAATCACTCAATTCATTGGCATAAAACTCAATGAATAAATAAGTAATGCATAACTCAAAATTTTATTTTAAACTGTTCAATACAAAAATTTCTATGTCAAGAAGTTATAATGAAACTAAAATTCCAGTGTATGTCCGTGTTATCAATTTTGAAATATAAATGATTAAAATATCAGATCAAAAGATTTGTACATTAATCATTTTTACCACTGGAATATAAACTGAAAAATAATCTAGTTATTAAATTAATTGAAATATATTAAGGTGCTAATATGAAGAATAAAAATTTTTGTTAGTTAAAATTGAAAACATTTTTTGCAAAATCTCAACCTGTTTCATCTAGAGAAACATTTAAACGGATATGAATTTTGTAATGAATAATTTAGCTACTTACATCTTCCACTTTTTTCCTCAACATGAAGATAAACAGTGAATACCCTTAGTATTTAATCAGCTTTTCTATAAGATGATTTCTCATTTTTAAGCAAAAATAGAATTTAGTCTTTCATCTAATTGGCTTTTTATCTTCTCTTTATTTTAACATACTTTTGTTGAAAGCATGCAAAATGTAATTTATGGAAAAAGAAGGCTTAAAGAATATTTGTTTAGCTTTACTTTTAGAAACCAGGGAAAAATTTTCAGTTGCCACTGTAACTTAACAAACAGTATTTTTAAAATCCTAGTGTACACAATAAATACATATACTTAAAATAATGAATCTTTTAGTCTTAAAATTTCTCATATGAAAAACAAGTTATTTTCATAAAAAAAGTTTATTAAACATATATATACTACACATGCAACATAAAAATTAAATTACACAAATACGTAATTCATTACATTTCATCTAAGGGAGTGATTCCCAGTAATTCTAGGCTCTTATGTAATATTAAATAACTTGAATGGAATAGCAGCAATCTTGCCTGAAATATGAAAATATACATGATTCATAAATAATACATTATTAATAAATAAACAAAATATTTATAAATAAATGCTTACTTATTAAAAAAACAGTAATAAACAATAAGTGATTGAAGTGTTGAATTTCAGATACTCATTCTAAATTTAACTTCATCTACACAAAAATAGCGATAAAATATTTAAATAATCAAATTCATGCTTAGAGAGAATACACAAAAAACAAGCTCAATACAATCACAAATATCGAAATATTTTCTGATATCTAAATCTAGGCTTACATCATATGTTGAAATAAGTGCTTTGAGCAAAATGTATGAGTCCATTTCTGCAACGGTACCACCTAATTTCAGTGATTAAGGACTCAAACCGATTTGCTATGTCTTTGAAGTATTTGATGCATTAGTTGTCTTGAAGCAAAACAGCGTAAACAAAGAAGTGTCTAATCTTTGGCAGAAACAAAGAAGCGTCTACATATTTCAAGAGTCTCTGTCTCTATGTTAAGCGAACAATTTCAAAATAATGGCCCAGCTGTAAATTTGCTGTTTGTATAACGATAACTGCTTTTAGGATTTTAATTACTTTTGAACATCAATATCTGACAACATTCGCCAATAATAATATGAAATTTATTGCACACGAGTAAAATTCAGAGCTTGCAGCCATTCCTGGTAACTGTTGTATCACAGCTAACAGTGTAGATTAGGATTTATGATAAAGGTTTTTATCTCAGAAAACCAGGAATATGTGTTTCACTATCAAAATAAAAGAAATTACTTTAATTAGCATATAGGACATTAGAATTTTAGCTGAGTCTCAATAGTCCCAATGCTATCTTTAATGATAATTTGATGTTTACCACTAAAACAGATTATGACATATGTAGAATGTTCATATTGAAGTCAGAAATATATAAATTTATGCATTAAAATAATTTTAGACATGAGTATATAATGAAAGATGTTTTCAAGAAATAGATTTATCTCATTAGAATGATAGAATAAGTATTCTTTCATCAACATTCATTATAAGTTGGGGAGCAATGACAATTTCAAAATAAATAATAGCTTTAAATAATATAAATATTATACCTAAGAAAGTTAAATAATTCTATATTTTTGCGTAAGAATTGGAAATATATTACATTAGATATAATATAACATGATTGTTTCAAATTTTTTGTTTCGACAAAACAATTTTAAAGTTTACACACATATTTACTTTTACATATCTTTCAAAATAAACATAAGCATTTAATTATATACAACAAAATTTTATACAGTGATGAAATTCAAGTAATTAAATGTCTAGAAGAATCATGTTGCACTAAAAGTAATTACATACCCTTGCTACATAAGGATTTGAACCTTTAACAGTAAGAACTTTGATCGCTCGTCCAACCTCATTTCTATATAAAAAAATGAATATATTTTTGAGATAATGAAAAATACATATCATATCACAAGAAGCTTACTTCAACTCATGATACTTTAACAGAAAAAACTGCAAATTTAAAGCAATATCTCAAATAGAATGTACAATAAAACTTCCTTTAAAAAACTCAATAAAAAAAGCTTGATGTTAGCACACCTGAGTTTACAAATGAGAAGCTAATTTTAATTTCATTGAAAACAAAATGATACTTATAATAATGTTTTATATGATATTGTATTACATAAAAAAACTAATATACAACATGTAAATATTTTATTTTAATACAAGACTTTGCAAAAAATTTAATATACATATATATTTGAAAGGTAACATCTAACCAAACATTCAAAAAAAAAAAAAAAAACTTTTTTGCTTTAATATAAAGTTATTGTTTACATGTCTCACGACCAGGGTAAATATTTTGCTATTAAGTAAACTTGAGTAATTTCAAAAATCAGAAATGATATATATTATATATTTCACCAACCAATTATAATTTTCAAGCCAGACACATCAAATAGGTTGGTTTGTCTGCTGCTCAATAGTTATTTTTTGCAGATGAGGATTGATTAAACGAGGACCTCATTTAAAGTGGACTGTGAACCATTACAATCATTTATACACAAGATCAGAATTGAACATACAATCTATTGAATTTAAGGCCAAAAGCTATTCATTTGAATTGCAATCTTAATTTGTAAGACATATACTGCTGTAAAAATTAATGAAATACTGGGCGTTTCTAGGATATATATATATATATATATATATATATATATCCAGTTATACCAAAACTTCAATTTGTAGCAAATACCCATTGGTGATAAGCTTAAAAGAATCAATAGTTCCTCCACAAAAATTACTTCAGATTGTTTAATGGAAGAATTAATAGGTCAATCAAGATGTTTTCTCTGATCAAATTTAAGAATACATCATGGTTGAAATCTTAATAAAAGGCATTGATATTTAAAACGTTAAATGAATTCCTCAACTTACTTTTCTTTTATGCATTTCTTCTGAACCAAAATTTTTCCTGTAGATTTCATGGCAAACTACCACAATTGATTCATGTACTGTTTTAGTGTAATGTTAATTTAATATTAGAAGCTCTTTACCCCTTTGAACAGTTTTTTAAATAGATTTAACAAAACTGACAAATTTTATTTTCATTAATAGGGATTGAAACTAATGTAGTTAACTTTCTAATTTACTATACAGTATATAAATGTCACATCACATTTACATTTTCTAATTAATATCTCATATTAATTATATTCAAGGCTATGGTAGTCTAGTGGACTAATGCTTTTTGCAACTCCATGAAAAGTTGCAGCTTTGAAACGTGAATACGTTAAAGACTATTATGTCCACTAATAAGTGCTGAGGTATATAAAATATGTCATGGTCAGAATGTCCAAGTGAAATAATATTGTTGGAGTTGGTAAACCAAATATAAGTATCGTCCGCTTGTTCTCTTTTCTAAACTGTGAGGATCCATACATGTTTACTATCTATATTATCAGCACCCCAAATACTTATCTGTCCTACTATATATGGTGCATGTATTCTGACCCTAGTTTAAGGAAAGATAAAATAATCCTAGCTTCTTGGCATTGGAATAAAAGTTTTTTTCTTTCAAATTTTGCACTATCAAATTTTTCTGTTCCTTTTCAATTTATTTTTATTCTGTATTATGATTTTAAATTTTAGAGACAAATACCTCTAAAATAGGGTGTATGATGAAGTTAATGTTGTTTTCAAAGCACAATTGTTTTAAGAACCATTAAATATATTTTAAATTGGAGTCTAGAAAGAACAATTTCACTAAATTGCGTATTATAAGGGATTACAAAAGTTAAATGGAGGTTAGCTATTTATTTTCTTTTTTGGGAATATAATTGTCAAGTGAAAATAAGGTACATATTTAATAATAAATAAAAAACAAATTTTAAAAAACTGGAAATTTAATTAAATATATAGTAATAACATATAATTATTATATACGTAATTAAATTTTTTAGTTAGGCTGGTTAACAACAGAAAACTGTTGTTGTTGTGCTGCTTATGACACTTGGACAAGCCAAGCTCTCTATGTGAATTTAAGCCAATAGGGGAACGTCTTTCCTTTTAATCAGAACACCACGAAGGACAGAAAACTTAACTATACATTTTACATAAATAAATCTCTATACATTATTACAATTTGAAAGAGCAGTCTAAAATTACAGAGTAAAGCATTTAATCTACTTTGTAAATTGTTAATTAAGAAAACTTTTCACAGGAAATGAGCCATATTCACAAGTTGCAAGCAAGAAAATTTAGAAAGTTCAAGTGCCCAATATGACAGACATGTAAGCAGAAACACAATATAAACTTCCCATTTTTCAACATTCATTGAGGAAGGAGCTTGCTCTGAAGAATATTGTCCTACCAATAGGTTTTGGTGAACTCTATGATGTAGTTTTCTATTGTATTTTTATGAGACACCTACAAGGAGCTTTAATTTGTAATTAGGTAATATATATATATATATATATATATATATATATATATATATATATATATATATATATATATATATATATACACACACACACACTTAACAAGTAAAAG
The DNA here is from genome assembly GCA_037975125.1 of Latrodectus hesperus. NCBI lineage: Eukaryota > Metazoa > Arthropoda > Arachnida > Araneae > Theridiidae > Latrodectus > Latrodectus hesperus. The sequence goes on from CM075855.1 coordinate 63,863,252, forward strand.
ATTAATCAAAACTTGAAGACAAAAGTTAAACAAATGAGTATAATTCACAGATATGTCATTAATGAGACATATTCAACTAAAAAATAATTTGAGAGGATAAAAATGATGTAAATATTACAAAATTCTTTAAACATGTTGGTAAACACTTAAAGTTAGGTTAACAAAATATAATATATTATTACTGTCAGGTTAGATGTATGTATTTGCATTTAATTAGTAATATTAATATGTTAATGTAATGTAACATTTATGTAACACATTTATAATGATATACTTTTATAAAACTAACTTGATACACTTAGTATTTCCACACATGCATCTAAGAGCCAGTTGTAATAATAAAAAACAACAATTCCTATTAAGGAATTAAATGCAGAAGTCTTAAGTTTACTGAAAACGTACATTTTCTCTTATGCCCTTAGCAAACTAGATGAAAAATATTAGGGTTAATATGAAATAGGTTATGACAAGTTGGATGGCATATATAATGGAAAAGTAAAGGTTTTCATAATTGTACATGACAAAAAGTTTTTGCAGCACTTTCATTTTACACATGAATACTTAAGAGTAAAACCTTTGCTTGCATTTTTTTCTTTAAAAAAAAAAAAAAAAAAAATGGTGCAGATGACAGCTTTTTATGATTAATAAATTTTACCATACAATATGATCTGGTTTAAAGTCATCTAAAAAGCTAAATCATTTTTAACACAATATAGTAAATAAATAAATTAATTGCTAAGAAATTAAAACTCAGCAATTGAAAAATAACCTGTAATTATTATCCTTTTTTTATAAGATGCTACATATTTGTGTTTTACTTTTTGTAAATGAAATTATTTCACATTATCTACATTGTTCAATTTTTTAAATTTTGTAATTATAATTAAAAATAGCATAAAATAACTAAACAAGTTCCTTATATCAAATTTGTATTTTCTAGACAAGATACAGGAGTTATAAATAATTATTTATAACTTTTTAAAGCAGTTTTTATTTAATAAAGATAAAATACAACAAAAAGTTACCTTAAATTAAAAAGATAATGCACGAGTATAGATGGCTCTAGTTCTGTATATGATTGATAAATTATTTCATCAAATCTATAAAGTTAAAAGAAATCATTATAGTCAATTAATGAAAAATATTTTAACATTACACTATAAATTTCAGTTTCATAAAAATAATATTGAATAAAAAGTAAATTAATTTAAATCAATAGATTACATATTTACAATAAATAGTTGGCAAGAAAAACAAATAAATTGATGAAAAATTATCAAACCTAGCAAGATGAGCAATCAATGAAATAGCTTCAGGTTCTACAAGACTTGCAAGCTCACAATCCACAGCTAAATTAACCCCACAGTTTTTCCTTATGCTGCAAAAAAAAAAAAAAAAAAAAAAAAAAAAAAATACAGTATCATTAATAATAAATTTGTTTAAAATTTCATTTTATTATTAAAACCCAAATCATATGAATATATTTAAAAGACAATTTTAAAATCCGTATTTTTGCATTCAAATATTAATAAGAAATTTTTAATACAGAATGCACCTTTACATTATTCTTTCACTTCTATACAAATTTCATAACCTAAATAATTTGGTGCAAAGCTCAATAACAAAGTAAAAAGATATTCTAGTTAAATTATTCATCCTAAATGAATAAATTTTGATAATTCTCACAAAGCATTTACATAATTACTTATTACGGAATTATAATTTATGTGCATCTATTATAATGTAAATAAACATACAGATAAAAAACTGGATATAATCACATCAATCATATATTCTAAATAATGAGGACCCACTTATATTCTAAATAATGAGAAACTACCACTAACAGGATTAATAAAGTGTCACCCATTTATGTGCCCCATAATACAAAATGCCATCATTTCTCCCTTTCTGCCAATAGGCAGGATCTCATGGCATTATTGTCAATTGTTTAGAAATTTAAAATAACTATTCATTCAATTTAAGTATAAAAATAATTACATACCAAAGTATTTTTGTACATACTACTGCAATATTTACAGAAGCTTCAATATTATGCAATTTATTTATACTGATTTATATCAAACTTATTTTGCTTGCTGAAAACTATTCATTACCGTTTAGCATTCTTCAATAAGAACTAGTAACTTTTACCTATTTCTCTGAATCCCATCTAATAATCAAAACAAATAATATATCTATTTGCATAATTTTAAATATTTCATAATTTTTTCATGATTAATGAATTATATTTCATACAAAAGAAAAAAAAGTTTTAATTACATCTTTACTTTATTCTCTTACTAAAAATCTAATAAATAAATTAAATAAAAACATCCAAAATGTGAAACAATATAGAAATGAAAATTAGAACAAAAACATGAAATCTGAAAAGAAACTAAGCAATTTGCATAGAGAATCTTTGAATTTTTTTAAAGGAAAGAGTGTTAAATTGCTGTGGTAACAGCAAAACAATCTTTATAAAATTCTTCCAATAATTAATTTTATTAATAATAGCATAGTAATAAATAAATTACTGTAAATTGTTATTTTTAATTTGATATCATGGCTCCAGCTATAAAGCCCATTATCCCCCAATTAATAAAATTTCAATTTTAACTTTACGACATTCAAAAGTTTGAATGAGAGAATTAATATAAGTAATTCTGTTATAGTGAATAAACAAAAATGTAAGTTTTTATTAGATAATTACAATAAAACGCATGGCTTTAATATAGTTCAATTTCAATGATTCTATGGATGATTTTTCAAAATAAATAAATAATCTTCAAAAAATAAATTTAAAGATACTGTGGTAAGCAATATAAATAATACTTTTAAGCCTCACAAGATGGCAGTACAAGCTGGATTTTCTCCTGTGAGCTTGGAGGCTGCGCATGCGCGAAGGCAGTTTTTCTAACTGCGGAGAGAGAAGTATAAATGCGCTCCTCTCAGTCACACGGGAGGTTTTGGTGTGTTTATGTAACCTCCAAAATTACGATTGACTAAGATAGAAAAAAGAGATTTTATTTACAACTTTAACAATAACAACATTCGTCGCGACAGCCGTGATCCTTTTACCTCCCGTGTGACTGAGAGGAGCGCATTTATACTTCTCTCTCCGCAGTTAGAAAAACTGCCTTCGCGCATGCGCAGCCTCCAAGCTCACAGGAGAAAATCCAGCTTGTACTGCCATCTTGTGAGGCTTAAAAGTATTATTTATATTGCTTACCACAATTGTATCCTTCCAGTGAGGGACGAACGATAACATAAAAATAAATGTACAAACAATATGTAACATTAGAAAAAAAAATTTTGTTAGACGTATTTGCTAGTCTATTTCAGTTATGAGTCTTTTAGGAAATTGAACTCTCCGACCAGATTTTTCTACACTGGACTGTTCCTTTGGGTGTGACACTAATACAGTTGAGTCAGAATTTGGCACAGTCATAATGAAGGCTGGTTTGACTCTGTCTAGAGAAACACAACGTTTCTTACCATTGATATCAATGGTGATTGTTTTCTGATTCCTTTGAAAAACCTCGTGAGGACCAGTATATGGTTGACAAAGTGGTGGTGTCACTTTATCCACCCTAAGAAACACATATGTACAGGAGTTTAGTTCTGGGTGTACAAATATCCTGGATTTTGTATGTGCAGATGTGGAACATGGTTTGATGCTGTTCATCTTACTCCTCAGTTCTCGCACAAAGTCGTTTGCAGAAGGATGTTGTGATGGAGTATCTGTACACAGATCAGCCGGTAATCTCAATGAAGTACCATACACCAGTTCGGCACTGGAAGAGTTGATGTCAGGCTTGACTGCTGATCTGATTCCCAAGAGGACATGAGGCAAGGTTTCAGTCCATCTGGTATGAGCATGGGCCATGAGTGCACTTTTCAGTACTCGGTGGAGACGTTCTACTAAACCGTTGGATTGAGGGTGAAATGATGTGGTTCGAATCCTGTTGGTGCCCAATAAATTGGACATTTCCCTGAACAAGGAAGACTCAAATTGGCGTCCATGATCAGTAGTTATCGTAGAAGGACATCCAAACCGTGAAATCCAACCGCTGAACAAGGCTCGACAAACGGTTTCAGCAGTGATGTCTCGAAGAGGTATCACTTCAGGCCATCAGGTGAATCTGTCGATGATTGTTAGACAGTAGGTTTTACCTTCTGATGGAGGCCAAGGACCCACCAGGTCGACATGAATGTGTGCGAACCTTGCATCTGGCGCTGTGAACGTTCCAAGAGGAGTTTTGTTACGTCGGTTAATTTTAGATCTTTGGCACGAATTGCAACTCCTGACCTAAGATGCTTCCTCATAGCAGGCCACACATATCTTGCAGTTATTAGTTGTGTTGTGGCTGTTATTCCTGAGTGGGACAGAGAATGAAAATGTTCGAACACAATTCTGCGGAAACTTTCTGGAACGAAAGGTCTTGGTGTGCCTGTTGACACATCACAGATTAGTTCTGTAGATGTTAGAGGACAAGGCATTCTTTTCAATTCCAGAGAAGTGGTGTTATTTTGCATTAATTCTTTCAGTTCGGTGTCGCTATTCTGTGCTGTTGCCAAGGCACTGAAGTCTAGGAAAGATGATGCTGAAATTTTGCAGGTTTCAACTCTTGAAAGAGTATCAGCCACTGTATTTTTGAATCCGCTGATATGGGGGATATCTGTGCTGAACTGAGATATGAAATCCAGATGTCGCCATTGACATGGGCTGCACTTGTCAGGGTTTTGTTTGAAGGCATAAATGAGTGGTTTTTGGTCAGTATAAATACTGAACACTCGACCCTCAAGCATGTGTTTGAACTTCTTCACAGAGGTATACATTGCCAACAACTCCCTATCATAAGTTGAGAACTTTTGTTGGCTTTTCGTTAGCTTCACTGAAAAAAAAAGCAATTGGTTCCCAATTGTGTTCGTTCAGCTGCATTAGAGAACCTCCAACCGCAAAATCACTTGCGTCGACGAACACACTCAGCTTAGCGCCTGGAATTGGGTGTCGAATCAAAGTTGCATTGCCTAGAGCGTTCTTTGCCTGTTGGAATGCTTCTCCTGCCACCTCAGACCATTGTATTTTCTCTGTATCGTTTTTCCCACATTTCCTGCCTTTTCTGTTATTTTTAATCCCTTCTAAAAATTTCGTTAGGGGTGATAAAATATGGGCTGCTTTCGGAATAAAACGTCTGTAAAAATTGAACAGACCAAGAAAACGCCTTAATTGAGTTAAAGTTTCTGGTTGGGGAAAATTTAGTATGCAATTTACTTTTTCTGTTAAGGGTTCAAGACCAGCTTCAGATACTTTGAAACCTAGAAAGTTTACTGATGATTTACCAAATATACATTTAGAGGGTTTTAAGCTGAGACCATAAGTCTGTAATCTACCAAATAATGTTTTAAGGTGTTCGATGTGATTTTCAGGTGATTTTGATGCCACTAAGATGTCATCCACGAATGCAAAGACAAACAGCAGATCCCGAGTGACCTCATCAATGAACCTTTGAAAGGTTGCTGCAGCATTGCAGAGGCCAAATTGCATGCGTGTGCTTTCAAATAACCCAAAAGGTGTTATTATTGCACTTTTGTGAATATCAGCCGGATTTATGGGAATCTGGTGATAGGCTTTTACTAGATCTATATGTGAAAATATTTTTGTGCCATGTAAATTTGATGTGAAATCCAAAATATTTGGCACGCCATAATTATCCTTGATGGTTTGAGAATTTAGTGATCGATAGTCACCAACCGGTCTCCATTCAGTGGTATCCTTCTTAGGGACCATGTGCAATGGTGATGCGTAATTGCTTTTAGAGGGGCGCATATGTCCTAATTGAATCATGGTTTGAAATTCCTCCTTAGCAATACGCAAGTGGTCAGGTGCAAGTCTACGAGCTTTGGCCGTTACTAGCGGACCAGTCGTGTTAATAAAATGAACCACTGAATGTTTTATGTCCTGATCTGGACGCGGCGGTCTTGTAATTTCAGCGAATTCTTGCATTAACTTATGATAAACACTATCACCAGATACAGATTTTACAGAGTGAACATTGCTGTTGCGCAATATACCGTCAGCATTTACATTGGTGTTTGCCTCATGTAGCTTACGTTGCGATAAATTTGGTACTAAATTAAAATTAAAAAGAAAATCTGCACCAATTATGGGAGTGGTTACATTTCCCACTAAGAATATCCACTGAAATGTTTTTCTAAGACCAAGGTCTAAGGAAAGAGTTTGAGTGGTGTAAACTTGGATGGGAGAAGTATTGGCTGCGGTAAGTGTCATGTGCAATGTGTTCCTACGTTGTATTTTTGAGGCTGGAATAATGGAAACATCCGACCCTGTGTCTATTAAAAAGCTTATATTTGACCTTTTGTCGCGCACGAAAAGGCGACGAGAATTTCGCGGCAAGGCGGTAGTCGCCATTACGCCTGGCCTGTCTCGTTTTTGCAAACTTACATGGCGGCGAACATTTTCGAGCTGCTTCGCCGAATTTATAGTGGTACCAACACTGGTCATATTTCCTTGTATTCGAGCGGCTACGTTTTCTGAATGAGTGGTTATGCTCATGGCTGCGACTTCTGCCTCGAGAAATCTGGTCTACACGCAAGCTTAGTTTTTTAATTTCATCTAGTATACGGTTTTCAAGGGAATGGTCTGAGGAAACAGAGAAAGCACTTACCGGCACTGGTGTTACATCCATGATACGATCTGCCACTTCAGCTGCTTTTTCTAGGTTCAACGGGCTTACGGCTGTGAGGATAGATTGTACGGACGTTGGTAGTTGGTGCTGAAAAAGTTCCAAAAGTAATTCGTCCGACACATTATGCGATGCCGCACGCCGTTGCATTCCGCGTAACAGTTCACTCGGTCGTCGATCACCTAGTTCCTCTCCGGCGAGCAATTTTCGGATTTCCTGCTGTGATGACTCACCGCTGCGCTTTATCAGTTCCAATTTCGCCGTCTCGTAGGGAAGTGTGGCGTCAGGTTGAATTATCACGTCTCGAATTATGGTAGCTGGTTCCGGCGGTAAGTGTGCTATGATGTAGTTGAACTTTGTTTTGCTATCCGTCACCGGTTTGGGGCATCCAAGTTCAAATATGCTTTCGCACATGGTAAACCACAGAGCAGGGTCTGAAAAGTTATATGCCGGAATCTTCACGGCTGTGACCTCCGACATGATGTCCGAACAGGTAGGTTCGTAACTTGTTGATGTTGAAAAAGCGAAAATAAGTTCTGAACTGGAAAATAACTGGTCATAAAAGTTCTAAACGTAGTAATTAGTCCGGGTTGCCATTTTGGTGTGTTTATGTAACCTCCAAAATTACGATTGACTAAGATAGAAAAAAAGAGATTTTATTTACAACTTTAACAATAACAACATCCGTCGCGACAGCGGCGATCCTTTTACCTTGTGGTAAGCAATATAAATAATACTTTTAAGCCTCACAAGATGGCAGTACAAGCTGGATTTTCTCCTGTGAGCTTGTACTGCCATCTTGTGAGGCTTAAAAGTATTATTTATATTGCTTGCCACAATACTATGTAAATTTTGGGACATTATACGTAAAGTGTAACTCATTTTAAAATCGATACCCACAATCACCATTAAATTATATATAGTAAATTAAGAGAGTTAAATCAAAACAAAAAATTCTTATATGTATGCATTATTTAAAGTTTAAATGGCTGCATCTATAATTTGGCTGGTGGCACCATTTTAAGGGACTAGAAAACAATGAGGATTATAGTAAATGAAGACATAAATATAAATTACAGTTTCTTCAGCGTAATTTTATTAGCTAAAATTTGATAGAATTTTATTTACAAAGTAACATATTTTTGAATACATTAAAACAAAATATCTTAAAAAATGATCAATTATTCTTCAAAATTATACAAATCTGTAATATTTGGGAAATAATTTAAATATCTAAGATAATTATTAAAATATATTTTAAATATTTAATAAGTTTACTTTATGAAGTTCTTATTTCAACTAGAGCAATAATTTTTTAATATCTGTTGTGTGTTAAATAAAGTAATTTAAATTTTTATTAATTAATAGGTTAATTTAAAAGTAAAAAAGTTTAAATGTTAAATAGATAAATTTAGCATCTAATTATTCAAACTATATATATAAACATTTGATATAAATTCAATTGGACATGATAAAAAAATTAATAGTTAAAAATTTTTTCTTACTTATTTAGACGAGCATGACAATACTGTAAAGTGACACCAGAATCTCCTTTCATTTGCAGTGCTTTCACCCAATCAAATTTGTAATTCTTTTTCCTTCTCACGCGAAAATCATTGACAATTAATGCTGCAACTCCAAGGATGTCAGCAACTTCTTCAAAATTCTCAGTCACTTTAGTATCTTAAAATAATAATAAAAAGAAACATTATAATCTCCATAAAAATAAGATATGAAAGATTCATACAATATAAAACATAGGTACATTGAATGACACAGTAGTATATTCTTTCTACAGTTGATATTAAGTCAACAAGAAAAAAATATCAATACAAAATATTTTCATGCTTTCACAAATTGTACTAATTTTTATTCAAAATTCATTTATAAATGATATTGATTATTTAATGTAAAAATTTTATCTATTTTATTAAAAACATAAAAACCTCAAAGTAAATAAGTTTTTTTTTTCATTTTTTTATCAATAATGCTTTATCAATATATAAAGAGTTGAGTTGTTATAAATTTTTTATTACTATTGGATATTTCTTAAGACATAATTTAGTTTTTATTCAAATTGAAAAGAGATTCAAATTTATCTTTTACTAGAAACAAGAGATACACGCAGAATGTAAACAATAAGACTTTTTACTTCAAGCCTTAAATACCTATATTTTACGATATTTAGTAATTAACAGTAAAAGAAATTATAATAAATTATTATATTAACCCTTTTCTTTTATTAAACTCTAATTAGAAATGCAAATTTCCAAAATAATTGAATATATCAATTTCAAAATACTTTTCCTAAATTATTCCTAAACTTAGATTTGCAAACTAGATAATTTCATCTTTAGACAAAAATTCTGTTAATTTATGATTATCTCATGTAAAAATCAAAACATAAAATCCCTAGCTTTTTCAACTATTTGGAAAAAATTTTCAGGTATTTTATTTACAACCAATAAAATAAATAAGTAACGGATATATTTATTGGTTAAATAATATTTTATTAATAATTAAAAATCTCTTCTCTGAAAAAAAAAATTAGAAACGATTTTGCATTCTTATTTTGAAGGATTAAACTCCTTATTTCAATAACAGAAGCCTAATTAGATAAGTTCTTTAAGAAATATAAAACCTGTCTTGTGAATAAAAAATACATACTGGGAGAATTCCTCATATTTTCAAGGGTTCTTTCTTTTGCTTCATTTAATATATCACTCAGAAAAGCAACATTTCCTTTCCTTGAACTAAAATTTGAGATGCGGCCAAAAGGTATGTGATGAATTTTACTATAAAAATAATGTATACATAATACTGACAGTTATTTTAGGCTATAATCAAACATATCAATTTGTAAAAAATAAAATTGTGCTTTTAACAATAACTTTAAATTTAATTTTACAAGTATATTTTGTTTAAAACACTATACTTGACAGTCATATTATTTAAACATTAGTAAATTTTACCAAAAATATTATTAACAATTTAATTTTATTTAAAATTAAATGCAGATGTATGATTGTATAATTTTGTGTGAAAACAATAATATATGTACACAACAAACATATTGATATTTTGTTTAAACAAGACTATCATAATTTTGTTAACATATCTATAACTTTATAAGTGCCCAGAGAAATTTTCTATAAAATCATAAGAAACTAGTATGGTATTTTAATGTTAAAATAAGCACAAGAAGAATTTATTTTACATAATAAAATAAAAGAATCATAATAAAGAAGTTAAAGCATTAAAAAAAAATTTGAGCACTACTTATTCAAAAGATTTCTGATTTAAAATTTGGAAAAATATTTAAATGCTGAAATTAAATATAATAAAAACAAATATTTTATAAATCATTATAAAATATACCTTGCCCAAGAATACTCCATCGAGTGCAAAATAGTTTTTAAGTGGTCAAAATGCTTGCTTTGACTATTATCAACCTGTGCTTGATAAAAAGAAAATTTAAACATTTGTTAAGGGAGATTTGAAGATAAAAATTATTAAATATTAAGAGTATAGAAATATGATAACTTCTTACCACATAATAGGCTGTATCAAAATGATACTTTTTAAATCGATCAATAGCAGCTGCTATATCCCTAGTAAAAATACATAATTTGACTTAAAGAAATATTCCATAAAATTTTTAAACTCAAGGGAAATACCAGAATATTGAAGAATCACCTGGATAAATAGAGAGAAGTTCCATCACTTTTTTGCAAAATAATCTTTTCACAATTTTTGTCTTTTCCAGAAACTGTAGCTTCTATGCTGCCATCACTGATAATATGAACAAATTAACTAATCAAAATCAAGATATTAAGTTAGAAGCATTTAAAATATTATATACATAAAAAAGTTAGATTCATATGAATAATTAAAATAAAAACATTCAGTTAAGGGAAAACATATTGCTCAATATTATAAAATAAATTATAGTAAAATATGATTGCAGAACAAAATAATGCAATATTCATTAACACCATTGGAATCATAGGGATATATGTATTCCTAAAGAATGTTTCGCATGATTAGGCAAGTAATTCATGTATCATGGAAGAATGAGCTTAGAGGACAGGAAATGCATAAATACATTTTATGTTGGAACAATTTTTAATGATTATCACACAGTTTTTTGTGCTTATTTTAATTAAATTGAAAATAATTTTAATATCTTGATTTTCAATTTTTTACTAATTTTGCCTAGTTTTAGTATTTGGCTCATCAGACGGAGAAGTGCAGCAAAATCATGTAAATAAATAGAATTCATCTCTTTTTCAATATAATATATGCAATTTTTTATATTTTGTATATCAAATGGAGAAGTAGGATAGAATAATGCAAATAAACATAACTGAGCATTATAGTAACATGATATAAGCATTTTTTTAATAGTTGAACATACTTGCTTTAACTCCTTACTAAAGAAATTAAAATAAATATTTATAAAATTATCTACAGGCAAATAGTAATATATGGTTATAAAACTCTTAGATAGTTAATGGTAAATGCAATTTATTAATCTTTGAAAACTTCTAAGAATTTTTTAACTAATAAAAGTAAATTTACAGTTGAGAATCAGGAGCAATAATGAACTTGAATCAATCCCAAAACATTAATCAATTTATTAGATATCTTGGTTTAGTATGATTGGGTTGTATTAAAAGAATAAATGTAAATAAGGTTTTAAGATAAATATCAAACTAAAGTCCTTTGACTCAAAGACTTAAAATAAATTAAATAAAGATGGTTTGACTATATAGCCAATAATTTAACTATCATGAAAATTAAGAAAAGAAACTTTTAATGCCAAATCTAAAGGAAAGAATAAGGAAATTTTGAGAGGCATTGTTCAGCAAGTATGGGCCCATCCTGGCTTTTTTCACTATTATGAGAGATCTTCGAAGGATTTTCTTATAGTTCTATAACAATTAACATAATTTTGTAGTGTTCTTTATTAAGAAAATATTTGATTGAAAATAAATTAGTGAGAAAAGGTTACCTATCAGAAAAATTAATACATACAAAGTGTAAAAATGAATACATAATAAATAAATAGATGACTTAGAGTAGATGATAATGATTATTCATTACCTAAAGAACTAGAAAGTAATATTTCTAGTGAGGGATTGTAAGCACCACCAGAGAGGCATTCACATCCAGTTCACTACTGGACTTAAAGAGGAGGGGAGAGAAAATGACAAAGAGAATCGAGATGAAGATGTGAAGACATACAAGCAGATTATAGATTATCATTAACTTTAAATTATAACTCTCTAAGACGTTTAAGTTAGATTAGACTAAGTGATATGATATTCATTTGTAAACATGAAAATAGTATTTTCTTGTTATTTCAAAATAATTATTCAATAAATTAACCCCTTAACCGGCTATCCCGAGGTAACTCGGGCAAACAATTCTGTGCATTTTCCGACTTTCCTGAGCCCCTTGGTAGGGGCAACTGGCTTCACTGCAATGCTTTAAATTCAACCCCCAAAATTGACAGATTACCGTGAAATCGTAGCTGGGGAACTTATTTACTGAACGGTTACAGTTGATTTAACTAATGCGAGCGAAATCAAAAGTGTTCCAAGGAAGGAACAGCTATTTATGTTTTATTTTTCTATATTTATTTGCATTTAGTTTTAGTAATTAAAGGCTCTCTAACAATTGGAATTTATAAACAACGTATATAATACTAATTTTCACTTTTTTTATCAAGTTTTTAAATTATAAATATTTTTTAGTTTTTTCTTTGTATAATATATATTATACATATATTGTTTAACATATATTGTATAATATATATTTGTATAATATATATATATATATATATATATATATATATATATATATATATATATATATATATATATATTATATATATATTTGCTTAGTTGTAAAGTTCACAGTATAAGAATATGTGACTTGGCGAAAAGGTTAAAATATAAGAAATGTTTTTACTTAATTTGTTCAAAAATATAAAATTTTAAAATGTTAAAAATTTTGTTTAAAATTAGAAGGAATAAAATATGTAATAAATTAGATTGTAATTTTTTTTAACTTTTGAATGAATTTGGTATTTTAAACAATTTTGCAACGATTTTTGTACAAAATATATAATCTAATTTTAATAAAATGCAACTATAAAAGGTTCTTTCATGTTTTAGAGTTACATTTTATTAAAATTAGATTATATATTTTACTCTGCGAATAATTAATTTTTGTAATCTCTCAGGTATTATTTAATTTCACAATGTACCTACTTTTAGTTTATAAATTGAATAACTTGTTACTAATTATCTCATTTTAAATGCTTATATAATTTATAAAAGAGTGTCAAAAAATCGGAACTGCTTAACTGTCGACTGGGTACCAATTGCGAGCCTCAGAAAGATCATCCAATTCACTGTCTGTGTCCGAAGAGTTATCTTCATAATAAAATTCTTCTTCACAGCTTGAATCAGACATAATGTTCATTAGCCAGTAATATTTTCACATATACAATTAGCTACTAGAATAACTTCTGAGAGTGAAACAGCACTCATATATATGTTTGTGTGTGTATATATATGTTTACAAGAATAGGGAAGTCACAATATGGCATTTCAATAATTTGTTCTGGCCAGTTGAAGGTGATTTATTGACATGCTCATCATGAAACAGATGTTTCCAAGATAATTCGATTGGAAATGTGCATTCATTACATCAGTGCTACATTTGATTTCAATTTACATTTATCGGTTTCCCACGGAATTTGAAAAATTCCCAAGTTCCAATAGTTAGGCATTTGTAAATTCTGATGTCAAATTGATATATTCAGAAACACCAATCGATCATTCTGCTATCTTCATTCAACTTGTAAATAATTTAAAATTTAACTACATGTGCATTAATTTTTTTGTTTACTCAAGAATTTGACTAACTAAACATGTTTGAAATTTTTCATATTGTTGTTAGCTTCACAATACTCAAATTTTTAGTACACATATTTCAAGCATTGGCTAAATTACCAAGATCAAGTTAATTACAAAATGAAGGAATAAATCCTCTTACATAACTATTTTCGAATTTTAGAATGGGATTTATGTTACTCTTTATTCCAAATAAAATTATATTACTTTGTTACGATTAAGGTCTATAACTTTAGAAGGAAGCTATTATTTTTAGCAAGAAAATTTTAATTTTAATTAAAACTTTCACTCAATTGACATTTTGCTACAGGGCTGGCAAATGATATTAAAATACATCAAGAATTGCTCATTTCAGAAAAATTACAAGAAATATTCCCTTAAATGTTTATTTAAGAAATGCATATCTGTTTCAGAGACATTGTAATATAATTTCACCATAAACTCACTCTCTAATGATCAAATTTAAATATTTAAAAAAATGTTTGAATTTAGTAATTACAAACATTTTTTCATATAAGGAAAACAGCGGAAAACATGTTAAATTATTTAATGTCCTTATTGTGAGGTTTCAAATTATTTCAATATTTTTTTTTGTAAAATTAAGGATATTTTAAACTAATATTTTGTAAGTATAATTTAAAATCATTCAAGTTAAAGTTGCTTACAAATTCCAGAAAATATGAAATTTCCTTTATCATGGAAAAGAAATATTTTCATTTACTAATTTAGTGATTACATTTTAAGTATTAAGCTTTTTTTCTCATATACTTCAATATCTAACAGCTTTGCCACTAAAGATTATACTTTCACCTTCTTGAAACAGAATATTTCAAATAAGCACTATGTTATGGCTTTTTTATTACTTTAGTATGTTTTCAAAAACAAGTTTCAATAACTCAATTCTAATATTAAAGCTAAATAATTTGACCTTCAATAAGATATTTCTAACATAAGAAATAAATTTTATTTTTGTGATAAATTAATACTTTTGAACTAGACAAAGTATTCATTTCTGGTTAGTGAATTTATGCTTACAAAAATTAATTTTGTGAATATTTACTTCTTTAATCAAAACTATTTTACAATATTTGATTAATCAAATCAAAAGTAGCTAAATATTTTTATTTATAACCATCAAAAGAAGAATGAAGTTAAATCATTATTGTACTAAAGTACTTTAAAAAAAATCTTTCTCTAAATTTATAGCTTATAATGATTTGCATGTCAAAGCAGTTATAATTCTGTGAAGGCAAATAATATTTAATATAGAGCTAATTTGAATATGTGAAAAAATGTGATATTGACAAGTTCTATATTAAATATTCAATTATTAGAATACTATTTTATACAATAGCGTTAAGATGTCACTGTTTTTATATATTTGCCGTTTTTCTCTTTTTGAAAAATAAATATTCACACCAGAGACACATTAATTTTAGTCTTTGTGTAAAACAATTTAAGAAATACTAAATGATATATAATAATAATACAGGTTCAGGTATGGAGTGGTATTTTTTACATAATTAGAAACGGAAATCTTTTGATACAAGGAATTTAATATGAAAAATTTGCTTTCAAAATATTCACCAAAATTTCATCTGTTGTCAGTAGGTCACTATATACTATAAAATCTATTGTTAGGTAATGAAGTTAGCTTTTTATTTTTTTAAATTATTAAAAATATACAATATCTAAATTCTTCAATCTGTATGTATTACAGCAACAGAAGCGTTTCTTTTAATGATTTTGAAAGTTATTTGATGATTTTAAAAATATAATATTAATTTCGAAAAGTATCTGCAATGATCCCCAATTACAAATAAAAAGCAAATTAACTAATTATTACAGCTATTTAAAATCAATACATTTTTAACTATCTGGGAAATATGACATTTAAAAATTATAATACAATATTCATTGTGATGGCTATCTTATATATTTTTAATTGTTTAAGATTTTAAATAGAAAAACTGCTTAGAAATAAATTAAATTTCCTGATAATTTACAAAATAATTAAATAAAAATTCATATTTAGTGTAATAAAAAACTATAGTAAGGACTTGAAGAAATTTTTGAGCAGAACATTCACAAAGAAAATTGTGAGCACATTTGGGTTTCTACAGCTGACAACGATTGATTGGCTTCCCTACTGTAAGTCACTAGAATGTGATTATTGTGAGGTGGTCCAGGATACAATGGAAATACATCTCATCAAAAATTAGAGGCTTTTGTATTCTTGACAAGTGCTAAAGGGGGAAAACTTGCTTTGCAGTGAAAGCCAAAACTATGTTGCCACAGCAAAGCAAAAATATGCACTTTCTTCACAGAACCCCAGACGGTTAAGGGGTTAAATTTCATCTGTCATTATTTCCAATAATGAAACAACAGAACCTGCACTAATAATTATGTTACAAAAACACTATACATTTAGTGTTTATAAATCATACTATGTAGAATTATCGATTTATCTTGGATTTAAAATTTTCCACAATGTCTTTGCTTAAATTTTGTTATTTCTTCTAAATAAATTTTGTTACTTCTTCTAAATAATTTTTGTGATTTTCTTATTGTTAATTTGCAAGTTTAGTAATCTATTTTATCATAAGACTTCAGAATTAAAATACAGTGCTTTTGAAAATTTTTTCTCAATATTAACAATGTATTATATATTTTCATATAAATTGTAGGGAAAATATTGTTAAAAGGCAATTTTAATATGCATGAAAGCATATTTTTAACATTCACAATGACACCAAAAATTACAACAAAACTTTTTTGTGATTTTCTTAAGATTAATTTTAGTAATGTTAAACTTCCCTCAGGTACGATTTCTTTAGATTCTTCTCCATATGATCGTATAATCTTAAACAAAGATGCACCATCAAAAAGGATTGAATGCAGCATATAAAATGGAATCATAAAAGTGTGAGGGAATTTCGAAATAAAAAAAGACAATTTTAATGTTATATCTAATGTGAGTTAAAAAAGTAATAATTATTATTAGAAAGAAGATTTTAGCTAGTATTTCTTTATTACTTTTGATATAGGAATAAAAAAAGGAAAAATTACATCAATGAAGAAAATATTTTGATATAATTAATAAAACATGCAATTTTTATGTAGTTAGCTTTTTCGCAATTATATTCAACTCAACAACTGACAAAAACAGCATTAACAAAGCAATTCCTATACTTTTTTTCCACTAATCTATTTCACCAATAAAAGCCAGAGGTATTTTCTTTTAAGATCAGAAATTTACAGAAGAATGTTATGTAAAAACTCATTATATAATGTTCAATACAATAGTACTTTAAATTTTTTCATATAACTGAATGTAAATTATAATAATAACAAATACTTACCTTTGATTTGTAGCTATATTTTTGGTCAGTAATATACTTAAAATATCTTTAACTTTACTGGCATACATTGACTCTCCATGCGTTTCATCAAAATCAATATTCAATCTCTGTGAAAATTATAAGCTTTTAATAAGCATATAAAAGTAAAATTTTTATGTGACAAATATATGGATTAAGATGAAAAATTTAGTAGTAAATACAAAATGATATTACACCTTAAAACACAAGAAATAAAAACAATTTGTTTATTGTTTTTTTTTTTTTTGATTGATTGATTGACTTGACTAGGTTCATAGTATAAAATGCTTCTGAAGCTATTAAATTACCAAATCACTCTTATTACCAACGATTAAATTACCACTTCAGTGAAATTGCAGAAAAATCATAATGATAAAGTTTAGACTCAAATATTCTATACAAAGAAGATTTTTATAATCAATTTTGTAAAACATACAAACACAAATAATTTACTTTAAAAAGTCTCTTTTGAAACTCACATATAGTTATTTATAATTACAAGATTTTCAACATAACAAGCTTTGTTAATTTAATCCTGTATTATTATTTGTATAATTTAATTTAGGTCTATAATGAAGTAAAAATAAATATACTTTTAAATCATTATTAATATATTAAAAATTAGAATTTAAATATTAATAATTTTTTAATATAATATTTACATTAAATTTATTGTTAAGTTTTATTAACATTTATCAATATTTAATACACACTTCTGTTATTTAATGTAAATAACTTTTAGAATATATACATGCTAAAAACTATTAGCATTATATAACATATTTTGAAAAGTGTATCAATTATAATACATTAGAAATTGATTTCTCCAGCTTTTGTTATTTTTAGATTAAAACATTTTTTTTTTAAAAAAAATCAGGATATATCTGCAGTAGAAACTTGATACAAATAAAAAAACTAAAATCCATTAGTTCAAACAGAATAATTATTTGAAATTAAAATTGGCTTGCATTTAAACTTTTCATACTGGCGGGAGAACTGTTTATCATGAAAGTGAGTGCCTCAGAAGAAGGCTATGGCACAGCAATTGTGCGATGGATTTTTACCCCTTTAAAGCACTTCACTTTTTCCTGTTTAAATTTCTTTGGGCAGTTGAGAGAGATTTATATGCTGCTCGTATCTGAAAGTTGTAAAAAACAAAGTAGTGGTCAGATCAAAGAATTTTGGTGAAAAACAGATTTTGTTTTGGCTCTATTTAAAAGGAAAGCATATTTATCTTGCTTTAGCATATTTTTTGATAATAACCACTTACATTTTTCATCACTTGAAAAAATATTTTTGATAGTTTCACATTCTAAGGGTTTGACTGATGAAGAAATTAAATAACTGGAGGAATTAGAAGAAAATTTTGAAGATATATATAAAAAGATTGATTGCTGTGTTTGAATCTAAATTCAAGGATAGTAGTTTTCTTGATGACAATAATAATGCAAATTTTTCTGTATTGTTCAATTATGACTAATGTAATGCAAAAAGAAAGGACAAACCTATAGTTTTTTTTTAAATTTACAAGTTATTTAAATGTTTCTGAACAAATAAAGGTTTTAGTTGATGAATGTGAATTTCTTAATTTTATTTTCAGAAAGTATTTTAAATTTAATTGCAGATGAAACAAATAGGTATGTTTCACATATACAGGATATATAGGTATAGGTTTATATACCTATATATATGAAATGTCTTATTGTTGCATGTACAGAATATTTTATTTTTGTTATAAAAATTAATTTAACTATAGTTCTGTTGATAGTGTTTATCCATTGACTGTGTCCTTGAATTATGCAATTTCATATTTATGAGAGTTTGAGATTCTAAGTGATGAATGTTTCTCTTTTCAATTTTCATAATACTCTGTTAAAGAAAATTGGTGTCCTTACGTTTTTAACAAGTATAATTCCTAACAGCATGACTATATTTGATTCAATCTTGATAAAAATTGCTTGTTTTGAGACTGATATTTAATAAATTTATGGATCAAGTTCTTAACGGAATATTAAATGATTCTTAAAATTATATATGCAGGAAAAAATGTACGTTAACAAAAATCCTAGTTCAAATATTTAGTATAAAATTTATTGTCCTTGGTTGACATATGTAATATTAATATACAATATAAGCTAATAGATAATTATACTCATAAAAAGAAGTTTTTGATTTGATGAGCTTTATATAAATTTATACATTCATTATGTTATAAAAAATATTGAATTTCAATGTTTAACTCAGCTGGATTAGTTTATAAATATTCAAATGTTTCTGCATTTTTGTTTCCATTTTCCTTAAGAAACAAATCTCATTAAAAAATGAAAGTTTAATGTCTTCTCCCATAGAGCTAATAGTGATCTAGTGTTTGGAATTTGCTCTTTAAAGTGGAATATACTTAGTTAGATCTCGCTTACTACTGAACAGTAAAAACTTGTTTTTCTTTTTTCCTACATATACAGATGGAGGATAAAATAATACGAACAGCTGTGAAATAATGGAAAATCTTTATTAATAGGGGTTGGACCACCCTTTGACTGAAGTACAGATTTAATGCGACGTGGGATAGATTCATAAAGGTCATGGACAATATTCAAAAGGAATATTAAGCCATTCCTCCTGCAGAGCGGTCTCTAATTTCAAAAGTCCGGATGGAGGTGGAAATCGGAAACGAAGTTTGGACTCTAAATATTCCCATAAATGTTCAATAGTATTCAAGTCCGGAGACTGAGGGGCCAGGCGAGATGTTCAACTTCATCGTCATGCTCTTCAAACCATTCTTGAATGCACCAAGCAGTGTGGATAGGGGCATTATCAAATTTGAAAAAGCAGTCACTCTCCAGGGAATACAGCCTGGACAAAAGGATGTACATGATCCCCTAGAATGCTTAGATTGTGATTGGATTTGATCCTCCCATGCAGAATAACAAGTGATCCAAGACTGCGTCAAGATATCGCACCCCATACCATAATGGAGCCACCCCCATGTTTCTGAGATTAAAACAAGTACAAAAAGAAGCAAAAACCGTTAATAATGTTAACATACATATTGTAATCTTTTACAAATACAGCTTCGGTAATTTACATGTATTCACTTACAAACAAGAATTAACTGTTCAAAATATCTATAGTTATATTTTATCAGGTATGCTGTTTTTAAGAATGTTTTTGAATTTATTCAATCAGTTTACAGCTTATCATTTTTCTTATAAACAACTATGTTTCATTACATAAAAAATCTGGTATTTTAAATTTGTATTTTGATGGCTAAGAATCAAACCAATCAAATTTATCATGTAATTATTTTAAACAATATTTTCAAAAAATTCTCTGTAATAAATTAATATACACCATGTATATAATATTTATTAATAATTTTCTAAAAATGTAACATCACCTCTTAAAAAGTAAAATTAAATAAGCCTAAATACAAAAGAATTTTTGAATGTTATGTTCTTTTAATATAACAAAATGTATTCATTTAACATGTTCTAGACATGTGTTTAAAAATATAAAAAATATTCTAAAATATTATTACTGTGTATGTTGATTCCATTTCTTTTAAGCTAATAGTTCTTAATTTGTTCCATAAGGCTATAACATCAGGATCACCTAAGAAAATTTTTTTCAATATTTTATATAGTAAAATTTAAACAACAACAATTTTAAACATTTTTTTAAAATTCATTGTTATCACAAAGTTAACATGAAAAACAATTGTGTACTGATAATTGACATCTGACAATAGTCCTATCAGCATATCTCCTCTTTAAATAAATTATTCTATCTTTTAAAAATTCTTTTATCTCGGAAATAGGATATAAAATATATTTGCATTCACATATTGTTTAAAATTTCAAAATTTTAAATTTTATTGTTTGATTCACTACATGGATATTATCTGCATTAATTATGCAACTTAATTAATTATGTGAATATCTACTTTTTGACCCAGAATAAGGAAACAATAATTAATATGAATAATCTACATGAAATAATATAAACAATAATATATAAAGCATCTAAGTTGGAAATACAACATTTTCAATTACAATGAGAACAAGCAATGTGTTAAACAAAGTAAGACAAAGGTAAAATAACTAATAGTTATAAAGAAAGCTTAAATGTAATCATCAAACTGGAATTCATTTCTTTTCAATAAAAATAAATTCAATTAATTACTTAATGTAAATTGAATTTTAATTTATAGGAAATTGTTATAATATCAATGTAGATATTGCCTTTTGTATATCATCAGTTTTGGTTATTTTATGGGTAAAAATTATTTTTGATCTTTCATAATATTTAAATTCTAAATATAATACAATTACCATTTTCCATCTTTTTTAAAATAACTTTTTGCTTCAGCTGCAAATTCTGGATTTTTATTATTTTCTTCATTTCCTTGCTTATAAACCTAAAAAAAAATTATTTCAAATTTACAATGACATTAATAACTTATAATTGTGACTTGACTTTTAGAAAATTTATATATAGTTATATTTAAGTAGATCAGTTTTAATTTTTGTTTACACTGAAATTTTTTTATTTCTAATTGATCAATTTCAAATGTAATAAAAAGTTTCAAAATTTAGAAAAATATAAAAAAAATTTAACTTTATTTTACAGATTAGAAAAAAGTAACCGAATTTCAATTATATGATACTCCACTATTAAAAAATTGAATTTTTAAATTAATCTTTTTAACATATCTATAAATGTTGCCACAGACAGCTACAATAAAAATTAATTGCATTGGTAGTATAAAATTCTTAATTTTGAAAACATAAGTGAATTTTACTTTTGCAATGAAATAAATTTGAGTTCTTGATATTAAATGTTTAATTTTTCACATTTCAAAAAATTTTCACACACAACTTTTGATATATTAAACAGAATATATTGTGAATTAAATAAAATATACTATCCCTCATCTTTTTTATAAAAAATGATAAAAAATAAAAAGATCACAATATAAGATATGTAATATAAGTTTTACATATATATGACAATATATGAAGTTTTACATTAAAAATTGAAAATAAATATAAGCAGTATTAAGTGTGTACTCAGTAAATAAATTAATTCTGTTAGTTACTAATGAACAGAAACATTTGCATTTATTCTTCTTAAGATTCTGTTTCACTTCACTTCTATAATATTTTATTAGTGGTTTTATCATTAATAAGTGGGCACTTTAGTTTGCACACTTCATGATATTCATAATTTGTTCAATATTCTAATATATTTGCTAAGTTAATTGCGAGTAAAAAGATAAAAGAACAATAACATAAGTCAAATAGACAGCAATGTGACACCGCAAAGTTGCATCACATGAAAGCTAAAAGTTATCTGCTAACATAATGAGGCGGAACTTTTTCTCCTTTTCCTTGCTGAAATTATTGTTTGACTTTAGCTTAGTGTTTGATTGACTATTGAATATTTTTGTTTATATATGCATTTCAAACGAACACTTGGAAGATCTGAAAAGTCTTGAAGAAATCACTCATTTTAAAACAGTAACCTTCCATCACTACAAAGATTGTTTGTGAGCTAGATGTTAAAATTTAGATAATATAGCTCCATTTTAGATCAAGAATAGAAAATTTACAATGTATGGTAATATTTTCAGTTAAAGTATATTCATTAAGAAATAAAAAGATTCATCCATGAAAAATTACATTTTATTTGAGAAATAAAATGGTGTGTATACTGAACATTGGCTAAATCAATAAGCAAATCATTTAGTTGAATAATTGTATTAGAGTTGAATATTTGCATCAGTTTTTAAAATTATTAAAATATTTTGCAAGGAAATGGACTTGGCATTCAAAGCACAAATAAAAAGTGTGTTTTTTGCTCACTTTACAATGTCTATAGGCTTTTTCATGTTCACTTACGATATGACAAATTCTATCAAACAATATTTCCTTTCAGTAGAATTCTGGATGATAAGCAATTTATATTAGGATATATAATTTGCAAAGCATTTTTACTATATAGATTATTCTTACATTCAAATGTAGTGAAAAAACTCAAAAGGTAATCACTATATGAAATCTAAAGTCTATGTCCATTTCAATTTAGCAAACATTTTATACAACTTCCATGAATGCATTATAATCCTATAAGTTTAAGAAAGAAAAAAATGTTTTCAATTTTTGCCTATTTTTCATGCATTAGGCCAAGAGTGATTTAATACACCATTAAATTTAAATAAACATTTTAAAGTTTTTTTTAAATGTTTCATTTTTAGTTTATTTACAGAAATTGCAATTTTAATTTATTATAAAAACATGATTAATTTCATATAGAATAATTATACATTCTTAAAAAGTCGAATTCACCACTTACAGTTTCTAGTTAAAAAATTGCGTTCGTAGGTTTCTTTATAAGTAAAATAATGATTTGGTCAACTTAAAATCTATTATATTCATCAGTAATAGTTCCTTAACATTTATTTAAATTTTATTTGCAAAGAAAAGTGAATAAATATTTACATACAATTAAAAAATCATACTTTTACAGAAGTTATAAAATTTCAATAATTTAAAATATTTATAATTTTTTACACTTTTTCTAAATTTCAAATGACTAGATTTGATTATTTTTAGCTCATAACTACTTTTCATCAAATATACCAATTTATTAAGATATATTTGCCAATATAAGAACTAATTTTACAAATTGCAGACAACATTTTATCAAACATCACAGTTTATAATAATTATTGTAATAACTAAACATAAGTTATCATGTTCTAATTTTCATTAAACATAATGAGTTTTCCCAAAAATTATAAAATCAAGTGTGTAAATAGTGTTACACTTATTAATAAATAATCTTCATAGCTGTCTAAAGTAATATTATATAGCAATTAATTGGTTGAAAAAAGGAAATACAGTTTTGGATCACTTAAGAAAAAAGATAAAGTAAAAAATATTTACTTTTAAAAAAATTAATTCATATTTTTATACAAGAGTAAAATAACTATATAAGGATAACAATATTTATAAATTTTTAATTGATTTTAATAATATATAATAATTATGAAAGTTTCCTTGCTCATATAATTGTTAAATTTTATATTTTTTCCAACATTTAATTTAATCAAACATGACTCAGGAAATCAATTATATAAAGATAATGGATTTTTACAAAACAAATTTTGAACACAATACTTATGATAATAAGAAAGTATCTATTGAATTTTTTCAATAATTTGACAAAAAAGTTATTTAATTCATTTTTTTTAACTATGCAATAATGTTTATAATAATTAGTAACTTCTATTAGATGGTGACTTATTTAACCAATGTCAGAATTTTTTTATTATTTTTTGTCTGCTTACATTAATTATATATTTTATACATAAGCAAATTCATAACAAGATAAGTCCCCCTTCCTCCAATTCTCTTTAAAAAATTTGCTTCAGTAAGATAAGCAAATAATCAAATCTATTTAAATCAAAGAGCTTTCACTTTTAAATTGTATTACTAACATTTTAATCCTTATATGTAATAACTGACACATATGGCTTGTGATAACTCTGATAGTTATTAAACTTTACATGAATTTATGAAGTTCCTGGAAAGTTTAAATCAGTGTATGTAAAACAAAATTCTTTATAAATGTTTTTATTTTTTTCTTATTTAAGATGCTTACAGTTTCTTATCATCATCATTAATTTTTTTATCACCTCAAGTAAGTTATGCAACTTTGAAAGTATAATTTAAAAAACTGAGAAGAAAATCATTGATTTTTATGAATCATTTTTACAAATGGATAAAACATAATTTCATCAGAAATGTTATAGTCATTTGCATGAGTTAAAAAATAAACTGATAGATGAAAAAAATTAAAATTTTTAAAATAAAAACTTAGAATCATAGTTGCTTTAATTTTTTAAAATAAAAAACTATGTGGGTGACAAGACAACCTAAATATTAATTAAGGCCTAGAATGCCCATATCTATTTTTCTGACTGAGGGCCTTGGAGTCCGAAGCACATGTAAATAATTTATCACATATAATTACATTCAATCCAATATTCTTACCTCAAAAAGATGATTTAAAGGATCAACTTCTAGTTGCTCTTTTGAACCAAATTTCTGTAAGCTCACAGCAAGAATACCTTAAACAAATTTTTAAAAAAATATAGAAAATTATATTAATTATTAGAACATTTAGATTATAGAGACCATATTGACTCACCATACTGTAATCCCCAATCACCAAGATAATTTATTCTAGTAACATCATGACCAGTATATTTACAAACATTGGCAACAAAATTTCCAATAATAGTAGAACGAAAATGGCCATAATGGAAGGGTTTAGCTATGTTTGGAGAACTTAAAAAAAGAAATTACACATTTTTAAGAATCTATTACAAAATTTATACACATGTTAAAAAATAAAATATGTTAGCATAAATAACAAATCACAATATCTATTTTTTTCAAATGTTTTTATAAAAATGTGTTAAGCTAATACATTTTTAAACCTTTATAACAAATTAAATAAACTAATTAACAGATGTACTGATTTACAAATGTATATTATTTTATACAAAGTTGTAATAAATAGTTCCTTTAAATTATGGAATGCTAAATTATTTTACTTCATAACAAATACTGGGAAAAAAAACTGTGGATGGTTTATTTTATTATCAGTAACATTTCCTTGAAATTACAAGTCATGAAACAAAATAGTAAAATTAAATTTATCATGCTCATGTCTAAACATGGGCTAACAAATATGTACACAATGCATATAAATCATGAATATATATGAATGAATGAAAATTCTATATGCATATAGTAAAGGATTAAAATCTATTTTTTAAAAAAGAGCTAGATAAAAAATAACCCAGTTTCTGAGTGAATTGATTAATAATAACCCTAAATTTTCAATGAAAAAAATTTTCTTTTCTCTTTGAGAATAGAACTACAAACAAGAACATAAAATTACAAGAGTTAGAACAATAAACTTCAACATTGATATTAGAATGTAAACATAAAACTTCAGCTATATATGAATTCAGATTAAAAAAAATTACACTAAAGTAAATAAATTAACAGTAAATAAATTAAAGAAATGAACATTTAATTTTGAGCTGGTAGTAACTGATTGGACTGTTAAACATTTTTATCATTTTATCACATACACACTCCATATAAAATGACTTACATACAGGAATGCAAGTGTGTACAAACACATGCATTGTATGAAAATCCATGGTCTTTTGGAGTAGGCATAAGGAATAAGACAATAATATGATTATATATTTTAACTGCTATTTATTTAACACACAAACTAAGCAGTAAAAAGATAATGCATAAGCTTCACAAATTTACTATTTGAAATCAATTTTAAATAATCTTCAATATAGTAATTCATATTGCAATGGCAAAATAGAACAATACTTAATGCTTCTTTTAAACCTAGTTATTGTAAAAGTAATTTTAATTTTCAAACATGACATTTAATAATGATTAATAACTACAACATATCATTGCCATTTGAGATTTACTAAATATCTAACAATGTTTAAATAGTGAAAGATACAAAGTTAGTTCCTTACCTGTATTCTACCAAAACATTTTCAATAGGAACTGATTTAAAAAATGTGCTCCATGAAGGCATGTCATTAATTTTTTGACAAATATTCATAAGCGTACTCTAAAAGAAAAAATAAAACATTGCTGCACATACTAAAAAGATCAAATAATAAATTTACTTCATAATCTGAAATAAAATTCAATCATTTTAAATATACATATCTCCACTTCAGCATTTAAAACTTTTCTCCAACATCTTATTTTTGTAGTAAATGTTTGAGAAAATTCACTAAATTTCAATAAGAATAAGAAAAGCCACTAAATTTCAATAAGAAATTCAATAAGTGGCTTAGAAGATAAAGACAACATAATAAAAAAGGACATCTCACAAAAATTTGTAGAAATATATTCTATACTTCTAGGTGTAGTAATATATTCATACTATATTCCATACTCTAGTATTACATACTTAATTTGAGAAATACATTTAATAAGAAACCAATCAAAATAACTACCTGCTTGAAAAATTGTGAAAAAAATTATAATTAGAAGTTAAACAATACACAAAATGATAAATGAAAGACATAATATTATATAATTTTATGTAATAAAGTACATACTTTTATTTAATAAAGTACTTGACTAGTATGAGAAACAAAAATAAACTATCTTCCATGTTTCAATCTAAATTAAAGTCAAAAACTTTTTCCTTAAAAATAAAATAAATAAACCTTGAATGTAAGAAATTATCAATATAAGTTTAAAAATGGAAGATATTTATTTTGGTTTTCTTCAATTTACATAAATTACTTACTGAAGTAAACATTTCTTGATCAATGGTGAAAATAAGTTTTTCTTTCTTTACATGGTCAAATGAAATTTCTTTTATTCCAGTACTGGTTGGAATTTCCTAAAATTAATTAAATATTTCTATTAATAATTTCCTGAAAAATATCAACATTTTACTGTAATTTTAAACAATAATTTCAAAATAATTTTTATGAGCTCAAGAAATCATTTTGTTTTTAATATACTTTGTATGATTCTTAAAGTTAAATTCACTTTTAATACTAAACACATTTTGCTGAAAAAATTAAAATCACAGTAAATTTTCTGACAGTAGATTTTAATTATTTATTAAAAATATTTTAAATGAATGGCAATAAGATATAATAATGGAAAATTAAATGTTTCATAGAAGAAATAGCAAAATAAATATCTGAAATAAGAAGCTTTATAAAATTTATCTTTTGACTAAAACTTTTTTGAATTATTATGAAGGAAGAATATAATTTAAAATAAGTAAATTAAATTTAATAATATTTTACACAGAAATTTGTGATTTTAATTTTGCAACTATACACATAGAACCTTGTTGGTAATAAAATTATGCAGTTTCCAAAATGTATAAATTTCAATAAAGCAACAATTAAAAATACAGAATTAGATTGATCAAATTTTCTTCTCTTCATAACAATAAATAAATAAATATTTATTATTATTGTATTTAAATAACAGTTAATGATTTAGTGTGATTAGTGACTTTTCAAATAAACTATCAATAATTCTTTATAAAATATTTATATTATATTAATTTAGTAATGTGGAGTATGAAACTGAGCCTTAAAGAAAAATTTAAATAATATATTAAAATATCATTTTCCACAAAATATCAAATATTAATTTAAAAAATTAATAATTTTTAAAATTAATATTTTCTTAAAAAAATATTTGACTTTTTGAAATTGAATAAATGAAAATTAAACAATAGATGAAAAGCTGAACAGAAGGACAACATAATTTGGTTTAATCTACTTATCATTCCAGTCACTTTGAGGTTTAATGTGATCAAGACTTAAATGTTTAAAATGTAAAAAAAACATAGTAGAGTTCTTAAACTCTATAAGGTTCATATTTTTAAACTTTCTTGGTTGACAGGGACAACAGCATCATCATCATCTTCCAATGAAAATATTCCCTATCTTTCAGCAAATCTACAAAAATAGCTTTTCATTTTTCGATCAGCAAAAAAATTTACAAATACAGCATGCTAACTTCTTTTGTTACAGATTGAAATAACAATATAATTTAGCATATTGATTTTAATAACAGTAATTATTGTAATAATAAATTTTTAAAAAATAATTTTTAAAGCATGTTTTGTAAATTTCAGAAGTGTTTTATATCTCATTTTTCTTGCTAAATCAATATCAAAATTTAAGCTAAATAAGGTTAATAATTTTTGGAGACAATTATTTAATTTCTTTAGATATGCATAATTTATAAGTACTTTAAATAACAGTATTAGAAAATTACCTTATTTTTCAGATATGTCATCAAAGTATTAACATGTATTTTATCTTTCAGCTCAGGCTTCAAATTTACAATATCTTTCCATGAAATTTCAAACTGAGGTGATAAACTAAGCAGTAAAAGGAGAGAAAAACAAATTTAAATTTACACTTCAAATGTTCAAGATATGTTAAACTGAAAATAAATTACTTTACAGAATTACTTACAAAACATTTTTTTATAAATAACATTAAATATATGAAAAAATACATAAAATTTGATATTAATGTATTTCATAATAATTAATAACTATTTATAAACAAAGTATCATGAATTTAAGATGAAAAAACATTGCTTACGCAGAATAAAACAGTTTTCTTATAACACCATATTCAAATATAATTATATATATTTTTGAAATAAAAGATAACATCAAATTTACACTTTAAAATAAATAAATGAACATTTTTATTACTTCAAATAATAACACTTTATCAGCTAAAATTATAAGAAATTTTATAACTTTTGTTTAACATTTTAAATATTTCAACTTAATTTTTAAATGTATTATTTTGGTTAAAAAGTAACAATTACATTACATCATAAGATGCAAGTTATTTCATAAAACACCAGGAAATATTCTGACACATTTGTAAAACACATTTGGAGTATTTATCCTCATACAGGCTCATAGGATTTAATCATACAAACCTACTTTATTTCACAGGAGAAATGCTTTCTTCCACAGTTAAATATTGTTCACCATTGCTTGAAAAATTATTTTAACTTTTCAAAGAAATGAGAGTGACAAATAAGCTCATAAATAATTGTATTAATGACTTCTTCTAACAGAAAACATTTCAAGGTAAGCAATAAATATTTTGTAAAAAATAATACAGATGAAATTTTACTTAAAGACAAGTAGGTTACATGTCCATAATATATTTTCATATATTGATACAATTTTTTAAATATGTTTTGTATAAAAACAAATGCTTAATAAATTTAAATACATGCATATATTTATAATATATGTATATATGTTCATAAATAAACAAATACATCAAAACATTATAAATTTTGCAGTTTTATTTTCCATGTAATCACATGTACATTTTGATTAAGTAAAATTGGTTTATTTAAGAAATTAGGCTATCAGTCTACTACTGATTTGAGTATAAACAAGATATGAGCTTTACTTCTAAATAACTGTTTTACAAACACAAAAAAATAATTTTTTTTTCTGATTTTTTATTTGGCCGTAAATTAAAATAAGTTTTTTTTTTAAATTAAAGACATCCAATATAAAAAGATTAAAATCAATTGAACATATGATAAAATTATCTAAAAACATAATACTTACACTTTAAGTTGAGAAAATTTTAGAAAGAGTGGAAGTAAATCATAAAATTTTTTTTTCTCTTCGCCTTCTAAGAAAGGGTTTAAAATTGAAGTAATCTGAAATGAAATGTATAATAAATACATGCAATCTGTGGGAATATGAATGAGTGCAATGAGCAATTATTTTTTACCCAGCTAACTAAAAATTGCCAACTTTTCCATAAATATATAAATTCTCCTTTTCTCACATATATTAATCTATAGTTCATCCATCAACTTTAAAAGTCACTTAATTAAACCACTTATGACAAATTTTACAAAATATACATTTTAATATATAGTAAGCTATGTGTAATTATATCAATATTTTAAAAATTGTCATACTATAGAATAAAATTTATTTAAATACATTTTTCCAATCCATGCATCAGTGTATAAGATCTACTAAAATCTTCTTTTTACAAAAGCTTTATGTCAATTTTAAAATGATTATTTCATACTGTCATACCACAATATAACAGTGTGTGTTCAATTATTTTTTCCTATTTTCTTTTTTGGTAGAAACTTTCAGTGCTTCCTAATGTTCTAATGAAAAAAAAGTTTTATTTAAAAATGGTAGAAAACAATAATAAAGTAATATATATTTTAGCTGTTATGGGATCAATTATAGAAATAGTCATCAATTCATGAGTTGTGAGGCTTTTTTGAACAGTACTGGTCATTTAGATTATTCAAATTTTAATGCTTTAATCAATAATTAATATAGAACACTGGACATTAAAAATGCTATATTATGAAAGATAAAGTATTTCAAATGTTAGTCAATGAAAAATATAACTTCTTATAAGATGAGGAATGGAATAAAATTAATAATGAATATCACACAAAAGAACTGAAAATAAACAATGCTACATGTTATCGCATTGGATGACTTACTGCTCACGATGCCTCCATAAAAAGCTAAAAATGATTTGATGCATAAAAAATGGCGTGTTCTAGATTAATCATTCATTTCACTGTTATGATTAATGTTCTAGTTAAATTAGAAACAAAATGATCATATAAAACTAACTTGTAAATATCATATATAAATTAAATTCTGTAACTTTAAATTTCCTTTAGTCTTTTTTACTGTTTATATATTATTTCTTCAATTATAGTTGCAGTGTAGCAATTCATCAACTTCTTAAATTCAATAAATTTGAATATTATTCTATAACTAATGTCCTTGTTACATTCTATTTTAAATGAATACTAGAAATTATTTTGAATGAAAGTATGTTTCAGCATTTAATCATGATAAAAAGTTATCTTTCAATAAAATTTTTCTAGTTCCTCAGAAAATTTGCTTCTTATATTAATAGGGAGTATAAGAAGCTTTTAATAGGGAGCTTATTAGTTTATTTCGCTTTATGATCATTCTTAGCATATAACAGTCTGAAAAAACAAAAAGAGATTTCAAATCACAAAAAACATTCTTAAAAGTCGGAATAAAGACCATGATTTTTTTTTATTGAAGCCAAGAGTAATTATTCAACTTTGTTCATAATAAGTATGCTATAGTAAGATATAGTCTTACAAGTAAAATAACAAAAAGACTCATGAATAAATGATTTTATTTTGAACAATCTTAGTACTAAAAATTTTTTTGTTTAAAATAAAAATGGATTATTCATTCAAGACAATGACATTTTATAAATAGCCATATTTAAATAACAAATATTATAAAATAAAAGTGACTTAGACACAAATTTTAATATTTTTATCTTTTAATAGATTCCACAATGAAAATGACAACAAGAACTTTGATAGGTTGAAAAATTTCCACAATTCTAAAAGATTTGTGATACTGATGAACTTGGACTTATCTGGAATTCTTAGCCTACCACAACAGTGCAGCAATTTTAAAATCACTTTAATTGTCAGACGATCATTGCTATTTAAATTTGATCTCAAAGTGTTTTGGGAATTTTCCTATAGGGCAATATTTTAAGCAAAAACTAATGAAAGTTACGGAAATTATATTCAGCATTTTGGATGGCAAGATACTACCAAAATTGAAAGAATTTATCCTTGTTGGCAAAACAAAATATTGCATTTTTGCAAAAACAAAGAAAATTTAAATTAAGTTACTAAAATATTAAATATTCCAAAATGTTTACCAAATAATATACAAGAAATTTATTATGAAGTTAGACATAGTAAAAATTCGAAGATTTAACAACCTGACGAGTAATACGCCGGCGAAACACAGATGCCATAATCTTTTTCAATAATCACAATAATAAAGTATACATATATTTTAATATAATATCCATAAAATGTATGCCCTTAAAGAATCAAACATTTGAACTTTTATCTTTCATTGTCTTTTAACGAAACGATGGTAAAACAAAACCAATGAGCTTCCCATTCGTATTTTTTACCAGAAGTAAACAATAAAGCATGTTATTTTTGCTTAGGTTACAGATACAGTTATAGTGAAGCGTTTTTCTTTTACTTTCTCTTCAGGCATATTTTTATTTTTGTCTTTACTTTTTTCCAAAGCTACATGGAGATGATCTTGGGTATGAAGATAATCTTCATGTAGCTTAGGAAAAAAGTTAATGATGATGAAGGCCCAAATCTATATAATAATGATATATAATAATCCAAATCTATATAATAATGAAAATCTATAGATAATGAAGGCCCAAATCTATCGACCCTTTGCTTTTTTAATAAGAATTTGAAGAAGGCTTTCCCTTTAATCATAAAAAGTTTAAAATTTATCTTCACCATAGAGAAATATGATATTTATCCCACGGAAAAGACGAAAATTATCTTTGATACTTATACTATTTATTGAATTTCCTGGTATCAACAAAGTTTCAAAATCATAGATGATTCGATTAGTGACCCCTGTTAAAAGAATAAATCACAAAAAAATGTTAAAAGTATGTAGGTATGTGTTTGCACAGTTAAATATTGTGCTTGAAAGTGGTGATTTTATCTTTCGAAATAGGCAAACTCCTTCATTCGTTTCTCATATTTGGTGTTTTTATAATATTGGATGTCTGTACTCAAAGTATATAAGAAATGAGAGCTTCATTAAATTTATATAAAGATTAAAAACAAAGTAAAATAAAAATGAAAACTCTCATGGTGAACCTGTTTGCATGAATTCATTTGGTAACGAGATTAATGAAAAAGATAGTTAAGATGATATTTTTAAATTATTTTTTTCATCATTATTTACATGTTTAGATTACAAACGAAAAAGGTTGTGGTTGGCTGATAATAAAAGGCATCTCTCTTCTTCCCAATAGTATAATTGGTTATTTCCAGATTAATACAAAGAAAGCTAATCCACCAAATATTGCTCTTAAAATATGGAAAAGAAATATTACGCAAGAGTTAAAATCTGTTAAAATACCAAAACGAAAATTCTAAACATATTAAAGAAGAATTAAGAAAATGAATCCCACGAAGATATCCAGTGGAACACTTAGCATGCGTTAGAAAATTTTTTTTATTTAAAATTAACTCCGCTTGGAGAGTGGGGAAGATGCCATTTCAAATGTTGATCTCATCATTTTATCATTGTCCAAAATTACAATGTGAAGAGTTTAAGGCGCTTTTAAAATTATTATGATAGAAAATTAGAATACTGTTATAACTTAAAACATAGCCTAAATAAATACTACACTTTAAAAGAAATCTCAGAATGCGAAATTGTCAAGAAATCACTAAATTCATTTAAAATTGACGATCTGTTGGTAAAAAGTTCCCTATATGTTGTTCATTTCCATTAAACTTAATAAATTTAACTTGTTTTAGTCTCATTTCCTCTTATATTTTTCTACGATATACGTTATGTTTTATACTGGGAGAGTAACTTAAATTTTTTAAGAAGATTTTTTTTTCGCATAAAAAATTAAATTGATTATTGATAAAAAAACGATGTGTTTTTAAAACAATGATTGTATTTAATTTTCAAAATATTTGCCCACATTAAATTGTTCGATAAATGTCTCTCACACATGACTTTCAGTAGGTTTTGAATTCAATATTTTATTTATTGAATTACTGGGCTAATTATTAAAATTACAGTGTAGAAAACGAACTTGCTTAGATTATATTTTGCCCATGATTTTATGATTAAACACAATTGAAAAGTAGTTTTTCCTTTTTTGTGTTTTAAATTTTAATACAATTTTACGCATATTTTGGTTTTAGTCAGGTTTTGGTAGTTTTAATGAGATAAATTATTGTCACCTTCCTTTCCACATGTTTTCTTGAAATTAATTTTTTTACTAAAATAAATTGAAGATACAAATTTTTTTGATGTTTCGATGGAGTGTAAATAAATATATTCTATTTTTAGAAAAATATCTTTATTGTTTTCTAAACTATTATACACTACTGGCCATTAAAATTGCTACATCAAGCAGGAATGCAAATAACAGAACGATATTTATTGGACGCATGCATTATTGTGGAAATAACAAGTGATTAGATTTACAAGAAATTAGGATGTATAGATCTTGAGAAATCAGTACCCAGAGCAGCCACCTCTGGATGCAATAACAACTTTCCTTGCCACATGAATTTCCTTGCCATTATCCACCTAGGCATGGAGTCAAACAGAGATTGTATGGCATGTACGGGGGTCTCAGTCCATGCAGCTTCAACACTATGCCACAGTTCATCGACAGTAGTGGATGGTAAATGATGGCGTGACAATCGCTCGGCCACCATTGACCACACGTTCTCAATTGGTGACAGATCAGGCGAACGTGCTGGCAAGTGTAACAGTCGAACCTGTTCTGCATCAAGGAAGTTCAGAACAGTACGGGCAACATGCGATCGTGCATTATCCTGTTGAAACAAAGCATTAAGGTGGCCTCAAAGATAGGGCAGAGACACAGGCCTTAACACATCGGAAATGTAACGGTTGCTGTTCAAAGTGCCGGTAATGCGAACAAGAGGTGATCGAGACGTGTATCCAATGGAACCCCATACCATCACTCCAGCAGATGGGCCAGTATGGCGATGTCCAATGCAAGCTGGAAATGCGCGTTCTCCACGATGCCTCCAAACACGGATGCGGCCATCATGGTCTTGTATACAAAACCGAGATTCATCTGTAAAGATGACGTGATGCCATTCCCGTGTCCAGGTTCGTCGCTGATCACACCATTGAAGGCGCTCCTGTCTGTGACGCAGCGTCAATGGTAGCCAAAGCCATGGTCGCCGTGCAGACAATCCATGTGGCTGCAAACGTCGTCGAAGTGTTCGAGCAGAAACTTGTTGCCTTGCAAATGACTCCATTTCTCGACTCAGGGTTCGTGACGTGGCTGTACGATCCCTTGTGACCATGCGAATAAGATGTCTGTCTTCTCTGCTGTTAGTGAGGGGGGGGTCGCTGAGATCCTGCATGACGTTCCGTATGATTGCCCTGAACCCATCGATTCCATATTCTGCTAACAGTCATGGGGTCTCGACCGACGAGAGCAGCAATATTGCGGTACGATAAACCGCAATCCCGGTAGGCTATAATCCTCCCTCGATCAAAGTCAGACGCGTGCTGGTAGGCATTTCTTCTTCTTACACGAGGCATTACAACTTTCTTTGCCGAAAATAACGTTGAAACGAAAATTGAGTATGAGAAAACTGCTGTCAAATCTCTGGTTTTATACACATTGTAGATGTCGCTACTGCCGCCTGCTTTGTATGAATGCGCTGAAAATCTAATCATTTGCATATCACAACAAGTTCTACCTGTCATGCAAATTTCACGTGTGTGTGGTGTGCCGTTTTCCTGGTGTAGCAATTTTAATGTCCAGTAGTGTATTTTCAAGGGAAAATGTATAAAAATAACTTCAGTTTATTCTTCTGGTTAATTAACTAAATTTTTAACCTTTTTATATATGAAATTTTAGGATTAAAGTAAACAGGTGTATATGCGTTAAATATGATATTTTTTATGAATATTGCGTAAGAAATCTAAAGTTTTGATAAACTATTTAAAGGGAACTGTGAAATATTCGTAAAATAACTAAATTTTGTATTTTATAATTATTTCTTAATTTAAAAAATGTAGACTTTCAGAGGGGAAAATAAAATTACGATTCAAATCCGAGTCTGTTCTGATCTATCTAAATCACTTCATCTGGTAAAAGTGTTTAAAAATGGCATTCTTTCTTCTAATAAGTAATTGATTTTCGTTTTATTTTCAATCGATTCTTTATCTTGAATGATCCTCATGATTGTAAGGTATATCAGATTTTCTATCGATTTAGAATCCAAGAAGTTATACAGTAAAATATGTTAATGTGTTAATTGCAGATAGATGTTGAAATTAAATATTTCAAATAAAACAAGAAATATTTAAAAAAATGACAAAATTATTATTTCAAAGTAAATAGTAAATTTTTTCTGAAAAAAAATCCATTTAATAACAAAGAATACATTTGTTAAGCAACATTAATGTCATTTGTTTTGTAATCAGGATAACGGTTTAATATTGTAAGGTTATCCACTTTACAAAATTAAATTAATCTCAGAGCTGCTTTTGTAAGATATTTGAAAATGCGTCGCATATTTTCCTCTAGAACATAGGTTCCCAAAGTGGTCCAGGTCGACCTCCAGGAGTCGATAGGAGACCACTCGTCGTCCACCTAGATGTGAAAAGAAAACAGGGGTTCACAAATTGTAAGTGGGGGTCAACGAAAAATTTTCTGTTTTTCATAATAAAGAACAAAAATTTTGGTTTGGATTTACCTATCAACGTAGGCAGGTAGCATCATTCACAAGGTAGGTACTCAAAAATATCCGAGATTCAATTCAAACACAGAATTGAATAGAACAATAGATAATAGTACAAGTGTGCACCCCATTTCGAGACTTGCAAAGTGCCACCCGTGCACTGTATCATTAAAAGTATGACTATCTTTTATTGCTGATTTACATTTCAGAGTTCATTGCTGATTTTTTGTCAATTGTTTGTAATAATGCTTATAATTTTCTATAACCACAAGTATTATTTTAATATATATTAAATGTAATTATTAAAATAATACTTTAATAAGTTATTTTAATAAATAGGACACAAGAAAATGTGCTACTTTTTTTTCTTAACACAGCCAATTTAGGGTGATATTTTTTAAGAGTTTTGGGAGTACAGTAGAAATGCAGCAGCAAGGGATCTACCGAAAATAGTGAAACTTTAAAAGTGGTCCACTAGAAAAAAAGTTTGAGAACCCATGCTCTAGAAGAACGTTTTGTTGATAAAGAATATTCATGTATTGGAAGAAAAGAAACTCGTATGCTCTGGTGCAAAAAATTATATGTAAAAAGAAGAAACATAACATACATCGCTTATTGTTCAATAGAGGTTGGTTCAAACACAGGAGCTTCCATTCTAAAGAGAGTAGACCTATTTGTATAAAGTTTAAAAACATGTAGTAGTTATCATAACTCTTGCATGTAGAGCATAGTTCTTAAGGATGCTACACTATTTTTGGACTTGTTGGAAATAATGGGTTTTATGGAGATGGTCTAGCATTGCTTGATCATCTGAGATTAGCAACAACAGCAACAACAGAGCATAGTTCATGCAGGTCGATAGAAAAGCTGATGAACTAATAACTAATAGTTGAAGATTTTTAAACTTCTACCACCACGTATTTGCCTTCTGAAAGGATATTTCATAAATGGTGGGTCGTATTTATGTGTCTCGACTAAGAAAACCTGAAAAACTCTCTAACACCTTATACACAAATGCAGAAAGCAAAAACGAAGCATGCAACTTTTTTGTTCATCAGGCTCATGGTTCAAATTCCACCTCTGGCATGAATGTTTGTAGAGGTTTGGAATCCACTTTAAACTACAGGTTCTGATCTAATTAGCACCATTGTGCAAAAAAATGACGTTGAGCAACAAATGAATCAGAAAATTAAGTAATGTGTAATTTCTACATATGACTCTTCAGCTTCCTAACTATCAACAGTTATATATATATTAGAATTCTAAACACGAATTTGGTTGTTTCAGAAAATTTTTCAATTTCAAATTCTCTATTTTATTTATAACAAAAAAACTGGAGGAATCTTCACCACTGAATAGAAGTTTGACGCATAAATTTAGATTGTTTTCTAAATTACTGTATATAAAATCACTTTTTAAAATAGTGATTGGCATTTCTTTTACTGTAAAAACCATGAGTGTAATTGTGGAATGTATAAGTACTTTATTTACCAATCAAATTCACCAAGAGCTAACACATGATTTGCGTGTAAATTTAAATATTAAAACACTTTCACAGAGTTCCTTTATTAATATAATTTTAAGTATTTTCAAGGGACATTGGAATATACTGCTCTTAAATAATTTGATGAATTTTAATTAGAAATATATTAATTATTTTACCGTTATGGATTTTGATGATATTATAATACTTAACATATTACTATGCATAGATACCTTGGTGGAAAGTTACATTGCTGATATTTTTCTGCTTTTAATTTAATAAGTAAGACAAACTTCTTTACAAGCAAAAACATATTAATATTTAATTATTAAGTAACGGTTTCACTGTTTCAAAAAATTAGAAATTTGTTTTAAAGGAACGTGAATAGATTACTTAAATTAACAAAAAAATAATTTTTAACGCAATATTATGAAGTACATTTTTATGTTCACATCCTTGAAAGAAAATTTTTATATGTTGATGAATGGTTTTTTTATAGAATTTATTATAAAAACGACATATTTTAATACAAATAATTAGTAGAACTTTATTTAAGCATACAAAAACTCGCACGCGCTTATTTATAATGCCATTTAAATAAAAAATTCTCATTCCAAAAGCTATTATTAAAATTTTATTAATAAAAAGAAAATGGGAATTATAATTTCCACGATTAATATGAAAACATTATCTTTTAACAGGGTAAGAATGTCTAAAATGCATTAAAATTTCCCTTTAATTAATGTCTGATTTTTAATTCGATATAACCTTAGAATAATTATTTGTTTATTTAAATTATTTTGTATGGGAATCAAAAATTACTAATTTTGATAAAAGAGGTCATAACAACTTTTTATCAAAATTATAATTGAGAACTGAATATTCTAGCAGTATGTCATCTTTTTCTTCTCGAAATCTTACATCATCAATGACGTAACATCAGCAAGAATGTTTTTCAGTAATTGGTGCAAGAACTTGGTCACATATTTTAAGGCTGTAGAAAACAATATTTTTTTGAGAACGTTTTGTAATTTGAAATAAATTAATATCTAACATTTATGTGTTCATAATAACAGGTTAAACATAAATATTCCATAATTTTATAACCCACTTCAAAGATGTTTTTAATTAGAATTGTACTGAAAGAGGAAAAAAAATCTGTTGAATTGTGTGTGTGTGTGTGTAAATATGGACTTTCTCATAAATTATGCAAAATTAAGAACTTTATTAAAATGTTAATGATAGTCATTTTCATTAGAAAATATGAGGGTACACATAGTATACCTCTTATTTAATAGTAATTTTAAATATCATTATTGCGAAAAATATTATTCAGTTTAAATGTATTTATTTCGATTTGCTGTAAAATGGAATGGAATAATATTATTGAAATATTTTAAACTCAGGTATTTTTTTTCCCCTTTGGAATATTATATTTTACAAGTACAAACATTTTATAGTAATAAAGAATCACATATATCTTTAAGGAAAATTTATAAAAGATGACAAGTTGAAGTTAAATAATAAGGAATTTATTTTTCAATCACGTGCCGCCCCAAATTCGATATTGAAAAATAAAGTAGATAAAACTTTAATATTTTGACTTATTTTTTCTTATTCATAATAAATAATTTATTTTTGTCATACTTTTAAATTTTATAAACTTTCTTTTATTTTTTTTTAAAAAAAAAAAAAAAAAAAAAAAAGAAACTGATTTAAAATTTAATCATACACCGATGACGAGATCGGATAATAGTTTTATTCAAGTCAGCATGACATTTTCCATAATTATTTAAAAAATTGTTGAAAACTTTAAAAACAGTTTATTTCTTAACTATTAATTTTTATTTGAAATCATGATTTCAACTCCATGTCGATTTGAACATTTACTATCTAATAAAAAAAATGATATTATTTCCAGAGAGTGCATTTGAAGATTATATAATACATATTTCTAATAAGCATTTATTATGAAAGATGAAATTTGAATTATTGCATTTTTATGCAGACTTTATATACAATTTTGTTTTTTTTATCTATACTATAGATTTTTTTCAAGCTTGAGAGTTGGATATTTATTGAGGCCATTAATCTATCGAAACAATTTTTCATATTCAATTTCCCTTAAAAGTTTTATTGAAATTTTACATATTATAAATGAAGTTCAAGTTAAAATATTAAATCACTTTAAATGTAGAATACAATATCTGGCGTATAAAACAATTATATGAAAAGCATTAATGGAAAGATGAGCTTTATCGTTGTTATTTATATGACACTTGGACAAGCCATACACGCTAGCCGACGACTATGCAAAATTAAGTCAGTAGGGTGCGTATTTCGTTCAACCAGTACACCACAAAAGTGAAAGTAAGACTTTGCTCTTTAAATCCTCCGATAGATGGCACCACCAGAGGATCCACTCTCAATTTTTACTTTGATCTGGAGAGGAAGGAAACTTTCTCCAGACCATAACACCCATGGTAACTGCTCAACGACCGAAAACAGGACTTTTGACTCCCCAAATTTAACGAGAACGTAAATCACATGTTCTTGGTGGGTATTTGGCGGCATTGGAATCGAATCCAACCTTTCTGAAAAGAAGGTCGGTACCCTAACCTAGGCTGCCACGGCCCAACCTGGTTAAACACGCAACAAGGACAACAATATAAAAAACGTAACGCATTTTTACAAGTTATGCTTTTCCGAATGTGACAGCACAAAATGATAAAAAATTCCGGTATATTTTAAGTTTGCATGTTAAAATATAGTGAGTGTAAAAAAGTATTCGTACAGTACGACAATTGATTTAAAAGAGATCCGTTCATAAAAATTATAAATATAAATTCCGTTTTAATTAATTAAAATATATAATAGAACATATTTTCAATAGTTTCATGTGTAATTTACAAAAAATAATTTTATACATGAATAAATATTTACAAAACTGAAACACTCCAACATCTTGTGGTGTAAAAAGTATTCGTACATCAGGCATATATTGGCCAACACAATCATAATATTACAGCTAATACCTTGTAGGATATCCTTTAGCTCGAATAACTGCCTTGAGTGTTCTTTGGCATCGATTCCACCAATTTTGCTGTTATTGAGCTAGGTATGGCGTCCCATTCTTGATTAAGAGCTGATTCTAAATCATTTTTATTAGAAATATGTCTGGATCTAATATTTTTATCAAGAACGTCCCATAAATTCTCGATGGGGTTGAGGTCCGGCGATTGAGGAGGAAGTTTCATGAACTTTGGGATATTATATAGTATCCAGAGCCTTGTGTTTAGGGCTGTGTGCTTGGGGTCGTTATCATGCATGAAAACGTAATCACCATTCAAGCCCATTTTTGTTGCACTAGGTCCTAAATTATTGTTTAAAATGTCAATATAAAGTTGATGATTCATAATGCTTTTAATAAAGACTAATTTGCCCACCCCAGAAGCACTCATACACCCCCAAACAAGCAGACTTCCACTACCATGTTTCACTGTTGGCATTAAATTCATAGGATACATTTCTGTATTGCGCTTTCTCCATACCATTCGTCTCCCGTCCGATCCAAATATGTTGTATTTACTTTCGTCTGTAAAGATAACCTTTTTCCAGAAATCTGGACTTTCATAACGTATTGCTTGGCAAAAGACAATCGCAGCTTCCGATTCTTCTCACTAACAAAGAATTTTCGTCTCGCAACATGGCCATGGAAACCTTCATTTCTGCATGTATTTCGAACAGTACTTACGGAGACTGCTGTTCCCATGTTCTTCTGTTCTGATGTTAATGTAGGAGCCCTTATTTTGGGATCCTTCTTTAATGAACGTACCAGAAAACGTCTGTCAGATGATGTCAATAGACATGGTCGCCCAGTACGAGAACTGTTTTGAACCGTTAGAGTGGCAGCAAACTTTTTTATGATTGACTGTACAGTTGAACGGAGTCTACCAACCAGATCAGAAAACTTGTTGTACGATTTAACATTTTTACGGAGCTTTAAAATCAGTTCTCTTTCGGAAACACTTGTCGCTTTACTTTTACGACCCATTACAGAATTTCTAGTTTCTCACTACATTAAAATTTCCACTGAAGAACCTTTTAAGTAACTTACAAGATAATGTCAATTAACTACATATTAATGGCTAAACCAATCACAAAATATAACAAAAAAATTTGCATTTCTTTTAGT
This sequence comes from Latrodectus hesperus, assembly GCA_037975125.1. NCBI lineage: Eukaryota > Metazoa > Arthropoda > Arachnida > Araneae > Theridiidae > Latrodectus > Latrodectus hesperus. Next base: position 63,905,892 of record CM075855.1, read on the forward strand.
GTACGAATACTTTTTACACCACAAGATGTTGGATTGTTACAGTTTTGTAAATATTTATTCATGTATAAAATTATTTTTCTGTAAATTTCACATGAAACTAGTGAAAATATGTTCTATTATGTATTTATTATTAATTAAAATGGAATTCATGTTTATAATTTTTATGAATGAATCTTTTTTAAATCAATTGTCATACTGTACGAATACTTTTTACACTCACTGTAAAAACAATTCTAACATTTAAAACTTAATTAAGGAATGGTTAAAAATTTTAATTTAAAAAACCCTTACATTTAATTATTGGTTCAACCCGATAAAATATTTCGAATATTTTATCTTCATTATAAAAATCGTTTGAATCTTATTGTACGTTTACATTATTTTTAAATGTGATACTTAAGTTGAAATTACAAGGAAATATTTTTATGCATGGTACAGATTCAAAATTTTGATCTTTTTCAGTTTTTTAAGAAGCACGTGATGACATAATCAAGGAAGTGATTTTAAAGAAAATGTGAGTTATTTTTAAAAAAATATATTTTTTCAACTGCTGGATGCTGTACAAACATTTTGCACAAACTCAGATATATAGCAATTGAATTTTTATGATAATAATTTATTGTAACTTACAAATATACTTGGTTAAAATATCAATGTTATTGTCATTATTAATTGAGCAGTGCATAAATGAAAAGCGAATAACTTGTTAATACAATTAAATATATACTATTACATTTTCTTATTTTGAGAGCACATTAATAAATGTGCTCTCAAAATAAGAAAATATTAGAGTATCTATTTAGACACGTTTTGTGGATAAATGTTGTTTGTAGGAGACTTTTTAAATAAATAACACAATACATTTGTCAATCATAACATATTTATTTATTTTGTGTGGTATATCATTGTGTGATGCAACAATAAAACAAATAAATTTTATAAATTTAAACACAATTTCAAAACTTATTACAATATAATAACTACTTATAATAAATATATCTTGTGCCAATCTGTTAAATATCACATTATTAAAAATATATTGTTTATATAAATATATTTTTTTACTTATTTCAATAAAATGTAAGAATGTTTTAAAAATATATGGAATTTTTAAAATTAACCAAATCAAGTGTTATTTATTTGCATAAATTTATTTTAAAAATTTAAGAAATATAATTTTATTTAAATTCTTATCTTTTAGCATTTGCTGATGACCGACTTTCCTTCAAATAAAATCGGAAATCACATTTATTTTGCTGCTTAATACATTTACTACTTAAATTTCGTACACAGATAAGTATTTATAACAATAAAATCAATTCTTTCTATAAAGCAGAAAATACAAGTATAGTGATTTATTTTTATAAGAGCAAATGATTCCAAATATATAAATGACCTTAAATTTATATACTTTTGAATTAACATCACTATAAATCGATATAATGTTTTTAAATGTTCGAACTCAAATGTGAATTTCACTTGTTGATGAAATTCCAATATTTAAAAATAAATGTAAACAAATATCCTATGGATATAGTAAAAATTGTAAATATAATGATTGAAAATAATTAAAAAAAATATTTTAGCTAGTGTGCAGGTAGGCATCTTTATTGCTAATTAAATTTTGTTTGGGTTTAATAAAAGGATTGTTTGAAGGTATGTCAATATCAGGCATTTTACGTAGATTAATTTCTCTTTCACTGGCCAAATACCCTTTTTGAAGGCCCCTTTGCCCCAACAATTTCCAATGCACGTTTTGGTGACTTCTCGGATTCTCAGGTCACACAAGCGAACACACATTTCACCTACTAACCTGATGGCTTCGGTAGTTGCTTCATCTAATATTGCCTACAGGATACGAACGACCTAACCTACATTGTGGAGTACTCACGTTCAAGGTCACCTCTCTTAAATTCGTCTTCCCTGCTACTTCTCGCAGCGGGTTATGCAACTGAGTAATGATATTATATCACGATTGAATCACATGCGTTTGGTAAAAATTTCAAAATCTTTTAAGTTCAGTTCAAGGTTGATTCTATGACACACCATAGAATTTGTTTATTCGAGAAAATAATCGTTTGAATTTAGTATTTACTTCCAAGCGTTTTTGTGGAACGTCTTGAATTTAAATTTTGTAAAAAAACTAAAATTTTAAATATTTAACTAGAAATTATTGGTATTTGAAAATATTAGGCCCTAAAAAAATATGAAATTTTGACGTAACTGCAATGAATATGTAGGCAATACTTTTATTGCACATTTTGATATTCTAATAATCCAAGACGTTTAAAGAACAACTTGAATAATACGAAAATATTTTATTAAATTTATTGCTAGATATATCAAAGTGTATTACTTTCTCTAAGGAATGCAATACAAATGATCTTTTAATACTTTGAAACGACAGAGAATTTAAAGTGTGGGAATATTATAATATATATTTGTTTCATGTTGAGAAGGAAATGTTTCAAATTAATTTTATCATTAACCGAAATTGCATATTCCAGTAAAAATTATCCAAAATACTGCATTAATATGTAACATTAAAAATCTCATTCCACTAGTTTTAATGTTCATTGTAATTGTGAGCTCAAATAATTAATATACCCTTAGTTTATTTAACCTTAAAAACATGTCACATTGAGCGTAATGCACAAAATCCGTTCAAGTTTTGAAAAGATAAAACAATTTCTCTTTATAAAATAGTTATTTTAATCTATTTAGAGAAAGCGTTAGTACCAATAATATCCATATATAAACAAAATAACTCCAGTATAAAATTAATCATTTGTAAAATCTCCAATAAATTATTTCATTATAAAGTGTGATATTTAATTCAATTTATTTTAATAATTTTTATGGCAATACCGCATGAAATATCAAAAATGGTATCAAAATTTATTATTTTTGTATTCATGTTATTGTTTCTTAAGCAATTACATGTTTTTAAGCAATGTTACGCATAGAAGATACGATTTGGTTTTTATCGATCAAAGGTCATTTTCTGGACACGAGGGCTAATTAGAACGGTATTATTGTGTTTCGTATTGGTTGCGTGATTTTATTTATTAATAAGTCCTATTGTCTTTAATACTTTATTTTAACAACCTAACAACCAATAATTCAACAATAATAATTTAACACACACAAATAACAATTTTCATAATTAATTTTCATAAAATGAGTCCAAGATGGGATTCGAACCAACGAACAGTTCAACTGAAGACAAGAGGTCTAACTATTCGGCAACCAGTTCGGCCATATGACATATCAATGCTTAAGATTTTGATTTGAGAAATATTAAAATTTTTTTCATTAATTGGTCTCTCATTCTGTTACTCAAGCTATCTCAAAGTTCACACATTCCTATACTAGTAAGATTAATATATCGTAAACTAACAATATAGAAAAGTTCAGCATTTATAAATTCCTGCAAACATTAATTTTGTATTTTGAGTGTTTTTGTTGCTACGCTTAGATTCAAAACTCTTGTTGATCTTAAATGTATTTTTCCTAATTATGCACACATTAAAAGGATTACTTGCTTTAAAGTTTAAGGTTTTGCTAAAAATTATTCGGGATAATGATGTGTATTATTCATAAGAAATACTATTTAGTTATGATTGTATTTAGTTCCAATTAAATTATAGAAATTTTACTCAGTTATGACAAATTCGCAACAGGAAAAGACATGAGAAAAAACAGACTTTATAGACTTTTTGTTACATTAGTTCCTTTTTTTGTAATAATTGCACATATGAATTGATATTCACCCCTAAAAAATAGACTTTGAAGTATCTATATTAGTGTTTAAAACTTTCAGATATGACAAGTCTTCAAATTTCATAAATTTAACTTGACACTCATAATTTATGATATAATTACATTCATAAGTTAATTCAGACCACCATATTTTTTGGAAGCAACCTTTGGTTGCAAGAAAAATATAAAACATTTACCATAGAAAACATATCAAGCATAATAGAAGAACGTTGCGTAAGTGTTTTGCACATGAGAGCTCCTTAAATTAGGACCCGACTCGTACAACAGATTCCAAACCCTTATAAATACCTAAACTGTGAATTGAACTCGTGAACAAATTAAAAGCCAGAATGCTAACCATTCGATTGCCAGTGCACACTTTATCGTGTCATATAGATTGGCAAAATTGATCTATGCCGACGCGGAGGAAACATTATCTTCCTATAAATATAAAAAATCAAGTTTGGAGAAATACATAAAATGTACATTAGACTTCGCTTCAATTCTGGTTTCAAAATTGGTTTGAAAATTTCAAATATAAGAATTTAAAATTACATTTAGTTAAATATACGGAAAAAGCAAACAGTAACTCATTTCACGAAACTTATGCATAAAGTACCCACAGAAATTGAGAAAAATTTTAAACTTCATGGCAGAGGTTAAAAGCATTCATTACATTGTGCATAACGTTTTTTAAAATGTAGAAAAATTCCAATATGGTAGAGGAGGTAACTCTCGGTGACTGAAAATTAGGTACATACAATAAATTCCAAGCAACTTAGAGACAACGTAAGAAAAAAATGGATACTGACAATTCCAAAACAAGTTTAATACAACAGTTCACATTTTTTCCATCTTTCTAAACTATTTTTTGCTTTTGAAAAAGAGCAAATGGTAATTATTCTTAAACTTAAAACATAAGTTTTCTTGTTCGTATGTTTTGTTAAGAGATAAATCGCTCAGAATGCTGAAAGATTCTAGATTAGAAAAAATATGGCTTCCAATAATTTATTGCATATGCACATATATTTTTATTACTTCATATTAATGTTGTATAATTTTCATATTAGTTCAAGTTTTGAAATTATTATGATAAAATTGGTAAGAAGCATAATTTCTCAATTGTTAGACTAGGTAGAAAAACCATTCACGCTTCAAAATTGAAAGTCAGAATTACCAGGTCACAAAAACGCCTAGAGCTTTTGTGGAAAGTAGTTCTTTCAGAGATAAACAAGATAACCTTTTTTTTCTAGAATTGAGAATTTTTTCACTAACGACATATTGAGAGCTGAATGTTGATATTTGTAATTACTGCTGGATTTTAATGTAAGCAGTCATCGTTAAATGTCGTAAGTTTTATATGTTTGTACAAAAACTTATTTTGTAAAAAATTTTATTTTAAAATGATTAATGAAATTACCTAAATTTAAATCTAGTCATAAGACTGGAAGGAAATTAAAAATACGAAACACGCTTAAATCTTAACTTTTTTCAGTTACTTGATATTATTTTCTTCAGAATTACACAAACCATAACTAACTAGAATGTTTTAAGCCAGTTTGAAGTAGTTTTTAACTACCTTTGATTTTATGGTTTCAGAAAATTTTACTTTCAAATTAGACTGTTTTATTAAGTCATACTTCTCATATATATATATAATTTTGGTTTGAAACTTTGTTACATAAAAATACAAACTATATTCCTACAAAGGTACACAACTCCATTTTTTCTACATAAGAAGTTTAGGCGCAGGAATTCTACAAACTTATAGTAAAGACTTTGAAATTAACAAAATTGATAACATTTATTTACGACTCTAATTTTAACCACTTTTATTCTAGTAGATTAATCTAGTAGATTTCAATTTACAAGTTATCTAATTTTGAAGTCTCTTCATGGGTTATTAAGTACGAACTTTAAATTCTAAGAAAAAAATGATATAAGGTTTGTACTTCAATCTTAAGGCAATATCCTTTATACATAGTGTTCATACTTAATAACGATTTAATTTTTTTTAAACTCCTTTTGGTTTTAGTTTGAATTTTATTAGTAAAGTATTAAAGTTTATTTGATTATGAAATCCTGTGTACCTGAATTTGAATAAAAGCAGATACCATTTAGCAAGATAAAATTTTATACACATCTCACTAAAAGCGAATTTATAATACAAGATAAATAAAATATTAAAATCACAATAAAAATTTACATAAAATTAACCGGCCACAGGCTTATTCCCAACTACTATACAATAACTGCCAACATCATCGCCAATAGGACAATACAGACACTCGCCATCAAAAGTTTTATTATATTTATGTCTTCAGTTTTCTTTTTAGGCATTTTACGAGTGTCCAGTGCTCCAACGATTCTGTCATCAGCCGTTAGTAGTGCTTCTCTAGCGCCTGGCCAGGCGTTGGGTCCTCTAAGTCTGTACTGGTAAGGTAAGCAAGGACCAAATAGGCATTGATAAAACATTATAGGATCATTGAAAAACATCGAAAAGAGATCTGGTTGAACACCAGCCAGTTCAGCCAATTCGTCCATGTAGTTTATCCAATCCATCTGAATTGTATGGCGAGGTCCAGAGAAATATCTCTTCTTCATTTCTATATCTTTCTTACGGATATCTCGCATCATTTCCTTTTCTGAAGGCAATTTTATTTTATCTGCAATAAAGAGTTTGATAAGCACAAAAACAATTAAAAATATGAATGCAGATGCCTAGAATAATTATCTGTAAAACTAAAAATCTTCTACAGTACGAATCTAGCTTTAAAGCTCATCAAGAAATTTAAGTAAGCAATAATGTGTATTGTATTATTAAAATACTTGAATCATACTTAAATTTTTAAAATTTATTGGAAGCAAATCTGATGTACAGAACATGTATTCTTTAGAAAAGATTACTGTCAAAATATTACATTGCAATTCATATTTTCTATCACGCAGTTTAATTTGTAATTAGACAGCTAGTTCAAACGCAATCATAAAAAATTTATGATTGTAAAGTCTTTAAAACTTAGGTATTATGCAAATAAATCTTTTAAGAATAAGTTTTTTTATTTAAAATAAAAAAGGACGTCTAATCCTTAGTTTTTAGATAGACAAGTTTATATTAGATATTCTTCTTGAATGTCCAACACATGTAATATTCTTTTTACCTTGGGTGAATAAGTGTTCTATTTTTAAATTAAAACAAATTCATTTAATAAAAAATCAGCCCTAGTTAGAGAATTACTTGTAGATTGAACAGGAACGAAAGCTCAATAAAGTAAAAATATTCCTTACTGTTCATGTGTAAAGCGAACACTCTAGATTGAAGTTCAGAGATGGGCATGAGGGGACCAATGGGTTGACCCAATCCTATTAAGATCAGAGTCTGGTGCTTCAGTTTTGGAGGGAAGGCAAACTTGTAAAGTTCTACTTGATTATCCTCAACCCACACGATGTCTTTGCTCAGATATGGGAAGTAGATCTTGTATCCAGTGGCTAAGATCACTTCATCTATTTCTATTTCTTCATCCTCACCATCAAAAATGACACCCTTGGCTGTGAATTCTTTAATGTCACCTAGAAAGAGATTTTTAGGAAAATAAGACAATAGTAATTTTTTAAATTCACAAAGACAGATTTTGAAGGAAGTTTAATTTTATGACTTAAAATTTAATGTTTAAACAAATAACTGAAGATGTATTTAAAATTGATAGATTTAAACTTTGAAGATATATCCAAAGTCACAGACAGCTTTCATTGATACGTTTGATTAAAAACCATGAAAACGATATTAAGTTGCAGATTGTAAATTATTATATTTCATCAACATTCATTTTTATACTAGGCCTCAAATATTTAAACGTTTGCGCACAGATTTTTGAAGAGTCAAGACTTGTGTGCTTGTGAAATTTAAGGTAACATAGTTCAATATTCAATAATCATTGCAGTTGTTCAGGAAATCATTCAAGATGAGGAAAAACTGCCGGCAAAGATTTAGCCAAATTTTTTTTGACCACGAGGAGTTAATTTTTAAACCTTTCAATTTTAAAACAATGTAGTAATCAAAGTAACAAGCTGTTTGAAGACTCGACACTTTTTTAATTCATGCATAACATACACCTACATTCACTATGAATTTCTATCAACGAGCAAAACAGTCAATGTGGACTTGTACTCACAACAATGGGAACGTGAGCAACAGGTATTGTAACAGAAGGAGCCATCATTGATTAACCGCAAGGGTATACAGTTCTCGACCGATAACGCGAGCTTGCATGTCACGCGCGTGACAAATACTACAGTTTTGATTGGGAGACTATGCTATCTTCCTTACTTATCTGACGTTGCACATCAGATTACTTATTCCATTTCTTGTACAATCTTGATGGAAAATCCTTAACAAATGGAGCAGACTTGCGTCAAGCACTCACGGAGTGGTTTGAATCCAAAATAGGAGCTTTTCTGCCTGGAGACACGTTAGCAGAAGGTGCTGGTTTGGTTTGTTTGTCTCTCAACGAATATTTTTTGCACACGAGAGCCAATTAGGCCGGGATCTACGGTTTAAAGTGGATTCCGAACAACTACAAACATCCATGCCCAAGGTGGGATTCGAACCCAAGAACTGTTGAACAGAAGGCAAGAACGCTAACCAATCGGCTGCCAGCTCGGCGCAGAAGGTGCTGGATGCAGATTTCAAGGACTAACACAATATAGACAACACGTCTCACAGGTGATGTTCTTTTGAGCCATTGAAAATGGCATGAACTTTGTTTATCTTGTACAGTTTTAATGCACAGCGATAAGTTTGATCTACGATGACTTTTTACGAATAAAGGCCTATCCAAATGGGTCCTACTGTTTGAAATAGATTCGGAATCACTGCCAACATTTGTATCTGTAGTAGGAATTTAATTGAAAGTTGAATTTAAGAGTACTAACCATCCAGCTGCTTACTGCTACATTAAAGTAAATTAGAAATTTCTAACTGGAATTTTCTACCATGAATATACATGTATATATTTTTTATGAAGAGATTTAGGAAATGGCATCCCAGTTCCACAAAAGAATAATCCGAACTTACTTTTAACCTGAACCGTTCCACTGAGGATTCGATTGGGAAGGGCATCGTTCACCATGGGATGCTGACCAAATATGCGATGTTCAGGCTTCAGCTTATACATCTCATGATCAAACCTATAGTTCATCTCTCTTTCAGAGAGGTAACACACCAGACTGTAAGGAAGATTGTTGAAGAAGAAATTCCAAAATCTTCTCATCAAGTAAACATCCAAAGGCTTTCCATAGTAGCCGACTCTGTGGATGATCCAAGCACCTCTCCGTGTGCTGAGATACACCTATAAAAATTCAATGAAATCTTAAGCATCTATAAATAAATCTTTTCACTGAGAAATCTTCATAGTTAAGACAGTCAAGTTTTAAAAATTTATTGGACTTACAAGATCATATATTTTTCTCTTTCAATGATACTTTTTCTATAAATAATATGTGCTTAGACTTTAAGCTATGTTGTTACTAAGGACACTTTGACAAGCCAAGCTCGCTATGGCTTGTCTAAGCGAATTTAAGTCAGTAGGGTGCGTCTTTCGTTTAATCACAGCACCACGAAGGTGAAAGTACGACTTTGCTCATCCAATCCGCCGATGGATGGCACCACCAGAGGATTCACTTCCTTTTTGACATTGATCTGAAGTGAGAGGACTTAACCCTTTAGCGGTTAGGGAAAGTAGCAGTTTTCGCTTACTTAATTCGCGCTGTTCTGCGACTTAACAGCAGTCGAAATTCGCAGCTGTTTTCCTCCGCCGTTCTTCCGAAAATGTCACCCTTCTGTGGCGATGGGGTGGATAGCTCACCTCGCGCGTTTTATAAAATTCTTAAAGTACTTTTAATACATAAATACCAGTTTTTAAGTACTTTAAAATAATTAATAAATGATAATTTGTAAATAGTAAATTATAAATGATAATAACCAATTTTATAAATAATAATCGTTAAATATAAATACAAGTTTATACAAATATTAAATTGAAAAGTCTAAATAAATACAACTAATGTAAAACACTAATGTTGATATATTATGAACAAAGTCGTCATCAGATTCAAAACTAGATAAGCTTTCTGTATCACAATCATAATCATCGTCATAATCAATATCATTTAACTTTCGCTTTTGAGCCATTTTTCTTTACAAACACTCAAAATACCACGCCAAAATGGCTATATAAACAACAATGTAAAAATATAAACAACTTCAATCATTATGAAAAGAAATTCATGGAATCCGTTATCTGTAGACAGTAAAACTAACTAAATTTGCGAGTAGGATTCGTTTGTAACATTATCAATGCAAAATAATATTGGCGAACGAGCTCAGCTCGTCAGCGCGCATTGGGGGAAAATTTAACTACGCGAGCAGAACTCGTTTCTAACCTTTTCGGTCGAAAACACGCTGCCGAGCGTAACTCGTTTGCGCGCATTATGAAGCACGATTCGATTGCGAGCTCAGCTCGTTCATAACCATCAAAGGGTTAAACATAAGAATATTTTAACACTTTTACTTTTTAACATCAACTATTGAAAGATCTAAACTGTTTCAATAAAGTATTTAAAGTGATTTCATCTTCTCTCACTTATATTTGAATACTTTTATTATGGGTAACAGTAATTTTGGAGCGCTACTTTGTTATTCATAACTATCAGAGCTATATTGGTAAACTTTAGGATCCTCACAGTTACCAAATACAGCTCATTTATTCCTCGGCTTGGAGTACTCTTTAACACGTTTCATGTATTTTTTAAATAAAGATGTTAACTGTTATTTTTATCTACAGTTATTTCGAGTAAATATGTATTTAAGCATTGACATGCAACGGTCTTTTTATGAAGAGAATTTTCACACAAGACCGAATAATTAAAGTAAACTAAAAATAATTTCAACTAAAAACAACCCGTTTCAATTTCAAATACTAAAAATAAGAATGACTTTTAAATTAGTTGGTAGCTTTAAATTTTATACCACTAGTTTTTAATATTTCAAATATTCATTCGAAAAAATTCAGATTATCATTATTTGGGCATTTTCTAGATGTAGCTTTTATTGTTTTTTTTAGACATAATTTTTAATAAATATTTCCTATTTCGTTTTCATTCTGATTGGAAATTAGAGGTACTTATTTTGTTCGGATTGAATAATTTCCATTCAGGAATTTGTTTTGAAAACACGATCTTGACACAGCTGTTCTTTTTATGAAGATCTAATAAAAAAACAATTGTTTCGCAGGTCAAATGCTACCATTCTGAAATATCCGCTCTCGCGCGAATAATTCTTCGTTAAGATATTAAATCTAATAAAATTTTGGATTTATAAATTTCTTGCATTATAGTATAATTTATTTTGAATTGGACATTTTATAATTTGTTTATTTTATAAAGGTAGTTTAAAACTTGTGATGAGGATTTAGGTTTTAAAAATATATGATTGGTTTTCTTACCATCAATATACTTATATAAAAATTTTAGATTTTCTAAGTTACTATTTTTTTAATTCTTTTTAAAAAAGAGAAACTGCTTTCGACAATACTAATCTTCGCTTATATTTTTGTCCAATTATTACTTTCACATCTGTAAACATTGTCGAACACTTTTTGCTCTTGTTTAAATATGCAATTTGATAAGTTTCAAGTACTGTTGCTTTGAAACAGAAATGTCAGAAATTCTTTAGTATGCTTTCATGATCTATAAGTTTACATTCTCTTAAGTTATCTTACATTATTACTTTAATACATTTCTAAGTGGTTTCGATGTTCTTTATGTATTTATAAACCTCCTGAAGCAATTTCATTAAGTTTGATTTATTGTCACTCAAGTCAATTTTGCACTCACGTATTTATTAAAAAATAAGGTCTATGGTTAAAAATTTCCTATTACAAACATGCACATGGTGGGAATCGAACCTAGTGTCTATTGAACTGAAGGCTATAGTGCCAAATATTAAGCTGCCTGCTTTAGTTCTTTATGGAAATTATTAATCCAAAAAATTGCTTGTTACAAGCAGTTTTAATCAGAAAATTGCAGTACGCTGCTTACGTTATACTTATAAGTGCAACACATTAACTTAAATGTGTCCTTTAATCTACAATATAATTTGTAAGCGCATTTAATTTAACGCCTAAATATTGATACTTAAAATAAATCTCAACATAAAAGCGTTAAGACAGTGATGTACTTAATTTTACGAGACATTTCAACTAAAATTTCTAAAACAAACCAGCACGATTTTTATTCGCAATAACTTTTCTTCGTTGTATTCGAAGTGTGAAAGTTCATTAGCCGAATTTTCAAGGGGAAGGACGTTAAGCAGTAAGTTGGCCACCTTTTAAAAAATATTTTCTCAAGTCACTCAATCGTAACGATAAGGAAGTCAACATGCGTCAGATATTAACGAGTTAATGCTTGGAATAAATCAAAGTTTCAAACCAGTCTAATTACAAGACTTTATGCTAACTTGAGTACGCAACATTATAAGTTCCATTATAAATTAAACATAACAGTACTGTTTCGGACTGATATGGGCTCAAAAATTAAGAGCTGAGGTAAGCAATTAAGACAATAGATTTGATATTTATGTGCATGTGATTTAAATATTAAAGTTTATCTTTAATATACAAGATTTATTCAGAAACTACATTCCTACAAGAAACTTAGGATATTAAAATAATTTGTACATGTACTATTTTATAATACATTTTAAGCATTTTATTTCAAATGTAATTAAATGTCCATTACTTCGAGACATCGTTGGACTGCAACATCATTAAATTCTTATTTAACTTTAAAGTCGAATTCTATTCGATTACTTTAAAGCATTGCTTCAAAGTATTCTAGAGTTATTTTTAAATTTAATAAAAAAGGAGTTCCAAATTTTTTTCACTAATACTTATTTAGACAAAATATACTTAATTCTAAATCTGAAAAAAGAAAAGTTAAGACAATAGCCTCGCCACACACCCTAACGATTAAGTTCAATGGAAAATTAAGAATGCTTTGGTTTAAATTTACATTTGTTTTCTCTTTATGTTATGCAAAGATTCTGAAGTCAATAACTACATAAAAATTTGAGAGAAACTCCATTTTAACATCTAGTAATGTATTAAAATTAAGAGCAAATAAAATTTTTTACGAAACCTTTACCAGAGTATTTCTTTAATAAGTAATTAGCATTGAAACTATTCGATACATTTAAATTCTTTGGATAGATTTGCGTGGTATTTCATGCATTAATTATTAGTCATTTTACAATCACTTGCTGACTATAATTTGGCAACAAGACTATCAGATATTCTAAGTTTGTATAAAAATATGAAAGCCGAATTTAGTTTGGTTTATTTTAAGATAACTTAAGATAAACCTTATAAGACATATTATCTTAAGATAAACCAGATAAATATTCTACAAATTTTAAGCATGTAGCCTTACTATTATACTAACAATGCTTAATTTCACCGCTTTGAAAGAATTTCTTAAATCGGCAACAAATAACTAAAAAGTTACTTCTAAAGTGAAACTACAAGTTACTAGATTTTAGTTGGAATTTTATCTCAAGTGAGAGATAAAGAACTTTGAAACAGAATCTTGAAATCAACCTTGTAAATATTTTAACGGATTAAATCCTTTAAAAGTTGAAGCTAATGTTATTTGATCAAAGTATTTAAAATCTTACATTAATCTTTACTTATGTTAGCAAAGCTGGTTTTCGTCAAGATACACGCTGTTCAAGTCTTCAATTAAAATAACTCACCAAAGAGTTCTTTGGATTTTTTATACATTTCCTGCTGCTTCGTCAAAAAGGAATGTTTTTACCAAACCTTCGTTTATTCAAGGTCTTTCATTTAATCGAAATCATTACCACATTAGACTCAGCAGGATGTCAAATTTAGTAGACTTAGGAGAGACCTCTAAAACTCTATGCACATTTATACTAGAATTAAGCATAAATTACTTTAGGGGCTTTTCCAATCCTTAATTTATGTTATTACGTAGTTCGAGAAGTGACTCAAACTTTGTTTTTCCAAATTTGGTGCAATGGCTTTTAAACAATTCTATTTTTCTTCTGTTTAATACTTTTAGAAATTTAAGAAATGTAAAGTAACATCAATTAATATTACACTAACAGAGTTTGACCCTTTTGGATTTTGTGTCAGGAAAAGACGCATTCTGAGTCGAATGAACGGTTAAATCTTTTATTTTGATTTGATAGATTTTTAAAGTGGCTATTATAAAATTGGCAAAACACAGGTTTGCTGCAGTTAAAAGGTAAAAGTTCCAACAGGAAGAAACTAAAAAAATTTGATATATCGTTCTACAATTTACACTAAAGGGCTAGTTTTACCATTAAAAATGAAATAATTTGAAAGTTAATTTATTAAGTAAAAACAAGTCTTTCAGTTTATCAGCTTTTAACTGCAAGATACATCAAGGCAGTTTTGAGCAGTTAAATCTTCAAATAAAAATCATCGCTATCAATAAAGCATTAAGTTATAATGCAATAAGCTCTAACCGTCAAATTTTCCAATATTTCACATTAACTTAGTAAGTTCCTTTCTTGCTTCATTCAATAGGATAAAATGTTTAATCGTAGATCGAGTTATAGGGCAGCTTCTCTTGTTTGAGAAGATTAGAGCATTTTGACTCAGTTGCCAAAGGCTTTTGCTGAGTATAACCTTTGGCAATGCCTCCTGGAACATCCCTCCAGTGCACATCACTGGTATCAGGGAAGTTATATCTGGAGGGGTTTCGTCCCTCCAGTAGAGCAGAAGCGATCAGACAGCCATTACAAAATTTAAAAGTGGACATTTAAAATTTCAGTGTTACAGTAACGGGATGTAGACCTTTCCTATCTATGTGACGTGTCACAGAGAACAGGCGACTCCTGATAATATTTTGGATTGTTTGGGGCTTTCAAAACTAGATTTATATAGAAACCCAATCATGGTTTTGGACTTTGAAAATGAATACATAGACCTGGTTCAGCTCTGCTGAACCCTGGAGATCAGTTTTGTTACTTAAATGTCGCAAACTTAAAAAAATTTATATGTATGGATGGATGGCGAGTTTTAAAATGAACTGAATCTTCACAGTTAAGATCAACCTCCAATTAGTCTACATTTTTTGATAATTTCTATAAAAAATCTGAATCCTTACAAGTGTGCCTACAGTATTACAGATAAAAATGTTACTAATTACAAATTTTTAAATTTGCTTTATACAGTAAAGAGTTTGTGATACAGATTAAAAAGATTCTGTATGTTAATTTAAGAGTGAACTTTTAATAGACAAGGTTTTTTTTAAAATCGAAGAGGATGATTCCATACGTAAATTAGAGAATGTTTTGTTTTTTGGTTTGTCTCTTTAGTTTCTTTTAGCACGGAACTCGTGTATTACACGATAAGAGATTAATTTGAAGAATTAAAAGTCCCGTATTAAAACATTTCCCTTCCACTAAAGAGAAGTCAACGGTTTATTAGCAAAAACGTACTGTATTTAGGAGTATATAAATGAATCAAATACTAATAAATTTTAATTTTCCTTAATCTTTGCAATTTTTGAAAATACTAAGCAGAGAACAAAGTTTTGATTTTAGGAGTTCTGCAGAATAAATGCTTGTTTTTGAATGATTGCGTTTAAGATTTCAAAAGTCATTACCATATCCTCTGCTCCCATTTAAAAAGTTACGCAAAATTTTAAACCAAAGATGCAGTAGGAATTCATACGCACTTTAATAAGTTATACAAAACAATCAAATAGTTAAAGGAAAATTCAAGATCCAAATTAGTGTACGCATGTAAGTATTTTGTCATAAAATTGAGAAATATTGGAGTTCCATTTTTCAATACAACTTAATACAAAAAGGAAACATTCGTTTAACATGCACTTAAACATTTTAGTCATATCGGAAATTTCATTACAAAATGAAACTTTCTAAATTCGAACACACGGATTCTCCATAAAATTCAACTTGAAGTAATCTTGGATCAGATTAATATAGTATTTTCTGCTACCGAAAGCAAATCTCATGAACTATAAAAGTAAATTTAAAATCTTAACTCAGTTTTGATGCAAATTCATGTAAATTAGTTTTTCAAAACTGAAAAACATCTAGCTTTTATTAGAATTTACAAATTTAACTATCCCTGCACATATTACTAAATAATAATTATCTTACTAGTCATATTTACTAATCAAGAATATAACAGAAAATATCTATTCAAATCTGAACTGTTTCACTTAATGAAATTTTAAATTCGCACTTATAAAATCTTAATTTAATTATTTCTTCTGCAAATATTTAAAGTGATATTGATGAATAATAACAAAAATTTAGTCAAATATGTCATTGCAAATTTCTCCCGATATTACTCAAGTTTGTCATACCCAAAAGTGAGTGCAATAAACTTAAATATATAACGTAACTTTTCTACTTCATTGATACTTTCGGAAATGAACTGTTGAGCGAAACTAAATTTTCGTCCGTTTATTTCCTACAGGTGCGGAAAGAAGCTGTAACGAGACCACAAAAACACGATACAAAAACAAGAAACACGGAAAACATTAAATATCGCTTTATTAAACAGGCCGTCATGTCTTTGTCCGATGAGCTGAATAGATGAAAAAGAGGACACGAGTCATCATCCTGTAACCGAAACTGCGGAGATACTGACAATTAGTCGTTTCTTTTTTGAAGACTAAAAGGAAATACGTTTGCCTTTAAAGACTTTGATGTGCTTCAAATTAAATATATGAAACAGTTGCAACTGTTTCCTATCTATAAGATAGGAAATAAGATTCTGTTATAATTTCGGTCGAATTAGCCCTATTATTGCAAATTGGTCACTTTTTCGAAGCAATGGCTAATTCAACCAGATCAGTTTAAGTGAATTACAAACCACCACAAGCATTCATATCCGAGGATAGAATTTTATTCATGAACTGAAGACAAGCGCACTCTCACCATTTATCTACAACTTTGGAATCTTACAAATTCAAGTTTCTATTTATAGTAAAATCCATGTTATTGGCAATTTGTTTTTTGAAAGTAGTTACTTTTAATATAAAATTTGTCAGACATTGTTTTAGGTCTAGTACGAAACTATAACGATTTTTAATTTTATGTAATTATAAGGTATTCTGGAATTAGTTTACAGGGACAACAGGAAAAGTGTTCGGGTAATTAGCTGCTACATTGGAATACATCAACAATGTCTTTTGAGAAAATTATTTGACTAATATCCGTAACATAGCGCATAAAATATAGATTTCGAATTCTGTTTAAGATTAGTAATTGCTTTATAAAAAGATGTTTCACAATACGAGCTCAATTTTTTTACCTGCTGCTGAATGAAATAAAGTCTCATTTTTGGATGCATATCCTAATTTTTCATCACCCGTCACTTTAGATTACTCATTTCTAGTAGATCAGAATTTAATTATGAATGTATGGGAAACATAATCGAAAGTATGCACTGTCGTGTAGATAAGAAATGCCAAAGGTAATTCAAGTGCTATTTGTTTGATAGTTATTAATCCGTCTAGTTAAAGTTAAAAAGAGTTTTTAAAGTATTAAATTGGATTTTCACTCGATGATATTTTTGTTCGAGAATGGTAGTTAAAGCAGGACCTACTGCTTAAAGTGGATTCCGAACCACAGCAAACTCAAAGTGGGATACGAATCTACAGCTGTTGAATCAAAGCCAAGAGCGCTAACCATTCGGCTATCAGTTTGGCGATATCGAGATGAAAGTAGCTGTTCATATAATGCAAATAACGCGTGATCTGTAGTAGTACTTATTCTCAAGCTTATATACTATTATGGGGATGTCACAATTATTTTACCAGCATTACATCGCAACATCTAATATATTTTATACATTTAGCCCAATGCGATTCAATTCGTGTTTATGGAACAATGTTTATCACTCACTTTATGAACAAATTGAAAGTTACATTTACTTGCAAAACATTTCAATTATTCGGATCGTTTTTAATAGCAATTCATCTAAAAGTTTCAATGGAGATAAAATTATGAAAATTTAATGCTCTAGAAATCTTATAAAATTTCGATAAATTTTTTTATTATCGCGAAATATTTTTCCTGAAAATTAATATTGGAAACTTATTTTCTGTTACTTTTTTCCAAAGATGTCAATTTAGGAATAATTTAAGTTGAATAAGCTTTATCAATGAAATAAGCAAAATTAGAATTTAAAATTTTCAGCTGCATTCCTGGACACTGAGCTTTCAAGTCAACTTTATAAATAGGAAACTTAAATCCCTACATTCAAACAAAAAACTATTGGAAAGCAGTATTGAGAAATAAGTTAAAACATTTGTGTGTGTCCAAAAAATTATATTACTGATATTTTCCACTTCTTATTTGATACCATTTTTTGTGACTACAAACGATGGGGGAATATTAGGTCTTTAAAAATATTAAAGTTGTTAATTCAATATAGAAGTATTGAATTCTTTAAAATTCAGCACGAGAAACAATGCTTTTTAAATACTTCTAAATTATTTGAATACCATACACACAATACAATATTTTTCTATAAAGAAACTATTAAGCTTTGAAATTTCAATGCGTTTCTTTGCACGAGAGTAAAGTACGTAATACAATTTTATGAAATACAAAATGAACCTTAAATTTAGAAAGCTTGAAAAGATTTCCTTTAAATAAACAGCATGCCCGATGGTTGGTTTGTTTGTCGCTCAACGGTCATTTTTTGCACACGAGGGCTACACACGACGACCGGGACTTACGGTTTAAAGTGGATTCCGAACCACTACAAACATCCATACCCAAGGTGGGATTCGAACCCACGAACTGTTGAACCGCAGGCAAGAGCGCTAACCATTCGGCTGCCAGCTCGACAGAGCATGCCTGATGAAATATTAATAGAATTAATATATGAAATTAAGGGGACAATAAATTTGTTAGAAAATAGTTAAAATATCAGCATTTGCTGTTTAAGTTAAGATTTCACTAGAAAAATTTCTGAACTAACTTCAAAATTTGACATTGAAAATTAAAGAATTTACTCATTGAAGAGTATAGAAGTTTCTTAAGCTGTAATTCTCTCATTCCCTACAAAAATATGAATAAGTTGAATAATTTAAAGTTTTAATACTAAAAACTGGTTTATAATTCAAAACAGTTTATCGCTTAGAAACAATATTTACGTCACATTATATAATGAACTCGTATCATAATAAATTCCTTGTTAAATCCACCAGTAATAAGCGATTTAAAAACTTCTCATAAATATCATAATTCAGTTGAGGTGCAACTAGCTCGTTACTTTAGATTTTACATTATAAAACTTCAGAAATTAAGTTTTTTGAAATGCAATTATATTAACATTGGGAAGACTCAACTTTCTTCCAAATTTACCTTAAATTTCCTTAATCTTATCCACCCCCTCACGCTTAACGGCCCCTCACCCCCTTAATCCCACCCCCTCACGGGATTAATTACTGCTTCATCGCCCAATTAAGCATTTCCTCGATTCATGGAGTTAGAGCTTAAATAAGGAAATGATAGTTTTGTTAAGAACAAATTGAACAGTAAATTAACTTTTAGCATTTATAAAATTTTACATCAAAATACTTTAACTACCAGAGACGTTTCTATTAAATCCGTTCTAGTCAGAATTAAATGAATAGTTATTAAATCAATAGAAAATTTTATACATTAAGCAAGCCACTTTTATGCTTTAGTATTTTATATTTTTTTTATTCACCTGTCTAGCTGAACAATTCATAATTTACTTCAAATGTGTTTTTTGACCCAAATACCATAAATATCGCATTTATAGGGTAGAGAACAAGGTTATTCTTACGAAATCATTTTAGATTTTTCCGAGTCAGACCATTGTTTAAAATAGATTTATACACTTCGTAGGGAACCAATGAGGCAGGTTTGAAATTTTTCATTTCTGAACTTTAGGGTTTTCATAGGAAGTAAAGGCATTTAGAAGTTTTACTTTTTGTAACTATACGATTTTTAACCATTAATATAACGCGAAATATACCATTTTGCCAGTACACACGTTTAAAACATTTTTAACTTAGAACGAAATAGAGAATGTTGTAAGGCTCAATATAAGCTGCTAATGTAAATATTTACAATTTCTTTAAAATTGTTTTTTTCTAAAAAGATTAAAAATTTATGAAGGAAAATTTGTAAGAAATCAATGTTTAATTTTAGATTAAATCTTTCCAATATCTTAAAGTAATTAAGAAAAACAAATCTAAATTTGTTAAATAGTTCATATCAGCAAATTGATAAATATATTTAACTTCATTTAAATTTTAGAATTATTAATTTGAATCTAATGGAACTAGAAATTTTTAACCAGGGTAAATTGTACATAAGTAATATACACGTTTGCTTATGAAAATTTCACGAGAGTGAAGTTTTAATGGTTTAGAATCTTAATATTTAAACAAATTAAATCAGATTTCTAAATGAAATTTAAATAAAGTCAGTGCCAATTGAAAAATTTCCTACTAAATCGTCCGGAATAAAATTAAGTTACAACGAATTTAGGGTACTGAGATTTGGTTCACTTTAAAGTAAGCAAAGAAGCTTATAACTAGATACGAAATTAAAATCTTTTAAAAAGAACACGCAACATTTAAGAAATTACAGCCTTTAAATTTTAAAGATTCATAATTCAACACAATGATTTGCTATTTCGAGAACACTTATTTTAAAAAGTTAAAAACTAAACGGTATATAACAATACTGAAATTATAGTTTAAGGGATTTTTTAATGAAAGTTAATGATTACTAGCCAATCTTTTGTTCTGACAAGTGTTTTTACCCATGAATTAAAAACCTAAAAATGTTTCAGCCTCGAGTAGTTAACAAGAGCAAAAGTTACGTTTCAGTTTGATCATTTATCAAATCAGTTAGAATCTGAATAAGACAAATTAATGTATTAGCACATTAAACAGTTAATTACCATTGATTATAATTGCTTTTACTGAATTTAAACTATAGTGTTCATTTTTTAATTTATTTAGATATTTTGAAATCACTTTTATGAATAAATAAAGCAGCAAATAGACTATGAATGCACTTACCTGCGAAGCTATATTACTTAATTCCACCGCAACGTCACCACCGGAATTCCCCACTCCCACAACAAGGACCTTTTTGTCATCATACCCGTTCGGTTTCTTGTAGGAATGTGTATGAATGATTTTTCCTTTAAACTGATCCTGGCCTGGAAATTTGGGAATGATGGGGAAAACATGATGACCAGCACACACCATGACGCCATCGAATGTTTCCTGGAAGGGCGCCTCGGAACCCACCTTCTGCACAGTAACAGTCCATTTACCAGTTTCATCATAATCAGGTGCTTGTTCGATGGATTTTACTTCATGCTCGAAATGGATATGCTTTACCAAGTCAAACTTTTTTGCATACATTTCGATATACCGAATCATTTTGGTGTTATGCATGTAGTTTGGATATTCTCTTGGTGGAGGGAAATCACTAAAAGCGCTTACTTCCTTACTACTATTGATGATGGTGGACCTCATGACAGAACCTAATCCATGGACGTCTTCTTCTCGGTATCTCCATAAGCCACCGTAATTGTTAGTCCATTCATAGCATACGGGTATGAGATCTTGTTCCAAGCAGGCCTTAATTGCTGTTAGGCCGCTGGCTCCACCGCCAACAATGCAAATTCTTTTCGGCATATCTTAGCTACTAATTACAGTAGTATATGTTTATGAAAAAATACTTTCTACTATCCAAAATAAAATTTTGAGAGATCAAAATTACAATTTTGACTAAAAATAAAAATTCGAGGTATCGGCTCCAATTTTGACAATGTTCTAGTCGTGCATCACGTCATGCGAGAAATCAAGGACAGAAGTCAAACGAAGAACTCCGAAAGGAATGAGAACTTCTTCATTCACCCATTTTAAACTACCGCTTTTTTCGCCTGACAGGTTACTGCTCGTTCATTAGGTCGCCAAATTTCTCAGCCAAACTGAATCGTAAGGCAAATTTTATCGCCAGCTGGAAAAATTACCATTATTTTTCTTTATGTTTAAAAAAATTGATCAAATCTACTGTAGTTTTCCTTAAAAGTTGAGTGAATGTACTTTTGTTTAAAATTTTTTCTGTGTTAAAAATAACTAGCAATTATTCAATAAAATGTAAAGTTTTGTGTTGACTATTAGCAGCGAAATAGTTTGGCTATTTTATTTTTAGCGATAATCGGATTTAAATGACAATGTGCGAAAAGATTATGCATAATTAACAAAATTTCATTGCAGTTTCCTTGCAAATTATTAACATTCTCTCTTCCTTTTTTCATAAAAAAATAATAACAAAGGAAGAAAATAATGCCATGTATCATGTTTAAAACAAATAGAAAATGCTTAATTAATAAGATTATTTAAATGAATGAAAAGTAAACATTTCCACAAAAGATTCACAGAATGGTAACGTGTTTACATGATGTGAAAAATTGTTACTTTATTAGTAAGAACAGTAGGTATTGCATATAAAACAATGTATTTTTTAAATATTTAGTCATTATTGATATCGAAAAATAATTTGTTTGTTTCACGTTTTTATCTAGAAAAATCATTTCAAGCTAATTGTAAGCTTAATTTTTTCAAGAAAAAGAAAATTTTCTAATGTTTTATTTCCAAGTTATCAAAAAGAACTAGCTTTTTTTGCGCAAAAAACTTAACGTTACTATTTTTCTTAAGTACTTGTAGGGTGACTCTTGAGCTTCTTTTCATTTATTTATCTAGTTTTATTTATGAAATCGATCGACAAAATAAGCTCGCTTAAACTTTATTGAATGAATCGAAGGTTTCAATCCGTGAATAAAGGATTCTGTGTGCGTTAAATAAGATAATTAATAAGAGTTCTATGTATGTTACATTACGATATAGAATTACTTGGATATCGGCACAGATGTCGATCTCGTCCTAGGTCACAGTTTCAAAATAGAATGAATAAGTAGGTGAGGATGAGATTTATTCATTTATTTATTTGGTATATATATATATATATATATATATATATATATATATATATATATATATATATATATATATATATATATATGTAAATATATATATATATATATATAAATATATATATATATATATGTAAATATATATATATATATATATATATATATAGTAAATATATATATATATATATATATAAATATATATATAAATATATATATATATGTATATATACATATATATATATATATATATATATATATATATATATATATAAATATATATATAAATATATATATATATGTATATATACATATATATATATATATATATATATATATATATATATATATATATATATATATATATATATATATATATATATACATATATATATATATATATATATATATATATATATATATATTACCTTGATCACACTGTATTTTTTAACGCGCTTAGGTCTGAAACAAACTTTTGCGGTGATAACTTGCGACTTAAATAAATTGGAAATGATTTATTTTATATCAGTATAGAGCAAATTGACTTAAGTATGTTTCAATTGATTCAATACAATTTTGTTTTCTGTATTTGTTGAAATTTCTAAAGTTGGTTTAAATAAACATAGAAGGAAAATGTGAAAAAAATGAAACAAAATTATTTAAATAAAAGTATAATCTAAGTACCGTAAAATTATATTATGTTTAATAAGAAATAGATTTTTCAAAGTCCTATTTTTTGCTTAGTATTTATTATTTGAATCACTAACATCCTAATTACCTTCAATTTAATCTATAAATGTTTTAATTGCTTGGGCAGCTGTAAAGGTCAGTTATAAAGGTATAATCCCTGTCATAGATAACTATGTTGATAGAGGTTTGATTTACATGTGAACTAGTTCTCAGCTTACAGATCCAATATTAATCTTTGTCAAGCTTTCAGCACTGTGCTTAGTACTCTGGTTTTCGTTTCAATAAGTCGTAAGTTCAAGTCCCACTTTGTCATAGATATTTGTAGTGGTTCAGAATCTTCTTTAAACAAGTCCCAGTTTAATCAGTCCTTGTGTGTGCAAAGCATTATCTTTGAGCAACAAATAAAGCAAATCATTATTAATCTTGTATATCAAGCTTAAGAAGAGAGTTCCAGTTCAAGAATCAACGTCGACTTGTCTTGACTACGATTAGATCAAATTTCATGGATTATTGTTAAAGCCCACAGTGCATCTTTAGGAGCATATTCAGAACCTCACTGTTCATTCCTAGGAAAAGGAAATATAATTATTTTAATGTATCACACTTTCTTCTATTTTGCGTTGTACTTGTGTCAGACTCGTACTTAAGATTAATTTTTAATTTTAATTAAGATCTAGTTAGACTGTCATGAAAGGTATTTATGAAAGTTTAAATTTATGTTTTAAGAACAATGTTTTTCGGCACGATCGGGAAAAGTCTAGAATTATCCTTTATTAAAAAGCAGGAGCAAATAATGGAAATTCGGTGTCTGGTGAAATGGCTAGTTCACCTGGTGAAAAATCCGCGGTTGCTATTCAAGTTCCTTCTTTTCAGAATGTATCCAGAATTACGATTTGGTCAGCTTGCGTCCCAATTTAAATTGGCTAGTGTCACAGTTGATTCAAAAAAATTTTATTATGTCGTTGCAGCCTAAATAGCGACGATTTAACTTGTGTTTCTGGTATTGTATTTTATAAACTTGATTGCGCGATGCCTATAATTGTATAAAATCTATACTAATCTCTCAATATTGGAATTCTGAATGGTTAAGTTAAAAAAAATTACTTTTTTTAATTTTTTTATTTTATTTTATTTTTATTTTATTTTTTATTATTTATTATTATTTTTTAAACGCAGGATTAAATTAGGTAATAAAAAACATTCAAAACTTTTTTATGGAATGCAGAATTTAGGTGTTAATAAAATATCTGAGTTTTTGAAAAAATTTGTGGCTGCTACGCCTATTTCTACAAATTCAGAAAATTTTATCAAAAGATAATATACAATATCTAGCTAAAATGGCTGATAGAATTGATCAGATTTCTAATGCAGATGCTGGTAACTTCAGTTTCATATAATGTCGAATTGCAGAATTTTGAAAATATTGAAAATCTCTTACCAGCAGTTTTAAAGAGATTTTCAAAATTAGAAATTCGACATAGATCACTTTTTCGCGGGAAAGGAGACGGAATTTCAAAACTTTTTATCTATCGGAAATATTGATGGTGGAATTTTAAATTTGTCATGTTCTTATTTTGACTGGATAGGGCCTCCTCTTCCTTCTCGAGGCTCTAGTTATTGCTAAACGTGTATCAATCGGTTTTCCCGATGGTTGGAAATAATACTTCTACAGACCATAAAATCAGACAGCTGCTTATGAATTCTTCTCCAACTGGATCGCGAGATTTGGTGTTTCTGAGTACAAAGTGTCAAGGAAGTCAGTTCGGAAGTAAACTGTTTCGAGAATTTGCCAATCATCTTGGAATTAAGCTCTTATACATACCACACGCTTATCTCCTCAATCAAAGATATCAATTGAAAGATTACATAGTCAATGGAAGAGTACAAATCGTGCTCATTCTACATGATTCTAGTTTTGTCATCAATATCATCGGACATTCGAACTTCTGTTAAAGAGCCAGTGTTCTGCTGCTAAGATGGTATGTGGTACATTTATAACTTTACGTGAAACATTTTTTTCCAACTCTAAAAAGTTAACGACTAATGACTTTCTTCCATCTTGAATATAAAATAAAGTCCTTAAGACCCACTCACTCCTACCTCACAAAATTGCAGAAAAGTAATTTTTGTGTATTAAGAATTGAATAATTGTACTTGTATTTTTCTTCGGCAAAATAGAATAAAGACTGCTTTTGTTCCTCTTTACAGTGAACCACATCTAGTACTATCTAGATCTCCAAAACATTTCATAATTCAGATTATGAAATGTTTTAGACTGTTAGCATAGGCAGATTGAAACCAGCCTTCAAACTTTCGGAGATAACGATTAAACACGTGAAATTTTCCATGCAACTGTCTTCCAGACTGCGTTGAAGATTCTTGTGGTAACACTGCTCTATTAAACAGTTGCGTGAACTGAACTGAAGTTATCTGTATAAATACTGTATATAAATGTGAGGTCGGTATTGTTATGCATTATTATTATTTTAATAACTGCTGTTTTTAATGTTATCACATTAGTCGTTGTGAGGGCGCGCCAGTCAGTGACACAAGGAAAAGCGTGGGCGAGGAGGAGAAGGAACGGAGAATTAGTAGGAGGAGGGATAGCGAAAGTCCCACTCCCGGTTTGGTTTGTTTGTCGCTCAACGGTAATTTTTTGCACACGTGGGCTAATTAGACCGGGACCTACGGTTTAAAGTGGATTCCGAACCACTACCAACATCCATGCCCAAGTTGGGATTCGAACCCACGAACTGTTGAACCGAAGGCAAGAGCGTTAACCATTCGGCTACCAACTCGGCCCCACTCCCGGATGTATGTATCTATAATTTATATGTTTGTATTAATAATTAATGTTTGTCTATGTTACTATTAAATAAAAGTGTTGTCAGGTATTTTGTGTCAGTGAAATATCCTGAAGGCGACAAGTTCATGGTACGAAGTTGCAGCTCCGAAAGATAACGAGAACCACGCCGCGTTATGTTACAATGGTGGCAGCGGAGCCATGCCACAAAAAGGAAATACGAATGGACGAGTAAAACAGGATAAACTTCATCGATGTTTTTGAGGGATGTCCATCTTACAAATCGGATGAGTGATGTTTGTCAAATATTTATATTTTATTAGTTTATATTTTATTTATATTTTATTACATTCTATTAACATTTCATAATAAGAAATATTTTTTTTAAAAAAAGTATGCTTAAGTTTTAAGTACGATTATTAATTTAATAAGGTTCTGTTCTTGAACAGTGAGAGTTTTGTGTACCACGTCAGTGATACGTACTAAAACTGTTTGCGTCAGTAAATGAATATAAATTTCTTTGTCAGCAGTACTGAATTGAATAGTATGATTGTGGTATATCACGCCAGTGATAAATATTATAAAGTATAAAATTGTTTGCGTCAGTAAACGAAAAAACATTTTTACGCCAGTAAAAAATGAATAAATATTTACGTCAGCAATATTGAATTGAAATTAAAGTTGAGAAATGGTTAGATTGTATTTTAAAGTGTATTGCTCTTTAAAATTGCTTTTAAGTCAGTGAAATAAATTTTTTTGTATTGATCATTGTGTATTTTGATTATTTTAATGTGTTATTATTGTTCATTTACATGGGTAAAGCATTTCTCTAGAAACTGTATGAATTCATGTGTGTTCTTGTTCTCTCATTAAAAAAAAGTGATTTATTTGTAGTAGAGTAATAGCTAATTGTATCATACGTAATATAAATTTGTTTTGATTTCGATTAACATTTGGAGTCGAAAAGTCTGTGGGTGTGTTAGAAAGAAAAGAACCACACGGATAACGAAATCGTTCCTCATTTTTTTGTTGCTTTTTGATTTCTGAAAATAAGACAGAATAAAGAATATTATTTGATATTTTGAACTTTCTTATGCTCTGTTATAAATATTTTTTTTATTATCAGAATAAAGAATATTATTTGATATTTTGAACTTTTTTATGCTCTGTTATAAATATTTTTTTTATTATCTTGAACTTTGATTTGAATAAAAAGGAGGTAAATTTATAGAACATATTTTAAAAGTTTGTTTATGTCAATAATTATTACGGTTTATTAGATTTGCGTATTTCTTAAGTGTTTGTGAATAAAGATTTGAAAAGAAATTAATGTTTGAATTTTGAATATATTGTTTCAAATTCTATTTAATGTGAATGTGTTTATTATAATAATGGAAGGAATTGCATAAATTGATGCTAATTGTGTGTTCATTTGGAATTAAATTGATCACTATCTATATTACAATTGAAATGTTATTATTATAAATGAATATATTAATATAAATTTAAATCGAAAGTCTTTGCTTATAATAATCATTTCAAAGTTATGTTTTGGTTTATTTTTAAATTTGGAAATAATAGGGTTTAATTCATTGTATGCTTGTTTTATAATTTTAATAAGTCATTTCCTCAGTAATTCAATTTATGATTTTCTGTTCGAAAATCTAATTTTGGTTGAAAGAAAAACAAAACTTTTCTGGAATTTGTTATTTTTGAAATTTTAACGTAATAAATTCATTCAGGCGTGATAAAATATTTAGCATTAAATATGGCTTACTTCGCGAAAGGAAATAAGTCCGATCTTTTAGTTTTGGCTTCAGAATTAGGTATCGCGTTGGAACCTGAAGTCACGATAGTGAAAAATTCGAGAGCTCATTACTGAAAGTGCTTCATATGATGAAGAATTTATTAAAATGTTGTTAGAAACAATCATCAATACCAGAAAAGAGTTAGAAGCAAATGAATTGGTTAGGAAAGAAAGAGAAATGGAAGCGGAGAAGATGAAAGCCGAAGCAGAGAAGTTACGATTGGAAAATGAAGCGAAAAAGCAGCAAATTGAATTAGAAGCAGAAGTTAAAAAGCAGCAAATGGAATTTGAACTGGAGAAATTACGAATAGAAGCAGGTCTAAGTGTGCCGAAAACAGAAAATTAGTTCCGAATTATATACAGATGGAACAGTCGATGCCTCGTTTTGATGCAAAGGAATGTGATATGCTGTTATATCTTTCATTGTTTGAAAGACAGGTCAAAAGGATAAAAATCGAAGAAAATGATATGGTCTCATATCTATTATCTCTTATGCCGTCAGACATTGTGGAATTGATTGCCAGAATTCCAGAAGAACAATTTGGAAACTATGAATACGTGAAAGAGGTGTAATTAAAGAAATTCAAAATGAATGCGGAAGGATTTCGGCAAAAATTCGTTCAGCACCAACGAAGCCCCGATAAAACATGGCGAGATTTTGTCTACGAAGTGACAAACTGTTTCCAGGGTTGGATCAACGGACTTGAAATAACTAATTTTAAAGGACTTAAGAACCTTATAATCACCGACCAAGTTAAGAAAAGAGTTCCTATTGTAATAAGAGACCATTTCGTAGATGAATGGAGAAAGATAGTCAAACCATCACTTTTGGCTGACAAGCTTGATGAATATGAAAGTGTACGCAAGTCGTTTAATAAGCAAACAGGTGCACTGCCTAAAGTTCCGACCCAAACTTATAAAAAGTATCCATTACAACGGGATAGTAGAAGATATGAGAATCATGGAACGCGTCGTACCGAAAAAACAAGTATGTGTGGCGAGACCCGAATTGCCATTTCAAGTGGTAAACGTTGATATGATAGGACCAATTGAGCCACCTAGCTCAAAAGGTCATAAATATGTGCTGTGCCTGGTGGATCAGCACACAAGATGGGCTGAAGCTGTTCCGTTAACATTGTCTTACAGCCAAAGCAACATGTGAAGCTCTGTTGTCAATATTCATGAGAACTGGAGTGCCTAATATCATTGAGTCAGACAATGGGACTAATTTAAACTCTGAGCTGACTTAAGAGTTTGAAAAGAGAATGGGATCAAGTTCAAGATTTTCTACACTCTTGTATCCTTAATCCAATGGACAAGTGGATCATTTTAACCAAACTTTAAAACGAATGCTGCATCATGTCATTCTGGATGAACCTCGAACATGGCATACCAAAATTCTTTTCATTCCTTGGGCTTACCGAGAAGTGCCAAATAATACCACTGGAGTTGCCCCATTCCAGCTGCTGTATGGACGCGAACCTGAAGGTCCACTCTCAATTCTAATGAATACATGGACTAGAGAGCTAGAAGGTCTTCAACATGACACAACTCCGATTTCAGTATATATGGAAAACCTCAATAGGAAATTGGAAGATGCTTCTTTGAGAGCCAAAATAACCTCTCAAATTGAACAAAATAAGATGACGCATTATTACAACTTGAGATCTAGTTCAAAGACATTTAAACCAGGTGACAAAGTTATTGTCCTTCTTCCAGACTCTAAAAATAAGTTGTTAGCTCGCTGGCAAGGTCCAGGGACTATTGCGAAAAAGAAAAACGAACATTCATTCCTTGTTAAGATGCCGGATAACAGTTTTAAACACGTGCATCAAAACAAGATTAGAGAATTCATCGCTGAATCAAACACCGTCAATGTTATCTTCGAGGGAGAAGAAGAGTTTGGGGATGTTCAAACCATGCCAACTAGTCATACTGAAAGGTTATTCCATGAAAAACTATATGACTTAAAGATGTCTTATTTGACAGATAATCAACAAATTCAATTGATAGAGCTTCTTAGAAATCACTAAAAACTATTTACAAGACCCGTGCAACCAGAGAATTTTGGTGAACATAGGATAGAACTTTTATCCAATGCCACCCGACACAAACCACATTCTTACAGTGTTCCGATGTCATATCGAGCAGAGGTAAGCAGGCAAGTACAAGAACTTCTTGATTCGAACTTGATCGAGCCATCTGAAGCTGAGATAACTTATTCAATTGTGTATGTAGCGAAGAAGGATGCATCAAGCAGAATGTGTGTGGACTATAGAGCTCTAAATGCAGTGACAAAGGTTCCGAATTTCCTTATGAAAGATATGCAGAAAATGATATTTACTGCGGGTATGGTTCAATATTTAACATGTCTAGATTTACAAAAGGGGTATTATCAAATAAAAATGAATGAAAATTGTTAAGAGCTAATTGCTTTTTCCACTCACGATGGAGAATACCAGTGGAAAATTATGCCTTTTGGGTTATCTGGCGCATCTGGTACGTTCCAGAAGGTTTTGAACCAGGTGTTGAGGAGTCACTCTTCCTATGCTCAAGCATATATTGATGATATAGTTGTTTATTCGAAAACTTGGGATGAACATTTAACACATTTAAAAATGTCCTAACAGAACTAGAAAATTATAAATTTTCTGTCAAACTTGAAAAATGTACCTTTGAAGCTAAAGAAATAAAATTTTTAGGTCATAAAATAGGAAGCGGTACACACGCGCCTGATAATGATAAAATTTTAGCTATAAAGAAATTAAAACGACCAACCACCAAAAAGAAAGTTAAATCAGTGTTAGGATTAATGGGTTTTTATCGAAGTTACATTCCAAATTTTGCGGAATTAGCATCGCCTTTAACGGAGTTTTAACTAAAGGTAAAAAATCAGATGATGTTAATTCGGGAGAAAGAGAAGAAGAATCTTTTATGCGCTTAAAAAATTTGCTTTATGAGGTCACTGCATTGTCGACTCCCGAATGCAGTAAACCTTTTCAGATACATTCGGATGCATCTAACTATGCAATTGGTTGTTGTCTCACGCAAAGGGATGTTAAGGATAATTATAAACCTATAGCCTTTGTTAGTCAAAAATTTAATAATACGCAGAAAAATTGGTCGACAATAGAAAAAGAAGCATATGCAGTTTTGTTTTGTCTTAAAAAGTTTGATAAATGGCTACAGGGTACAGTGGTCGAGATTATCACCGAGCACAATCCTTTAAAATTTATAATTGAAACCACTCCTAAGAGTCCCAAATTAACAAAATGGGCATTAGCATTGCAAAGATGGAACTATAAAATAATTCATCAACCTGGTATTTTCCATCTTGGGGCAGATGCTCTATCCAGGCTAGAAATAAATGAGTGAATTTTTTTTTGTACGTTATCTCTTAATGTTTATTGTGTTTTCCAACTTTTATTTTTATGTATTTGAAAGTGTATAACATATGTATGTAAACGATCAGTGAGTTGGATGTGTGGTCATTTTTTTGGATCCCACTAATTATTGGGTATTTGGTAAGTTTTTTTTTCTTTTGACCAACATCAACTCATGTGGATTGTTTCTTAATATCAGCTTTTATATGTGATTAGCTTTCATATGTGATTAATGTTTTTTTTGTTTCTATCAGGGTTCCTGCCAGTAAATAATTCCACGTCAAGACTGTTTAAGTAAAACAAGCCTCTGGAGAAGCTAGTTTTAGTCTTGGCTGCGGCGTGTGAGGGTGCGCCAGTCAGTGACACAAGGAAAAGCGTGGGCGAGGAGGAGAAGGAACGGAGAATTGGTAGGAGGAGAGGTAGCGAAAGTCCCACTCCCGGATATATGTATCTCAAAATATATATATGTATCTATAATTTATGTTTGTATTAATAATTAATGTTTGTCTATGTTATTATCAAATAAAAGTGTTGTAAGGTATTTTGTCAGTGAAATATCCTGAAGGCGACAAGTTCATGGTACAAAGTTGCAGCTCGGAAAGATAACGAGAACCACGCCGCGTTATGTTACAGTCGTGTAAAACGGTTATGTGTTTTACTAATAAATGTTTAATTTTTATATAATACCTGTGTCATGTATCTGTTAATTAAGTACAGGTCTATACCTAACCTTAAGAATATGATTTCTGTCTATACGATGAATTAGAAACATGATTGACAGGGAATGAAGAGCCATTCCTCAGGACACCATCCGTATTCTCATTGACTCTTGTGCCTAGACGTTATTATGCTTCGTGTATCGCCGTCAACTGTGGTCCTACAACCTACTAACCAGAGCCTGTTCTCGCTTCGTATTATGCATATCATTTAATAATACACATTATTTATTGTTCGTTGCTGTCTTTCTCTGTTTGCCTAGTTTCGTCACTTTTTGGCTGCTCCTTCTTGGTGTTGCATTGTCAATGTCGGGAAGTGTGTATTATTTTGAAAAAAAAAAAAATGAATGAATTTTGTTATGTAACACATTTTATCGTGACAAATGATGTAACTAATTTCATTACAACTTAATAGTATAAGCAGTTATCATTCTTTTTAAAAATCTTGTATTTATCTTCGAGCACAAAAAAAATTCCTATTAAAAAACAGTAAATTGATTTTTCTAAATTTTTTTGAATGGTTGATTTGATTTGGTATAATATTTTGCCGCCAACTCATGTTTTTTCTGGTTTATAACACGGAAATGTTTACAAAAACTTATTGGCAAACTTTTCCGCTTTATTTCAAAGCAAAATACGGATAAGACTTTAACGATCATTATTATTAGGAATTACGAATTTAATCCTCTTATTTGTTTTAGCTTTTTCTATTATATTCATTGCACCATATCTTGTTACGATAGAATATTTTATTATTTGTAGTTATTATATTTAAGTATAAAAAATGTTTTTTGTACAAAATATACGTGGGAACACTATATTATTCACAAGTGCCCCTCGATTCTTCAGACAAAAATGTTATTCATCAATACAATAATTACGACATGGTTATCTATTATAGATAAAAATGAAATTTATTACATTATCACTTAAAAAATAATAAATGACTTAAGGGAAAAATGAATTGTTAAGTTAATTAAAAGTGATTTAGGATAAGATTGTGTGTTAGATAATCAGATTAAAATTGAATAAAATTTCAAACATATTATCATGTAAAGTTAAGAAAGTTTATGAATCATAGATTAAATTTTAACGGGAAAAACACAGAAAAATTGTCTAGACTGTTTATCGTAGTATTTATCATTACGTAAGAGATAATAATCTACTTCTAAAAAAATTGTCATTTTATATATGTATTTATTTTAAGTTCAATCATCTTTAAATTGAATGATCTGTTATCTATTAAATCATTGGAAATGTAAATTGATTATGTAAGCTTTGTCGTTTAAAAAGGAATATTTGATTTATTATCAGGATGTTTGAATACAAAGTTATCATTTTAAGTGCGCATTCTGGTGAATAATGTTTCATTTACCTTAAATTCATCTTCAAATTACGTCATATTCTTAGGCGCAATAGGATCAGGTATTTTATTTGTAGGTACAATATGCACAGTTGATCATTTCAGATTTTTATATGAGGTGGTCTATATTGTGATTAAAAAACAATCAATAATTCATAATAGCAAATATTTATTATCATAATCATTTAATTTTTTATGAATAGATATTTTTATTATATATATTAAAAATATAGTGCCGAAAAAAAAAGAATTTAAGTTTTGGTTGCGAGGGAGGGTAAACATATTTTATAATCATTAAAAAGGAAAAAAGAAAAAAGCTTTAATAATTTATAATTCTGCTTCGCTAGGAAAGAACATATAAAAATATTATGTTTATTATTATTTTCACAAATAATGACAAACTAGTGGCCCATGATGAAAATATCAAGGCGTGCTCTGAAACAGAAACTATAATTGGGGCTCGAGCAAAAACTTCTTTGTGGGGTAAAGGGACTTCGTATCATATTTTAGTAATGAAGAACATAATTTTATGGTGGTATTTAAAATAAATTTCTCATTGTAGATATATAACAAGAAAATTGACTAGAAACTGAAACCTTTATGTAAATATACCGTATTTCGCGGTATGTAAAAAACACAAGCTTTTGATAGGCCAAATTTATTCATCGTAAAAATTTAGCTGAATTCTACCCTAGAAAGCCTTGGATTTACGAAATATAGATTTTATGTGCTTATATGACAGATTAATAAGAAGTTAACATAAAACTGACAAATTTTACACTGCATTAATATTTTCTTTAAAAAAAGTTCATTAAAGAAGGAAAAGTTAAATAAACTTTCCATTCGATTTGAGGTCCTCTCTGATGTGGAGGCTTAGGCAGATGCCCTTGTTTTAGTCAGTCTCTTTTCCTATAAAGATCATTTTGTAAAGTTTTTTTGAAGGGCACTACATGATAAAAATGTAACATATTTATCAAAAATTTAGTTAGTTTTTCTGAAGATTACAGTTTTAAAAATTAGTTTACTGAAGTTTACTACAAATAACACACATGTAACTAGAAATGCTTAGGTTTGGATGGGAACCAGATAGAAATCAATGAGGACGAAAAAGAAATGAACCACATTTAAAATTAAATAGATTAACTTCACTGCTAAAAAATGTAAAAAATGTTATTCCGTATGTATGTATGTAAAAATTGTTATAATATTAAAATTCACACTTACAGGCGGATAACCTGATCTTAAGACGTAAAATTTCTTGTCTTTTTTAGAATGAATACATACATATATATATATATATATATATACACAGTCCAGTCACATTAATGTGACCACCACGTACTTTCCACGTCAGAGTTAAATAACCAATCACAGAAGGCAGGTGGCAGCACAGTGTAGTTGAGCGTATATACAGGGTGTATGAGGGCTTCGGAAAACATTTCAATCGTTGGCGTAATGCTGAAACGAAGCGATTTGTCCGACGTCCAAAAGGGCATGATCATTGGCTTTCGGGCCAAGGCTGGAAGCATTTCCGAAACGGCTGAGTTTGTGAACTGTTCGCGTGCCGTCGTGGTAAAAGTGTACTGTGCATTTCAAAATGGGACTGTCCAAAATCAGAGACGTGGCAAATGTGGTGCACCACGGGCCATAGATGACAGAGGCGAACGACGGTTGCGGGGATGCGTTCGGGCAGATAGACGGGCTACCTTTGAGCAACTGACCACCAAAATGAACCAAGGGGCTACCAAAAGTGTCTCCCAAGCTACTATTCAGCGAACATTGCTGCGTCTGGGCCTCCGAAGCAGACGCCTGGTTCGTGCACCTATGCTGACTGCTGTTCATTGACGGCGAAGACTAGAATTTGCACGCCAGTACAGCAGCTGGACGTCCACTGAGTGGCGACAGGTTGCGTTTTCAGATGAATCGCGTATTATGCTCCATCGGACAGATGGACGTTGGCGTATAAGGCGTGAAACCTCTGAAAGGAACCACCCTGCAACCATTGCCGGAACGGTCCAAGCTGGAGGTGGGAGCATTATGGTCTGAGGAATGTTTTCCTGGCATTCTCTGGGTTCACTGATCATTGTGGAAGTCACGATGGATCAATACAAGTACGCATCTGTCCTTGCGGACCATGTCCACCACTACATGCGCATTGCTTTTCTTCAGGATGATGGCATCTTCCAGCAGGACAATGCGAGGTACCACACAGCTGCCAGTGTACGTTCGTGGTTCAAAGAGTACCAGGATGAGTTTACCGTCCTTCTCTGGCCAGCAAACTCACCTGACTTAAACCCAATCGAGTATCTGTGGGACCATCTCGATCGAGTTGTTCGCGCCATGGATCCTCAACCGCGTAATCTAGCGCAGCTGGCCACGGCATTAGAGTCAGCATGGCTCAACATCCCAGAGAACACCTTCAGGGACCTAAGTGACTCTCTTCCTTCACGTCTCGCAGCAGTCCGCTCTGCGAAAGGTGGTTATTCTGGCTTTTGACAGATGGTCACATTAATGTGACTGGACTGTGTATATATATATATATATATATATATATATATATATATATATATATATATATATATATATATATATATATATATATATATATATATATATATATATATATATATATATATATATATGTATATATATATATTACCCACCGCCTAAAACTTTGCCATTGGAGTCAGCAATCCCATCATTTGTAGTCAATATAGATTTAATATTCATAGAAAATATCAAAGATTTTAATGGCCATTTTAAATAGTACCTTTACATTATATTTTATTTTGGTGCTGCCATCTCTTGAGTGTAGAAGTAGTAAATAATAATTATAATAGCATTTTAATAATTATTTTTTGGGTATGTTTTCTCAGCTTTCAATTTTAAAAATCATTACTGAAACTTACATCACCAAAAAAAAAAAAAAAGTGTTAAGAAAGACACCGGTTCATTAAGTGCTTATTCTTGGACTCTTACCATTCCCTTGTAACCTAATCTATATTAGTATCAATATTTTATATTATGTGTTTTGTGCAAAATTATAAGTTATTAATAAAACTATTGAGTTTAATAAACAACTAATTATTTTATTTGTAAATAAAATATATTTTAATTTAAAATTTGTAGATTTCTAACTATCATCCATTGATAAAATTTTAAAAATGGGTAATTTTTTGAAATTAATAAAATTCTACTCATATTTTAAGTCAAATAACGAATTTATTAAAAATAAATAAATAATCTAAAATAAAAATTTGGCTGTTTAATAGTTTTTAAATGATATCTGAAAAAATGATTCAAAATATCGCAATAAAAATTGAACTAATCAATCATTATCGTGTTAGTTAAATGTCATTATTATTTGTGTTATGATTGATTATAATTATGCAAATTAAGGTATGAAATGTCATGTTAATTAACTATATAATATTTGCGTAATTTCAGAGTTTGTTTTGTTCTTTTAAATTTTGCAATAGTTCTGTTATTTAATTACTTTTTAAAGTCGAAATATTTAGAAAAATATCATAAATTTTATTTTCTTTTAAATAAAAGTGTGGAGTTTTTTTAATAATATGTTTACCAATAAAATTATATTAATTATAAATGATATATTTACCATTAAATTTAAGACGCATAAATTGTCGCTCTA
Source organism: Latrodectus hesperus (assembly GCA_037975125.1). Taxonomy (NCBI): domain Eukaryota; kingdom Metazoa; phylum Arthropoda; class Arachnida; order Araneae; family Theridiidae; genus Latrodectus; species Latrodectus hesperus. The sequence continues at coordinate 63,943,147 of CM075855.1, forward strand.
ATCTTTTGCTTTTTAAATGAATTATTTTGTATTTATTATTAAATAATTAACTCTTGAGAATTTACCGTTTGAAATGACTAAAATATTTTTATCAGATAACTTATTTTCATATTTTAACACAATGCATTGTATATATCTATTAACATAATTATAAATTTTGAAAATTTTATAATTATTTAATATTTTTAAATAAAAAATAGAATAAAATAATTTTACATATATCAGTAACTCTTTAATTATTCCCACTCTGTATTTCTCAATAAGTATTTATAATTATCAGATAGTTACATAAAACTGTTTTTTTAGCGAAATTAAAAAGCTTATCAAAATTAAGAATAAAATTTTTTTTTGGATTGAAAATATTAAAAGTTCAATTTCCTTTTCTATGATATTAAATTCAGTTTTTTGTATTTGATTAATATTGGTGACACTTCGTATAAATTACAATACTGACCTAAACAGAATAAAATAGAATGATTGGAATATATTGAAAGTTTACAAATCTTTGCGCTTTTAAGTTTTTTTAAATTTTTTTTTTTTGATCAGAGCAAGTATGAATAATGAAAAATAGTCTTTAGCGATTTTGTCAGTCATTCTAAAATAAGATACTTCCCCCAACACCTCTTCAATCCCACAGTTCTTCAATCTTCTTTTAAGTATGGGGTTTACTAAGGAGGATTTCCTTGCGAATTCTATGCTGTTTCTAGATTGTGTGAGGATTGAAGGGCTCGTATGAATCTACTAAACCAGATGTTAACAGAAACAGCAGCATTCTTCAATCAGCTTTATTCATTTAATATTTCAATGTCTTCTTTGAATTTTTGATGCATTCTATCTAATTTGTGTATAAGACCTGTTTCCATGCACATAATTACACATGTTTTTATTAATTTAAAAATAAATAGTTAAATATATATTTTTAAATAAATAATACTGAGAAAATATTTTTTAAAAATAAAATAGTTGAAATTATTTTATTTTTTAAATGTTTTAAATATTAGTTTCTCTATATAAAAACTGGTTAGTATTATCCATTTAATCTGTTTTGAACTTTACCAGTATGAGGACATGGTTGAAAAATTTTGGAAAGGCTGAGAGTTAATGTTTGAGGTAAAATAAATAAAAAATAAAGTAGATGTTAATTTTAAAAAATTGAAAATGGATTCTTTTCAGAAGCTATAATAGTAATAAATGTGATATATATATATATATATATATATATATATATACATAATAATCTAATAATAATCTGGCGAAATGCAAAATAAAGAGTTGAAAAATGCTTATTATTGTGGAAAAAACCGAATTCATTGTAACATGATTTTTTAATCGTTATATAATCATTATTTTCCAGAAGCAATAAATTATTTTAATATAAGTTTCTTCTTCAATGGATGTCACTTTTTCCTCTTCTGCCGAAATATCCTCCATAAGTTTTTATTGTAACATAGAACCATGATTCATATTCTCTTTGATGATCAACTCCTAGCTGTCCTTTCTTATTAATTCCTCATGTCGTAGTCCTTCATCTCTTGCTTTATAAACGTACACCAGGGACAAAATCTTCTCTCTGGTGATATGCTTATCAGCTAATTGAAAACGCTTGGTGTCCTGTTCTTATAATTTTTCCGGCTAGACTTCATCCATAGGCTGATTTGAGTTTCCACAAACTTATTGTAGTTGTAACACTATAAATCTTTCCAAAACCACTTGAACGTAAAATGGGTTCCTACAATTATCTCAAAACAATGCTTGTAAGTAGTTTCTCTTCAGAGTTTTTTAAAATTTGTCTCTGTGTTGTAGTAAAAAAATATGTTGAGAGAGAAGATAATGGAAAGTTGGTATTTTCATTGAGGAATTCCGCATTTGTCCATAAATCTACGATGATTGGATTCGAGTATGAAGATACCGTTGTGAGAGACTACCCAACTGAAGTGTTATGCATCAACACTCAGGCCATAAAACCGATATCATACTTTAGAGTGGTATTAGATTTCTCCTCCGCATCCATCTAGCACTCATTGCCGGTATACTGAAGAGCCATCACTATATCTTTGAGGTTTTGAATCCTTGATCCATCCATGCATTCAGAACTTGCCATCAATCATATTCCAACTGGATAATTCACGAGGCACGGAATATTCAAGGTTTTTCTTCCCTCACTGAATTACATAGTTTCTTTGGTCTGCTTGTTTTCTCGATCTATTACCAATTGAAAACACGTGTTTCATTCTTACACAATAATATTTGTGTAAGAATGAAACAGGATATATATATTTGCCGTGATATATTTAGTCTTTATTGGTGTTTCGTTATTTATGGTTAGCAGTATATGTATTTAATACCTGTCTGTATGTATGTACATATAATACATGTATTATTGTATATTAAATATATATTAAGTGCTCAGCACATTTTTACTGAACTTTAAGTTTCAACCCAGATAAAGTGGCTTTTGATCATGAAAGGATAATTGTTTCATCATTTGTTATTGAAGCTGAAAGAATCGAAAATGTTTTTTATACTTGATTGCTTATTTAACTGTTCTAGATAAGATAACAAACTTTACAAGAAAAACTTTAATTATATTTTAGGTATTGATGTCACACATGAGTTACACAATGGTACATGGGTGACAATTTGGAGTTCATCCCAAAACTAATTTGACAATTATGCCTTGTAAATTGAATAACTTAATAATAATCAAGATTGATTGATCTATTTAATTTGCAAAACAACTAGAAAAATTCTACCAGATCTTCAATAATAATCATAATAAACTGTTATTTATATTTTTAGTAATAAGATGATTAATTCTAGTTTTAAGCTGATTATTTTACGAACACTAATGTAATACACCTTAAAAAGACAATATGTGGTTCTGTAGATGTGAGAAATTTTAAATTTTTTCCATAAAATGTTATTTAATTCTGTAATAAACTAATATACTCTCCTTTTAATTTTAACAAAAAGTAGACTTTAAAAATTTGAAAATATTTTGTGCGAATGCACTGCCGCAAGTAGCTAGCATCTTGTTCAACCAATAAATTGAACATTTTTATTGCTTATGATAAATGTTTTTGATAAATAATACAAAACAAATGAATTTTGAATGTTTCTTTGTTGCCGATTTTTCAACTAATAATTTCAGTAGCAAATGTAAAATTCGAATAGGATTTCTATGATATTGTTAAAATACTTTTATAATTAACTTTACAGTTTATTTATAAAAGTGATTATTTGCAAATGTAAAATTTTACTTTTTATAATAAAAAATGAAGAGAAAGTGGAATTAATAATGTTAAGATTGTAGTATAAGAATTTGGATTAAATAGAGGGCACAGTTTGCTCCTTATTGCGTGTAAATTTTCAAATGATTTTACTAACTGAATGCACATATTTTTTATTTTACATATATTTTTTATATTTTATAATGTTTGTATTTATTATTATATATTTTTATTCATTTTATACCCACTTTACATTTTATGTAAAATAGTTCCATTTTAAACTACATTTTTTAAAAATTGTTCTATAAATTATCACGTATTCGATCAGTTAAAAATATTTACGATTAAAATAAAATTCCTTACATTAGCCCTAACTGACGCTAAAGTTTTGCATTTAAACAATCCACATGATATTTACATTAAAAGCGTCCCTATTAAGTTTTAGAATTAATTGAGAACTTTTTAACTATAAATGAACTTTTTTATGGGAAATATTAATCCTTAAATTATATTAATGTTAAAGACATAAATGTAAATTTATATTCAATTCTATCAAATTTTCACGATTAAAGCATCTTTTTTTGTTGATGATGAGTGAAATATAATTTTTTAAATTGTGTAGTAAAAGAAAATTATATCATTTTGTTCCGCTAGATGGCAGCATTCCCTATTTAAAAATAATATTGCTTAAAGTTTATTAAAAAAAGTTTATATATCATTTTCAATGATTAAATGCAAATGTTAAAATCAAAAGTGATTGTTTTTCATAAGAAATGAGCAGTGTTCCAAAAAAAAAAATCATGTGTAATATACCTTTATAAAATTGAATGAAAAAAAATTGTTTTGTGTGAAGATCTCAGTTTTCAAAAATATAAGAAAGCTAATATGGGATGATTAATTTATCTATATAAAACACAGTGTACAAATCAGAGTTACAAGATTAGCTTAAATTAGTAAACCAAAAAATGAAGTAAATTTATTTAAGAAATGTGAAACTGAAAATAATACATGCAATTTTTTTATATTATCTTTAACATTTGTTTTGGCCAGTGACAGATGTAGTTTGGTACAGTTAAATTAAGTTTTTCTATGCATTTAAAAGAAAATTTTGGATGAGTATGACATTAAAAACATGATGTCAATTTCAAAAGCATTACATTTTTTAATTTAATGAAGTTTACACGTTATATCAATTTTTCACAATAGAGCGAATTTAAATTAACTTATTTAATGAAAAAAAAAAAGAATACATGCTGAAACTTTATATGAGAAAATTGTATTTTTAAAACATTTTTAAATGTCAATGAAAGAAAATACTTTATTGTGCATACAATTTAAAAATAAGAGTTCAAAATGGATTTCTTTTTGAGATTCTACCACATTCACTATTAACATAGTTATTCCCATAATCATTATCCTCATGTGGAATTTCTACGTATATTATAGCTGTCACTCATTTTTAATGTAGTATTGTGCATCACGGCGGTGGATACAAATGATGGTTTGTGAAACGCATTGAAACATTCGCTTCCAAACTCCATATTGGCGTTCAACTATATTTCCCCAAGATATGAACTGCATTATACCCATAAATGAGAAAATAAATATTTACATCAACGTTTTTTTGTGTTGTAATGATAAATTCACAAATAAAATAACTTGATAATTAGCAAATAATGAACACCCAGAACAGAAAAATTATTTTTAGTTTTGAAGGAAAGTGCAGAATACAGCAACTGGAAATCACATAATATGTTATGAAATTATTTTGACCTGTATAATATAAACTTTGGTTGTTAAATTAACTTCTAGATTTTAACTGGTTATTAAAATCTAATAAATGATTAATTTTTCTGTAATATTCACTAAAGCCTTACAACATATAATTACTTAAAACTATTCTGACTATTCTTTCATAAGCACAACTATTTTCTTTTATAAATAACCTTTTTAAACATTTTTTCCATCTTAGTAACTAATTTTAGTGAAACATACAAAATCCAAATGTTCCGAAGAAAATGAATGTTATTCATAGAGTGATATATAAATAATTTACTGTTTTTGTAATTTAATGTACAATAATTAATTAAAAATGTCAATATATTTAAAGATTTATTAAACTCTGTGCAAACTACCATCAAATGACACTTGAAATTTTATAATTTCTTTTTATTATTATTTCAATTAGTAAAAACATATTTAATGGAATGCAGAAATTTTAGACATCTTAGCAACTGTGAGGCAGTGAAATACTTCTTTAATATTGATTATTGGCAGGAAATTGTTATATTTAAAAAAATAAAGAATACAAATTGGGAGCAAATATTACCTCTTTTGCCTATTTGAGTTTGGAAGAAGAAAAGGTGTCATTAAGTTATACCGCAAAGGTTATCCATTGTCACCTAATATATGATATGTATTAGGCACTGCGGTTTCCAGTTGAGCTCTTAAATAAGAATGGTCAAACACAGTACTATCATGAGTACTGTCTGGCCATCGTACAGCAATACTTATGATGTAAAATTCCACATCGTTCATCACTTGTACATTAAGGCTAAAAAAGCCTTTACGACGTCTAAATATCTCACCGATGTCCCTTCTAGGACATTGAATTTCAACATGTGTGCAATCTAGTGCACTAAGCACATCTGGCAACCCACACAACCTATAGAAGCTTGAGCTAACCTGTAAAAGAAAAACATTTTATTGAAATCCATGCTGAAAATAAAATGCTTCAGCATTTTACTATTAATGTGTCAACTTTATATATTCAATAAAGATAATTTATTTAATAGATTGGTTCTTTTTATTCGGCTAATAATATGCCTTTAACATTTTAATCACCTGGGGCCTGAGCAGCTACCAGGCGCGTCGGTAAGTGGTGGATCACCGAACGTCCTGTAGGAATGACAGGATAGCCTTGAATATAGAATCAGAGGCCGCGAACCAGCTCCCGTAAATCCTGGTGTTATGCGATCCGTACCTAGGGCTGATTGGATGTCTTAACGGAGCCTCTTAACGGAGTCTGGTGTCTTAACGGAGCCTCTAGTTGCCTGGCAAACTTCTAGAGTAATTTGCCTTGCCCAGTATCTCAGGCAATGCTGGGTGGACTTATATTACCTGAGCTTTTAAATTGTTATCTTGTGGCTGAAAAGACACAAGAAATAACAAACCTTTCTGCATCTGCAGGTGATGCCTCTGAAGTAGACCTTTGCTGAAAAAGACAAGGGAACTCAGAGGCAGTAATGAATCCTTCACTTGAGGTAGAAATGACCTCCAAACCATCTTCTGGTGAAAGTCAGGAAGCTATCCCTAGTATGACTGACTCTCTGACCAGATGGGACTGTTTCAGCAAGACCCTATCTGCTGGAAATGTATACGCAAGGGGAAACGGCAGAGCATATCATTTATTAATGCGAGGCTCTTGCCCTCCCTAGATTAACTTCTTTAGGCATCAACCATACTAGAGAGTTACACCTAGACTCTATTAAAGGGTTATCGGACTTTATTAATAAAGTGGGTGACCCGAGCAACTGGAACTAGGAAACATTGGGTTTGGAGTTAATGGTACAAAATGCTGATAAAAGCAGAGGTGCCCAATGACATACAAAACCAATTCTAAAAAGAAGAAGAAGAACATTTTAATCATCTTTATTACATAATTAAAAATGAAAATTTCCTTCGATAACATTGTTCCACACCAGTTTCACTGTTTTTTAACACTTATATAGCAAATTATTTAAAATCTTACAATAACTTTTGCACACAAATGTCACATTTAATAAAATGAAAGTTTTACTAAATATTTTTCCATTTAAAATTCAATTAATGAATTTTATGAATGAAGTAAAAGAATGAAGGAACACTTTAGGTGTACTCTTAAATTCTCTAATTTTTATTACAGTCAAATTTTCAAAGGAAAACCAATATTATCAGAGTTTAAATTGTTATAATGTGGTTTAAATTATTTTTGTGCTGTTTTTTTCAATTACAGTCCACAGGTATGAGAAAGAGAGATGATATAATGACAATAAGGGTAAAAGCTGGAGCCGATGACATGCTTTGATAGCAGATTCATTTTTTTTAACATTTATATAGCAAATTACTTAAGTTCATATAATAATTTTGTTAATAATTAGGGCTATTCTGGAAAAAATGAGTATTTTTGGTTAGTTTTCCTTTTCAATTTTTTTAAAGAATGAATGCATGTAAAAAAACCTTATACTTAAACCTATGTGACTGTAATTTTTTTAACATCAATTAATTTTCATTCCAGAACAACAAATTACATTACATAAATGACTCAAAATGTTGTTGCTACATTTTCTGTATTCTTACATGCAGGTTAAACTATCCAGACAATAAAAATACCGTTTTTTATCATTTCTTTTGTAAATTTTGCAATACTCGTTAGTAATTTTGTTTCAAACATATGATAAATAATGAAATACAACTTTTGTCGCTTAATTTGGCTTTTAAAATTGTTTTCTTTAATAAATTACTGTATAAGATTAATAAATAGCTTTGATTTTTTCTCATTAGATAAATTAAACGACACATAATATCAAACTCTTATTTTGGCATACATCGTATTAATTTTTTAAGAGCACATTCAGTTGAGTTTGTATTTACTTACTTCTCTTCATTTCGAGGTAAACAAATGTATTCGGAATGTATCTCAACAAGACGCTTGGTGACATCGGTCACAGCAGAACTCATTACAGGTTGACTTCACTGGATTATATCGCCGATGTTCAGATGTTGAGTTCCTGTAGCCAAAATATCTAAAACCGATTAAGATTTTTTATACAGGTGTCAATGCATAGTTTCGCATACTCCACGATTCCAGTTTCGACGATAGATGCTGAATTATATAATTTCCACCGTACTTTTGCTTAGTCTCTATCAACTACTAAAATCAACTTGTTCATTGTCTCAAAGTCGTTTTACCTATTTTCATACACACTTCTCGATCTTCTTCCGATAAATTCAAGATTTTGTAAATCCTGGACATCCATGTCAAAAAACATATCACTTGAGTCTGCCAATATTTGCTAACTCTGAGCTAACACTCTGAAACTGTAAGGTTATTCTATGGTTCCAAATCAGCCAGTTAATCACTGTTTTTGTCATGGTGAATAATGTTTCCTGACTTAACTCACCTTTTACCTTGAAATCTCGTTTAACTCTCGTTGGTGAATACGGACGTAAAAAATATATATTTTATCTGAAAGATATATCTCTTAGAAGATATATATTTTATAGACAGAATCAAGACTTCATTTTTAGAAAAGTCACATCCGTCTACAAAATCACAGAGCTAGTCATGCACCAATTTTTTTTATAATAATATACTTAATCTAATCTAAAATGGAAACCATAAACACTGAAAATAAATTGATGTGATAAAATTTTCATTTAAATTGACAATATTTATGATTTTAAATTCTAGAAGATATATACAATTTAGCAAGCTCATATCAAAACCCTAATTTTTTTCTTTTGGATATGTTACAACTTATATCAATAGAATAAACTTGTTTAATAAAAAATATATTTGTAATTGCATCCTCTAGCAAATACTATTTCCATCTTTAACAAATAAAACATTTATTTGAAATTAATTTTGTGGGGCATTATTTGTTTTTAAATAAATTATTTAAAAAGTTTATTTGAAAGTTATTAAAAATTCACAGTAACATTTTATTCATAAATGCTACATAGAATTTAACACGACTTAAATCGTAATAGATAGAAAATTGATGAATGAAATAATTTCGAATAATATTTCATTGTATATACAAATTTAAAAGAAATTGGGGCTTTGTATTTGATTAATTCTGCCCAGGAAAAGCATAGAAATCATGAGTTCATTTATGAGAAATATCAAAAATCCGGAAATTTCAGAGTCTTTAGCATAAAACAAAATATGCAAAGAGCTAATTTCATTGATTTTATAAAATTTGTCTCAGCCATGATGTTTATAAATCTTTTAGAAAAAATGATTCTTGCTGAGGGTTTTGGATTCCTTGTTCTTTCTTCTTAAATGAAACAAGATTCATGCTGGTAGATTTGAATATAATACAATTTATATTAAAATTAAAAGGAAAATAATTAATTATTTTAATATGCATTAAATTTGACTACTCTGTCAGGATATAGTAGACAGCTTAATGCCCGAAAGTCGTTGTTAAGCATTTTATTATCCACGGTGTATATTCCCTTTCGGGAGATTTTTAATAGACAGTGAACTGTTTTATATGTTGCAAGGGAAAAAACCAGAAAAATTCCAAACATCTGGATAGATGTACAGGAGCAACATTTATCTTCTGTTGTTCCACAGTTACCGTGATCGAACAAGGGACATTATGCACTAAAATGTGTGGTCCCACCCCTAGGCAACAGGGTAGCCAAATATTAACAACTTAAAAATTTTAAAATATTAAAAAATTTTTATAACTAAAAATCCTTAAAAACTATCATTTGAATAAATCACATTAAAAAACAATTTTATGGGATTAAGTTTCAACCACACCGTTTACAGAGTAATGAAATGAAATTGTTGAAGTGATGCCATCTGCTGGTGATATTTAAAACGATTCAGCTGAAAAATTTTAAGTCATAAAAACGAAATCTAAAAATATTGATATTGTATGATGAATTGGTTTGAATTGAACATTAAAATGATGAAAAATCGGATGTTAAATGTCGTTATGAAAATCTTCTTCAAATACTGTTTTTCTTATCAATTTGTATTTTTCAATCTTGATGCAAAATTTTTCATATACAGTTCATGATAGAAGATATTAAAATGTGTGCATTTTAAAAGATTAAAAAAATTTTTTTTTCATAGTTCTAAAGTTAATTTAATAAATTATTAAATAAAAATTATTTAATAATTTATTAAATTAACTTGTTTTATGTAAACTACATTGGTGAAAGACATAAAATGAAATCTAAAGAAAATCCATAATATAATCCATTCTGATAAATAATGTAATATTCCATAGATAATATCAGCTATAACATTAATTTAATTAAACTTGATATAATTGTAAAAATAATAAAATAAAAAAGTTACTCTTAAAAATCCACAAAATTTAAATTCAAAATATATTAGTTTGTTTTGCACTCATGTACTTTTAAATGATGTCAATACATCATATTCAGAAACGCATATCAATATATGCGTTTCTTAAATATATACTTATTTCTACAAAATTTTTTAAAAAATTATCTTGCTCATTTGATCGTAAGTAATTGAAAGAAAGTAATATAAATTTAAAGATAATATATTTCCTGCATCTATAAAATAGGTTATCACGTTCCAATATAATAAAAATCAGAATAATCAGGACTCTTAAATATAATATTGAATTAAAAACGGCATATATTTAATGTATAACTTGCACAATTTTCTTCTTGAAAATTCAGATGATTTCATTTATTAATTGTGCGTTTTTAAATTCAAATATCAACGCTTCTTATAGATTTTGAAATATATATCACTTTGGAACATTTAAAACATTTAGAAAAGTGCATCAAATACTTTTTCATATGCAAGCCAATAGATGGCAGCATTTAGTTAAATCGGTAATTCTTATTTTCTATTTTCAAATTAATTTTATTTATTTTATTGCAGCAGATATCTCTGCCATATTAAGTTGTTAAATAATAATTAATATCCACAATGTAAAATTTCAGATTTAAAAAGTCTAGTGATTTCATTTTATAATAATAACAAATATAAATAATAAAATTTCAACTATTTATGAGTCAATGAAAATTTGACATTAATATACATTCACATTAAATCTTATTTTCACTAACTTTTTCATGCACACACTGATTATTATTAACAAACAATTTAGCATAAAAGTTCTTTAATCTTAACTTTCTTCGTAAAACATAAAAAACCGATCTTTTTATCATTTTTTAAAATTAAATATTACCAACAACAATAATAATACAGCATAAGGAAACATAAACAAGTATTAAATATATACCCTATTTTTATAGTTATCCACCCTATTTTTCAAATATCAATATTAATGAAAAAAATGTGAGAATATATAGATTTAGATAAAATAATAAGTAAGATAAATGAAAGAAAGGCAAAACAATCAAAAAAGTACTCTATCATTATTTTGAATAAATTTCTTTTTCCATATAGAAATATCCTTTGATAATAACACTCTCGATATTTATTGTTGATTAAAATGCACCCATTCTTATTATAGAGCACTTGTTTTTTGATTCACAATATAAGTTACGATTATATGGCGAACTAATTTATTAGTTGTATGTGTTGTTTTAATATTCCAATTTTGAAATTGAAAATAAAAAAATTGATAAATAGCTTATAATTTACTCATAAATAACATGAAAAATTTCAATAAATTAGTACTTTTTGCACGTTATAATTACATTTCAAACTTAAAGCTTAAATATTGTATACTAAGAAGGATAGAATTGTGTGCCTTTATTTGAGTATGAAAATCAGAAATCTTAAGCAAAATTTGCTCATGAAATTTATCATTCTTAATTTTAGAACTGGTAAGTATTCGAAATTCTCTAAAATCCAAATCAGAACTTTTGTTCCCGAAATTCAAAAAATTTGAAAACGAATAAAAGAAAAAAACATTTATTTGTAGTTTCTTTTAAGAATCTAAAAACTGGGTAAAATGAAATGAAAAGAACGAAAATGCAGTAATCAAAAATATCATAGAAATGTATTAAGACAGCCCAAATAAAATTTAGAACGAAATGGATATTTACATGATAATTATTTTAGGGAATAAGCCTTTCAGCGAAGGAAATTTTGAATATTATAATGTTTGAGTTATAGTATTATATTTATGTAATAAAGTAATAGTTTTTACCTGACTATTGTAACTTTATGATTTATTCACAGAAGTTATGGTTAAAAATAATTACAATAAGAAACTGTTATCCCAATTAATATTTTTAAAATTTAAAATTTTTTAAAATTAATTTTGATTAGAAAATTATGATTGATGAAAAAAATGCAGAATTATAAGTTTTTGCGTAATTTTTAGACTCTACAAGGCTCAATTAACTCGATCCGGGTACAGGTGCCGTATAATCCATGTGCCAAATTCTGAGATTGAAAATTTTTTGGCGGATTTTCTTATGTATCTGGGAATTTTGTTTTTGTTACGTCATACATGTGGAGACATATAAGAATTTTGCAGAAAATTCTTCTTTGATAACCCTAGTATTTACGTCATCGCGCACGTCACGATACGTCATCTTGGCAATATTTCTTCATCGCCAAAAAAAAAAAAATTCAGAATTTAGAATCATGGATTATAAGGCATCTATGCCCTCGATCCGATATTAATGTGTTAACTTGGACAAAGATTTCTGAAGATAAAAATGTAGTATGAAGATACAGACAATTTTTCAAAACTATAGAACAATTTATATAGATTTAACATTTATGATTGGACAGTAACTTGTTTTTATTTCCAGTATTCGTTATAAATAAAAAACGTAGGTAATAAGAGGAAATTAACAATATTTCATGTTAAACTGGATGTTTAAATAAACAAAATCCCAATAACCCCTTCAAAAATATTTATATCACTATTCATTTTTTTATATTTATTTATAAATAGAAAAGCGAATGAATGAGAGAAAGAGAAAGAGGGTGAGAAAATATTTGAATATAAATCAATAGAAAACTGATCAATTGATGTGTCTGAGTTGATCAATTGACGAAGTATGAACTTGGCAAGTTAATTGAAAATAAATAAACACCAGAGATAAATATATAAAAAGTTAAATTTTTTTGGAAAAAAAAATACATGATTGTGATAAATTACAAATAGGAAGAAAACACCAATAGAATGAAATGAACGATGCTCAAATTCATATAAAAATTACTTGTGCCAAAAGCACGAGGTCTTTATGTAATAAAATTCAATTAAAATAATTAATTTTCATTTAAAAATCTACAGGTATGTATAACAGCTATATTATCTATTTGTACGAAAAATACATAATACATATTCATGGATAGAAAATTAAGACACGCATCTTGCTTTTCTTTTATTAAAACAGAATCTTAAAAATATACGAATTTTTATAATATAAGAAAAATATACTTAAAATTGTAATAATTTTGTTTATAAAGATAAGTTTGAAAATGTAAATAATGTAAGAAAAGAGTTTAATGTAATGTACTTTAAAACTCACAAAAATCGTAATTTCCTCCCCACTAAATTTTATAATTTATTTTTTAAGTAGTTTTTCTAAAGAAATAATCTTATTTACGAAAAAATATTTATAATTCGCAGAAAAATCTTTCAAAAACTATTTTTTTAAGTCTATCATTATAATACTATTATTTAAAAGAACTTTTCGAAGAAAAATCAGTCTTTGATTCTTACTTTTTAAAAATAGAATAGCTTCTTTAGCAAAAACATTTTTAAATGACATACATCCTACATTTAAACATTTTTAAAAGACAAATAAAATTGCTCTTTTTCAGTGGAATATGCACATGTTTTTCTTTTAGTCATCCAATAGCAAGCGGTGATAGATATTCGAAAAATTGCTGAATAAAAATATATTTGTTAAATTCCATTTTTGCGTTGTCTTTTCATTAACTGTAAGTAGATTTCGTGATCCAAATTTAGATTCTTGCAGAGTCACGCACAAGCGATCTGAAAGCTTTCACATTTATTTCTTTATTAAATTCTCTTCTATTCTCAACCCATTAAGGGCTCGTAGTTTTATTCAATTTCTTTCTTAGATATTCAGGGCTATTTTTATAACAATTTTCGGAGAAAGTTGCAACGGAAGAATTAGGGCATCTACTTGTACTTTGATTATTCGAAAAAAGATATGCAATGATTCAAGATGATGGAAAATACATAGATTTTGATTAAATTATCAAAAATACATTTCCTAAGAATAATTGCCTTAATAATTTACTGTACTTAATTTGCTCTTCACTGAATTAATTTTAAGATTAAGTGATTAATGCTAAGGGATTTTGAAGGGAAAAAGGAGAATATAAAATATAGATATTTTTCACATTTTAATGTTAATCTTTAATTAACATGCTATAATTTAATTTTCAAATTGCGTCAATAAACATTTGAATTTACATATAAATTATCACAAATTATAGTTAAAATTGGGACTTATATAAGTATATAAAATATTTTAAATATTACTTGTTAAAAAAAAGCCGTAAGCTTTTAATGGTAACAAACTATATCATATATTTTTGATATACTTAACTTTATATCAATCAAGAAATTTACGATTTGAGACACTATATTATTATTTCTTTCGAACAGAAATTAGAAATACGTTATTAATGTAACTGAAAACAAAAATATCTGAATAAAAACATTGAACAAATATCATAGATATTCAATTAAATTTTCTGGTTTTTCTTAAAATAAATATTTATAAGAAACATTTGTATTTACCACAGATTTACTTGATCCTGTATGCTTAGTATGTGTTTATATTATTATGATAGACGAAGTATATCTGGATTTATCATAAGTACGTGTTCTGTACAGCTATTTCCTCAGATAATATGAACTTAGAAGTTACTAGGGGATAGAATAAAGAACTAAAAAAATAAATGAAAATATCGGCACAATTACAGATTGAATTAATCAATCTGTAATTTTACCGATTTTTAAAAGAATAATAATCTAACGCATGCGAATTATTGTTCTATTTGATAGGTATGGGTTTGAAAATAAGATTTACATCAGCGAGGAAATGCGTAGACGTTGACAGAGTCTGGATACTTCTGATCATATTTGAATGTATCACATGCATTTTTTTAGAATTTTATTTAAAATTGTCTGAAGTAAGTTTTTAAGTTTAGTCACAACAAGCAAAGAGTAAGTATTTTAAGAATCGAGGCTGATGTTATTAATCATCAATAAGCTAATTGAATCCGCATAGTCAAACATTTTGTGAATCTGAATGATGATAAAGTGGTAATAGTTGCAACTGCTCTAATACCTTCTATTGTGAACAAAACAGAAAAATAATATATTTTTAAGATCAGTATATCTTCAGGAACAGTATACTGATAAAAGTGCCTGTGTCATATCAACACAATGGTCTCTAATTGTGTTACGGAAGATCAAACTGTATCATTTCCTTTTATTTGAGCTTTAACCCTCCACTATAACTTTTTATATAAAAAACGGAGTAGCTGACCATTTTCCCAAATATTGATCGCATTCAATTCCAGTAAAATCTAAAGTTAACAAATGTCACTTTTTTGCTGATATATAACTGTAAAGAATTTTTTGAAAGTGGAAGAAATATTGAAAAATAAGTACTAAAATATAGATTATTTAAAAATATTAGTTTAATTTGTATAAAATTATAAATAAAACAAATTATTGTGAAAATGTTTTTCTTCAAATCCTTATAGATTCTTCTTATATTAGAGTATTTAAAGTAGACATAATTTGCTGATTTTATCTTAATTTGAAACAGAAACAGAATTTTTGATCTGAATTGTTTAAATTTAATTCATAAAATAGTTTCAAAAACTAAATATGAATCTTTTTCCAATCTAATAATATAGTCTATTATCAGAATGGAAATTTTTTGAGAGAATTTATATTTTTTATTCGTATATTAATTTTTTACATTTGAGAATTTGCTTTCAATTTAGTTTAATCTTTTTAACATTTGATACACATCAAAATTTTTTATAATTGTATACATTGTATGTTACCAAATATTTCTTAACTTCAAATAATTAGTTAAGGCAAAGATTTTTTTTGCTCATAGTTTTTTTTGATCAAATGATAACTTTTTTATGTGTACAAATACATTTTAGATATTAGCACCTTCCAACATTATGTCTATTTTTTGGAACATGTCCATATTGTCTAATGCTAAGATTTACCATTGCACTTGATTTGACAACAACCAGATAAAGGTGGATGAGGAACATTAAATATGTCGTGGCTGCAATGTTCTCTAAATGGATTGATATCTCTGGGGTGTCAGGTCCAGTATTCAGGAATCTTCTGCTTGATCCCTTCTTCTAAATTACGAAGACTCCCACTCAACTGATTCTGTTTAAATGCTAGAACCCAGCCCAGGGCTAGATAACGAGTGCATACTGGTGCAACAACAACAACCAGATAAAAGTGAACATCTAAAAACCAATTTTTTTTCTTATAGATGAGTTGAGCAGTCACTTGTGCTGTTTGCACTCGACCATAAACTAAGCGTGAAATATTTATCTTACTACAACAGGAATGGAAAATGATTTTGCCAGCAGTTTACCAGAGCTTAGGGAAAAGCGAACCTTTAAGATTAAAATCTATAATTAAAAAAAGATTTGACAATTTGTTAATTGTACATCTGGTGCTTTACAAACTTTCATGGTGGTATGATTTTCTATTATTATAAAGTAAAATGAAATCAAGAAGCATGCGTTAATTTCTGGAATTACTACTAGGATCCATATATTGCTACTGTATTCAGATAATTTGGAAAAGTTTCCAAAAGTAGTAACTTTTTTTAGGTGGAAGAACACAGCAATCTCGGGAAAAAAAACCGACCGATAGAGGAGTGGTTAGCGTCTCTAACTTCGAAACAGTAGGTCTTGGGTTCGAATCTTGGTTGGAGCATAGATGCTCCTTTCTCTCACTGTGTGAGTGTTTCTTCTTCCCTTTATTTTCGGGGTGAAGATAGCACAACCATTGGGGACGACTTTATCAGATGTCATCAGCATCACACTTTGTGGCGCTGAATAGAATTAAAATCCTAAGGGCAGCTGGGCTTTAGGAAAAAAATTTTGAAAAAAATATCTGCCATAGGGATTTCGCCATAGAGCAGTTAATCGCTTACAATCTCTGCACTTAATAAATGATACAGAAAGAGAACTTAATACAGAATTCTTGAACATGTATAAATTTATTTATGATGAACTGCATATAAAAATGTTTGCCGTTTTCTTCATATTTTAATTGTGTACTGAAAAAGGATTCAGTAAAGAAATCCTTAAAATATTTAAAAAATATAGCCTCATTGCTTCCCTCTTTGGCATTCAGTTGAAAAATTCCTAATAAAGTCATGTGATGAAGCATAAAAAGAAACTTAAATTAGCACTTGTAGAATTGTCCTAAAGAAAATTTAAGACAATGAGGCAATGCCTAAAATGATCACCATCCACATCCTCTTGGGGACATAGAGCCAAATTTTAATATGAAGATGTAAATGCTCTTGCAACCATGTCCACTAACCAAACGAAAGCAAGCAATTACAACAAATGGAGGTAGAAAAGTGTGAATTTTACTACTTTTGTTGAGCAAGATACTCCACCTATTAACCACAGTTGCATCTCTATACAAGGAGGCTTCGTTATTATTACTTTTTAATTTAATGTAAGTAATTCTTAAGATGTTACGCAGTGGTAAGGGAATCAGGTTGTGATCCCGCTCACCAATGAGGTTTACTTATCAGGCGATATGTTATCAAGCACTTAGTTTAAAAAAGAGACACCTCGTGAAGGCAACTGATATCACTCCCCCCCCCTTAAAATTGTGACAGATGAGAAAATATACATGCCATTGTTTGACGTCCAATAATTCAAGAATATAAAATATGAATCCTTAAAGATGACACCACCAAACTGCGACGAAGAAATAATGCACTATGAGGAAAATACTATTATTTTCTTCAGAAGTACAGGATTGGCCAAAGGCATCAGTTTGGAAGGATAAAAGACAATTAAAGTAATCTTGTATGCTATTAAATGTCTTCCAGAAACTCTTCTAGACGTGAATATTAATGAGCTCCTGATCCACCATGACAAAGCATCTCGTCATTCAGCAAAACTGACAATAGATTTTGTTGGACAAAATAGCATCATACTGATAAAATATAACTCTATTAACCTGATAAAAATATGTTATATATTTTTTAATATAAAAAATAATTTGATTGAATTAATTTTTCAGGAGATGATAATGATACGACAGTAAGTGCATTTTTTATAGATTCAAAGAAATGAATAGCTTGACGCATTTAATCTACTGAAAATTCACCTATGGATAAACTGGAGCAGATTTTATTAATACTTTTTAAATTTTTTATATAAAATCTAGGTGCATCTCAAAAATTTCAAACTAACCCTAGCATTCCCTTAATATTGTTAAATGTGAATGTTAATTATTTTTAATGTTAAAGAGTTACGTAGACTTCGTTTTAATGTCGAAGATTAAATTGATATGGCTATAAGTACATTTTAATCATCAACTTAAAAAAATGAATTGGGACACTTAATCTTTAAAAAATTCAACTACATAAGCATATATCACCCGCAGAATTATTGATATTAAAAGAGATTACAGTGATTACGTTTAAAATATTGTAAATATAATTTTATGTATAATTAAAGAAAGGATTTTAAATTTGCACTATAAATATGCAGATTAGATAATCATTTTTTAAATTTCGTAATTAAATAAATTATATACTGTTTAAATTTCTTTTATCATAAAACACACAAATCAAACTTTTTTCAATAAAAAAAGTAATTTTTAGGAAATGTGTTTTCGGGAAACAGAAAATAGGAAGCAGTCCAAATTAAACGACAATGGTCTTCATATACAGCAAAATATTTTAAGAAAGTGGTGAGGACAAAATTGCTGCCACATTTCCTTGTATAAATAATGATTTTGGAAATGTCATTGATCTTTTGATGCATTTATTGATGATTTTTATACATTTACACCTTTCCTTTAACATTTATTCTAAACGAACCTTGACCAGTTGAATGACATTTTGAAATCATAACTCTGGTCACTTGATTCTTTAAGGAAAGAAATGGTGTTTTCATACCAACCTTTTTTTTTATAAAAAAGAACTTCCACTTTACGATTTGTTCAAGCGTAGAGAAAAGGAGCATTAAGTCTGTATCTACGCACCTTTGACCGAGATATCAGAGCAGACGATTTTTATTATTGTAAATAAGAGAAAATGAAGGTGTGTAATATAAACGAGAGAGAGCCAAAAGATAATTACTTTAATTACAAATGAGACAGTCAGCAGCTGCTTCTTTCAACTCTAACTCTGAATGAAAGGGAACGACCATTTAAGAGAAATTATCAGAGCATTAAATGGAAGTTTTTCTATTCGTAATCTTAATAATATCAGCTGAGCAATTTGCGTTGAAATTTAAAGCGATATTAAGTGAAGTATTTTACGAATTGAGACCTAAAAACTCGGTAAAATATTTAACAAGTGAGTAAAATACATTAGCTTGCATGAATTATTAAAAATAATCAAATAAATTCACAAAACTTGGCAATTTTCTCTTTTCGTGAGAAATATAGTTTTTACTTTATGAGAGAAAATTTATAATTGACAAATACATACTAAAATATATTTTGTAATAAATTCCTGAATTTTTAGTATATAAAACATGAATTACTTAACACATGGTACGAAATTTATTTATTATTATTATTTTCTACCTTTCTATCATAAAAGTAGAATTATATAAGCCAAATTTTATTTTGGTACCTAAAAATTAATTCTGAAGTTTTTTTCCAAAATTAATGTAACAATTGATAAAACTTTCACGTGATATTTAATAATATACTTATAAAATTAGTAAGTGCTTATGTAACGTTTATTAATTAAACTGATTTGCTTTTAATAAAATAACTCGTCTGAGGAAAAAAAATTATATTTACACTTGCCAGAAAAGTCTGCGTACAAACGCATAATAAACATTTTACAGAAAATAAATGTACATTATAGTGTGTGAATATTAATTCCATTTTTATATAAAGCTTTTCTTTAACAATTTCTTAAGTATCAGTAGCAATTTCAGAAAGATAACACACATTGCTTAAAAGTGATAATAATAATAATTAAAAATTATCCAAAAAGTTATCAGAAAAATTTTGCGTACAGGTACAATTTACAAAGATATTTACAAATTAATTAAATTTTTTTAGTTTCTTTTGAGCTTGTATGAAATGAAATATTGTCAGCATTTATTTTTTATTACTAACTATTTTTAACTCTAGTGATAATACAACAAATAGGATAAAAAACATTGTTTTATTGATATGATACATTACTTGCAAACAAGAAAGCCTAAAATGTATTCTAAAGGAAAAAAAAGATTGTTCCGGACGAAAAGAAAATCATATTAAGACAAAGGAATGAAGGTAAAACTATTTTAGCAATTGGATAGATATTTGGAAGAACTCATTCTTCTATCCACAGAGTAATCAATAATTACAAGTCATCGAAATATGTTATTTTAAGGCCTCGGAGTAACCGACCATCTAAGCTGACTTACGAGAAAAGATATATATCCTGCAAAGATTACTGCATCTCAAATAGCACTTGATGTTAGAGAAAGGTTTAAAAATCTCTTCATGAAGATTCTCTCTATTCGAAAAATTCTTAAGAAATCTAGCTATCACGGCCGTGTAGCTCATAGAAAGCCATGTATTTAAACTGCTAATAAGCAAAACCGTTTAAATTTTGCCAATAAATATGTTAATAAACCTTGAGTTTTTTTTTAAAAGTAATATTCTCTGATGAAAGAAAGTTTTGTATCTTTGGCATCAAAGGGTGTAAAATGGTGGCGAGAAAACAAAGTGCGGCTTTTGAGAAGCAAAATTTTTTGTCTACCGTTAAACGCGGTGGAGGTGGCATATTGATTTTGGGGTGCCTGACAGCAAGTGGAAATGATTGATTAACTTTTATCAACTCCACATTAGATCATAACGGATATCTAAATATATTAAAAGAAAATTTGAAGTAGAGTGCATAAGATTTGGACTTGGTGATGATTTTGTTTTCAACAAGATATATATAAATGATCCAAAACATACTACCCACATAGTAGAACTTTGGCTATTGTACCATATCAAATATAATTTCCATACTCCTCCACAATCGCCAGACGTTAAACTCCATAGAGCATTTAAGGGACTTATTGGAACGCAACATTCGACAACGTTACTACGTTATTTGATTATAATTACTTTGAAATAATGTGTGTTATCTTTCTGAAATTGTTACTGATATTTTAGCAATTGTTAAAGAAAAGCATTATATGAAAACTGAATTATTGTTGATACTGTAATGTACTTTTATTCTCTGTAGAATGTTTACTGTGCGTTTGTACGCAGACTTTTCTGGCAAGTGCATATTTATCTTCACTTAGGAATTTTATGTAAACAATGTTAAAATCACTTGTAAGGAATTTATAGCAATAAAAATGTTAACACCATTTAAATTTTACTGAAGATGTTGAAGCATTAAACATCTTGAAGTGTATTATTGGAAGTTTAATATTTTGAATATTTACCCGTTTTTTTCCAAATTTACTTTTGGAGTAATTTTTTGTAAATGGATAGATAAAAATCTTATTTGGTTAAAGTTTAAATTTATCGTTATTGGTGCACTCTAGTGGAAATGTTATTTAGCCCAGTATAAATACATATAATATTGATTTAATTTTGGTGGCGAAATTAATGGCACAGATGCCGTATAATCTAGCAAGTAAAATTCTGAGTTTGGTATTTTTTTTGGAGGATTTTCTTGTTTATCTGGTAACTTTGTTTTTTGTTACGTCCCAGATATGTGGACCTATAAGAATTATATATAAAATTATATTTTGGCAACCCTGGATTTATTTCATCATCCAATTTATCCCCTTGCAAACATTTCTTCACCGACAAAAAAAAATCAGAATTCAGCATGCTGGATTATTCGGCAGCTGTACCAAATTAATTATGATTCATTTGAGTTCTGTATGCAAAATTTTCTAATATTGTAATTATTATTTTACATAAATGCGAATAATTTTAAGTGCTCAGGAATATATTTGTTGAATAACTTATTAGAGAATGCACTGGTTAAAAGCGTTAATTTTATTGTAGAAAAAAATTCTCTCACTGACAGAATGATCACAGTATAATTCATAGATGTTGCAATCAAAACGTTATAAGGACAGTAAAATTCCAAGGTTTTTTAGTTAGGAATGTGAAAGAAAAATTATGGCACAATACTCGATGGTGAAACATGAGATCCATTTGACATAAATGAGATATGTTAATATAATTTATTTTTTCTCAAGCAACGCGTGCGTCAAATATAAATATATATCACCAAATTCAAATATATTTTAACAATACAAACATAATAAAATAAAGTTATGCATAAATAAAAATGAATACTCATCAGGGAGCATTAACAGTGCGAGTGTATATAATTTAAATAAAAACAATTAATTTAAATTGATAACAAATTGCTTATTTCAAAATATCTATGAAAAGTAATGCAGAGATAATCAGATGCTTGCATATGACGTCACCCGATTCTCGTAAACGAAATCGTCTGCTTAATTTCTAGAGGAAAATTAAAAATAAACATGAGTTACGAGTCATCTTGTGAAATGTACACAGTAATCCTTAATGAATTATTATTAATTATTTGCATACTGAAATGAATAGAGAAAGAGATTAGAATTGTACACGAATATAGAATTGCTTTAAAAAAACATTTCTATTTGTGCTTTCAATTTTCGTATATTTATAAAAATTTGCTGGAATGTATAGAAAATATATAAACAACGGCAACGCGCGTTTTCCGTACTCAGTTCTCTTCTTCTTCTCGAAGTGAAAGTATCTAATTGCAACCGTATTAATAATAAGAACAGACAAAACTCTATATCTGATGTTACACATACAATTATAATTATATATTTATATTTGCATTTCTAAGTAAAATAAAATGTTTTAAGGAAAAGGTTTACCCCTCGTTCATCAAAAATTTATATTGACAATTTTGTGCAGTTCTTAATTTAGTTAAACATTATATATATTTGCCTAATTTAAAAGCAATTACCACAAATTTGCCTCTGACAAATATTATTTGCAGATAAATTAAATTAAACTACTCAGAAACTTAAGCAATGATATATAATTTATATTTTACTAAAAAGGAATTTTAGTTTTTATTTAAAAATTTAATTTATTTAAATAAGATATATAATATGAACTGTTTAATATATTATTTTATTAAATTTTAACCATTAACCGTCAATTAAATAATTCAAAAAAATTTATTAAAAATTTGATCAATAAATTGTAAAAAAAAAAACAAACAAAATTGTTTGTGAACATTGGTTAAATCTATTTAAACTATGTAATAAACTTCCACTTAAAATGTTATAAATAAAAAATTATTAAATTAAATTAATAATTTGAAAAAAATGTAATATTTTTTATTTTTGTCACCTTTATGAATGAAAGATTATCTTTTCCTCTGCTTATATTTACATTAAAAATTATACTAAATACCATTATAAAAACCAGAGAAATTTATAAAAATTCAAATTAATACAGTGTTTTTAAAAAGTGTTAAGAAAGTATGCAGTTTTTTCTTTATGCATTTTTAATTCACCAAGAAAATATTAAATAATAAACTAAAGATCATTCAGATATGTTATTTTGTAATTGCTTTTAAATATGTTTTCAACTTAAAATAATCTATGTTTCCGAAAATAAATATATAACTTTTATTGGAACACTGTATACCTTCTTACTTTTAATGTTAAATGATACATTATTTTATATTTTCAATATGTATTTCCAATAAATATCAATATCCAAGCATATATATATATATATATATATATATATATATATATATATATATATATATATATATATATATATATATATATATATATATATATATATATATATATATATATATATATATATATATATTGTAAATCAAGCTCATTATACTTTTATAATTTTTACATTTTTAAACAAATTATTTTATTTATTTTAAGCAATGAACTTAATGTTATTCAAGGTGTGCAGTACAAAACTCTTTGTTAACAAGATAGCTTCAATTAAACTGTTGGATTTAATCCTTTCATATATTTATATAGTACCAAATAAGCCTAATGAATGGTCGAAACAATCCGATAAGCACTGTTTACCTGTCTCTTTACATCCTTTCGACTCCCTGATTAGGAATCAGTACATATCTTCTCGTTGTCAGTTTCATCATTCTCCAAATTATCCGCTGCTCTATTATTCTTCATCATTGCTTTCATTCTTTTGGAACATTATATTCTGCTTTCCCGTTCTAATCTAGTTTGCACTAGTTTTTCATTAATATATCCAGTACTTATAAATAGATAGATATATTTTCCATCTTTTTATCATGCATTATTTTTATCGTTCCGAAATGTCGCCAGCTGTGCAAAACATCCCCCATCGTTCATCACAAATGCCGTCTATTTTTCTAAGGGTTGACACAACCAGGTATATGTGATTATTTGTCTTATGTATCTTTTAATCTTGAGCTCTTTTTACGCTGATAATTCTTAAATGTGATATTTTGTTTTCCGAATAAAAAAATAAATATTTAAAGCAAAATTTTTAGTGAACTTCAAGTATTTAATTGTTATATTCATTTTGTACAATTATTTATGGTAAAATATAATATGCAATAAAATAAATATTCAAAAAGTGATACTGCGATTCAAATAATTAGAAAAAATTATTAAAGAAACGCATATTTTTTTATATATATGATTGTATGTGTATAATTATATAATCTTGGTTAGTGGTTTTTAAGTTTTCTAGAAATTGTGCTTTTAAGCTGCTGCCTATGTTACGGATTCGAAATACAATGTTGTAAAAACAGAGTAAATTAAAACTAAATAACTTCTTTAGATATAGTTATGTGTAAGATTTAAACATCTGTATGATGTATTCACATATGGTGGTTATTTGATTTTAATTTAGCTTAAAAACTCATATATAAAACAAGTGTTTCAAGCAAAGATTACTTTTAAAATTTCTTAGATGTAGTACTGGTACATTATGTTTTTTTTAATGTAATTTTGAGACAGTTATTTTAAATAATTTTTTAACGATACTAATCTTGAAGAATCTACACCATAACACCTATATGGTTATTGTGTTTATCTCACTAAAAGTTTAAGATTCAACTAAAGTCCAGTTTTCTCAGTATTATCAATATTCCAATAATCAGAAAGGAACGGGTTATCGATTAATTTTTAGATAGGTATAACTACTATGAATATCTTGATCTAATGCTTGTAAAATTTTATTGTAAAAACACTTGAAGAATAAAGTTTATCGGGACCAAACATTATAGTTGCAAGACATCATTAACAAATGATGTATGCTATTCGTAAAAATATGTTCATTGCGTGATAAAATATGTTGATTAATGAAATAAGTGAAGTGCTCTATTTCTCACATAGTAACAGGTAGTATTTTTATCTGTTATATTACAAGAATAAAACATTTATTTTAAATGTTTGTATGTTAATTTCTAATTTACAAATAAAAAAAACTCCGTTTGTAAGTAATCTGTAGTTATTCTAAAAAATAACACAGATATCTTTAAGTCACAAAACTTATAGGTATTTATTTTATAATCAAAATATAATTTTCGACTTTCTTATCGTCAATTGATATAAACTGTGTTCTTTATTTCTATTTTCCAAAATAAAATTTTTCTTTGACATTTTTGAATTATTCTGCATTTAATTTAATGTAAAATAAATAATAGCAAAAATGAGATGTCTGTCAGTTTAGAAAGTATTTTATAGCTTATATATATGTTAATATTAAAAGGTGTAACTTCGTTATTTCATAGAATAACTAGATATTTCATGAAATAACTGGATATAAGTCAGTTAAAATATATAATAGATGAAAAATTTTATATCTGATCTTGTTATTCTGTTTGTTAACAAATGAAAAACCTTTAAACTGAAAAATAAACAATTTCAATGTTATATTATTTAATTAATCAATTAATAACTGCTACAATTTCTCAAAAATACATTTTACCCCTCTTGAGGGTGATTATATTAAATAATAAGGGGAATACAGGTGATATAATTTATTATTGCTCATATTGTTAACACACACTGTATTAAATATTTACTGTACATAATACATACTTAATAAATAAAAATAGGCATCCCTGTCCAGTTTGTCTAGTGGTCAGCGTGCCTGATTGCGGGTAGGGAGGTTCTGGGTTCGAATCCACGTTCGGGTATGGATGTACTTTCTCGATCTATCCCGTCTTTGTCCTTTCCTTGTATGAATGGGTTGTGAATGGTTGCCTACTCTATAAACGGGTACCTATGGCATGTGTGTATTGAGGAAGTCGTACTCCACACCTAAATAATAATCGCACCCCATAGTGACAGCGTAGCTGGCACACGACAACAACAATAATAATTGGAATAAATAATTGACGATTTTTAAGTACCATATAATTATAAATTTTTGTAATTCTTTCTAAAATTAAAAGCTGTTTTATTGCTGAATTAAAAATCAACATTTAATCGCACGAAAACAGACGATAAAGAAAAAATTACATTTTTATTTACAAAATATTTTGTTTTTCTTGGTCATCAAAGCGAAGTTCATAATAAAAACATACTAACAAAAGTGATTTTAAAGTTTATATTTTCAATTAATTTTCCTTTTAATGCTTGGTAGTTATTAAATAAATTTTTAATTAAAATTTTATACCAAACGTTGATTTTTTGACATAGAATATTTTAATTCATCAAATGAATAAAAGAACATTGAAATCGTTGCTATATTTAGACATATTTTCTTTTGCGCTTAACCAATGAAGCATTCGCACATCCACGCTTAGTTAGTTAGAAAATAAAATTTTCACCATTATAATAATTCATTTATTTATTTTATCTTTACAGGACACAGTTGATTTGAGCAGTATTTCACTTTTATGTAGAAAAATATATTTGAATTAAAATTTAAGATTATCAATTCATATAT
The DNA here is from genome assembly GCA_037975125.1 of Latrodectus hesperus. Lineage (NCBI taxonomy): Eukaryota > Metazoa > Arthropoda > Arachnida > Araneae > Theridiidae > Latrodectus > Latrodectus hesperus. The sequence goes on from CM075855.1 coordinate 63,970,253, forward strand.
TTTTCATAAAGCTTTAAAATTTTAAGATTATTCTATCAGGAATTTATTTTTGTTTGATGCCTTTAATTCATTGTCCCTGGATTTTTCTGACAAAAATATAGACGTTAATGTTATAAAAAACCAAATGGTTTGGGCTTAATCAATTCCATATCTATCTTTAGTATTTATACACTTTATTTAGTTAAAAATGAGGGTAGATGGTAATGTTTTTATTTAAATCATACTTGTTAATAAAGAAAATTTATCTAATATATTTTGCACAATGATGTGTCTTTTCAAGGATTAATATAATTCAATAGATATAAATTATTTTAGACACGATATTAACCAAGCTCTATTAAAAACGCTGTTAACGTCTATTCTAGACAAGATATTAACCAAGCTGCATTAAAAACGCTGTTAACATTTCTTATATCTGATGTTAATGTCAACTTATTTTTACAGCAGAATTTGCTATAAAAATAAGTTGAAAAAATTTCACAATTTTAATTTATTAATAAATTTTATTTAAATAATTTGTATTTTCTAAGTTATTTTCTTTTATTGTTATGAGTAAATTTTAAATAATAAAAATCGTATTTGCCGATTTAAGCTAACCATAAAGTGGATGTTTTTTCTTGTCCTTTTCATTTTGATTTTTATTATATTTTCAACGTGTTCAATTTTGGAAGCAATATCGTTAAAGATTTGAAAACTAATTATTTAGAAAAACAGATAATTTTCATAATTTTGAAAACTTTTACAGACGAAAAAAATTATAATTAAAAAATACTTTATTACTAGTAAAAATCGTGAAGGAATTCTCATCGTCATTCATTGGTGAACTTCTCCTTGTTTGCTGCCGCTCGAAGAATGCGATTAAAAGGCGGGCAGTAAATTCGCAGACATGTTGGATTTACGAAAAATGTGTGAAGACATGTGTGACGTAGAGGAAACATTATCTGACGTCATGGATATTTTAATCCAATAAGAATTTGTAGTAAAGTGGCGTAATCATGATCTCAATTGGAATAAAAGAAATAATCACTTTATGGCTAATAATAAAGGCAGTAGCATGAAAATGTAAATAAAATAGACAATAAATGCATATGAATAATGTTCTTCTTTGATGATTTTGCAATTCTCTAAAAGGTATTTAGTTTAAAGTTAAAAAAATTTATTGATTTCTAGTATTCGAAGCTGAACTAAATAATGTAGTGTCAAGATCTCAATGAAATATTTAGCTGTATGAGCAACATACGGGCATCAAATAAAAAAATTACAATGATAAAAATAAATATTATTATTTTTGTCTTCAAACAACCATAATATATTCATAAATATATTCTTAAATATTTGTTTCAAACATATACAGAAAATTGCTGTATTATTATTGCTGTAATTAGTGCTTATGAAACTCGAAGAATACTTAATAAACGGATCCAAAAATGGATTTCCTTGCCCACTGAATGAGAATATCTGATAATTAAGCACAATTTTACGAGCATGAACACGTTCTTAAATTTGCAATAGCAAACTTTTCGATGTGGTTATTGAAAATTCTACATAAATTAATTTGTAATTATTTTAAAATAACATTTACAATTTTGAAACGTATAATAAGTTGCCTATGTGTAACTTTCTTTTTAAAATTTTCCTTCACAACAAATGAAAATTTCTCTCTGGTTCAACATACACTTGAGAGAAGGCAAAACTAATTATTTTGGACCCAATCAGGGAAATGATAATTTCCTCTATAAAAACTATGTTGTTTGATTGTATTCTTTTTTCTGGATCTTGATTTTAATAGCTTAATTTTTCTGTTGATAAACAATATTTAAGTTTTTGTTTACTAAAAAACACTTAATCACTCCACTATTTTGATCATACAGTGTTTTCACTCATTATTCATCCCTTGGCGACACGAGGCTGCGAGTCTTTGATTTTAATGGAAAAAAAGAAATAAATAACTTAGTAATTTTTGAACAGAAAATACTTAGAAAATGTTAGGTCCAGTACAGTTAAATAATAATTTTTGAAGAATTCGAACTAGAGTGATGAACTGTAAACTCTTATCAATCATAAAAATATAGCATGCAAAAGATTCATCATAGCAGAAGATGGGTGAGATCCCTGGTCTGTCCAATTGGTTAGCAGGTATTGTTTTCTCCCCAATTTATTAATTTTTGATAGATACATACAAAGATTGTCAAATCAGTGACTACTAGTGCAGAATAGGAGTCACGTCATACTTTATTTACAGTAGTTTTTTATATTGTATTTTTCGATTTAAAAACTTACATAATGGAAGTAAATTCATGATTTGAAAAGAGAAGCCTTCATTGTAAGATATATAGCATTTTAAAGAAAAAGAGTAATATGCAAGGTAGAAATTTATTATAATAAAGAAAACATTTACTGACCATTATTAAGAGTTTCCCTATTTATCCCTTAAATGTTCCTACGGTTAGTTATCTTCATCTGTTGAGTCAGATAATATTGAAGGAGGAGAAATTATGTCTCGACTGAGTTCTTGTAATTTACTGTGGAGGTAGGATGTCAAATCTGTTATTATTTTCTTTTTGTATGGTTCTTTTTGACAGAACCCGATGTATTAAATATCTTCAGTATTTTCTGGTTTTTTCTAATGAAACTGATTCAAGACGGGGACTTATTTCGAGATGACCTGGTAATCCAATGATTTAGATCTTGCATTGGAAGTCTATATGCAATTGACCAAGAGGTAGACCAAGAAAAAGATGGTTTGATGATGTCTTGAACGATCTTAAAACTTCAAAGGTCTCCAACTGGAGAATTCAAGTCAGGAGCAGAACTGTATGGAGGAATATTGTGTTGGAGTCTAAGGTCCGACGTTGGTGGTGCCGATAAAGAAGAAGTGTTTTCTCAATTCTACAATTGAAAACGTATTTTTTTCCAGTTAATGTTTTACTAGTTTAAGATGCTATTGAAATCAAAGAGATTTTAATAAAGACTTTAATAAACAAAGAAATATTTAATAAAGATAGAAAGAATAAAGATAAGTTTTTAAATTCTTAAATTTAGAGTTCCATGAAAACTATCCTGAATAAGAAGAATTCCAAATGCTGCAGAAGTTTGAGATTTATAATAATTGCCAAGCTTTTAACATAAATTTGTTATTTTAAGGAAAAATAAGTAAACATAATCCATGGATAAAATAATTAAAATTTTTGTGTAATCAAACAAACAATGATTTTAAAAGAATTCATGACAAATAATTGAGGAAATTAGGGTAAAATCATATACAGTGAAAAATGGTTTTAAATTTTAGCAGATTAAAATTTCCAAAAATATAAGAGACTTAATATGATAATATAATTTAATACGGTTTGAAAAAATATTTTTAGGTATAAGAGAACTATTAAAATGTATTATCATTACAAAGAATAATAATATTGTTTTTGGCTTCTACTAACAAAAAGTGTGTGTATTGTTGTGTCATATGTGTGTGTGTTTGTTTATAAATATTAACTTATTTTAAATAAATAGATGGAAATACGCCTAAATAAAACTTAAATAATTCTTCATAACAATAAATATTGCAGTTAAGGTTTCCTAAAACAAAGGATTGCTCAATGTTTTAAATTATAACTCTGATGTAAAACTAATTTAAATAATTTCCCTATCTTCTGAGGTTGTTTTTAATTCAATTTGACTTATAAATATATATAAATTCCGATTGAATTGCATTTTGTTCATTACATTAAATTTTTAGAATTCTTATAAAATATCTGAGTATTTATATCAAATTAAAACACTTAATTATATTCTTGAATAATTAGAAAAATATTTAATTTGACGCTTGGAAATAGTTATAGAATTCAGTAAGAAGGAATTATTTTTATAAATAAAAATTGAACTATCTCAATATATTTGTAAGCAAAGTTTTTAAAGAAGCATACCAAATGAGTATACAGAACAATTTCCTATCGGAAATTCAATTATGTAACAGCAGGTTCTAAGACAAAAGCAAATCTCACTGTTTTCGGAATTAATTACTGTATCCATTTTTCAAATTATATTTATTGTCTAAACTCTTGCAATATTTCATAAATTGAAATTTATTATTTTTAATAATTGAATATGCTTTGCTACTAAAAAGCAATGTTTGAAAATTTTCTTTATGAAATTTGTGTCAACAAATTTTACATAATAAATAGTGATAGTTAAGTGAAACAACTTATTTAATTAACTGTAAAAAGCTGATTTTTAATTAAAATTTTACAAAATATAAGATATTTATATCAGTATAATAAAAATGTAAGGACGTGACAAGATTTTATATATGAAACATATAACAATACATACAAAATGATAAAACTATGGCTAATAGAAGAAATAAAATATAGAAAGCTAGCATAAGTAGAAGTGAAAGTAAAAGTTAACTCAAGAGAAGCGTAAGCTAAGTCAAGAAAACTAAGGATGAAGAAAAATAGAAGATAAACAAAGTTTTGGTGGAAAGATTGTAAATCTAATTATTGTAACAACAATATACTAACATAAATGGAAAAGTTAAAGAAAGTATTTTAATCGACAGAAGAAATTTAATTAATGTAACAGTAAAATATTTTATTCATTAAATAACACTATAAATTAATTTCTAGAATTTATATAATTTTTACAATAAATGTGATTTGGTTATTGATATAAATGTCCATTTGTACATCTATACAATATATTTGTACATTATGTATCAATCACATTATAATTATCTGGATTTATAAAAAGTTCACTATTAGTTTTTAAAGTTTAATATTAGTTATTTACTTATCTATGTTTCACACGAGACTGCTCTGAATATTTTGCATACTTAATAAATTCTGTTACTTTAAATTCTGTGTAATAAGGCAAACTCTCTCTCTCTCTCTCCAACATTAAAAATGTTTCAAAAGGAGGATGGGAAGTAAATAAATTAAAACTTAGGTATAGTAGATAAGAGAAAAGTAAATGAGAAAATTTAATATACCTATCTGGAAATGCTCGTTAAGGTTACAGTGATGTGTTTCCAGCATCTTATTTCTACTAAGCGAAGCAACTAAACACAGCAAACTGGCTCGTAATTTTTACCATGATCAAAAAATGAATTCAATACCAGAGATGACATTTTGCTCTCATCATCTCATCAAAGCAGGAGAACTTGGCCATACAGAAAATTTAAGTGTATACGTTCTCTTAGTACGAAGGACTTCGGCTGTGTCAGGTACAGAACTCACTACTTCCAGTTTCTTGCTTAAATAAGGAAATATTTGTATGAAGAAAATATGGAATTAATTTTTATCCATATTAATTTTAAATCAATTTGTCAGACGAAATATTATCTAAGGTTGAACTAAGAATAATGGCAGGGAATTGAGTGAAACTTACATCAAAATGTTTACCTCTGGCTTTTTATAATTAAAACCAAGTTTCCCTCTTCAAAACTTTGATTACAGCGTCTATAATTAATTTAAAATATAATTAACTTTGATTTGAATTTTCTAATAGTTGCTTAAACTGCGATGTAATTCATTTAAACAATAACAATCTGCTCTGAATTTGTTTTCACTTAAAGAAAGAAGCTTATCTTTCTTTTTTTTCTTTTTACGATAATCTAAAATTACCTCAATGAATAGAGAAAAATATTCAACCAACAAATGCTTATTTTCTCAATATCCATAGTATATGTTTTCTAAAAATAACCATATTTACTGTACTTTTCAGTTCTTGAAAAATATTGTTTCTGCTATTTTCTGAGAATACATTTCGTTCTTTTTTAATACGTCATCACTCAGAAAGGCACTGGAATGCTGATTAAAATATTTCAATAATTTAATGAATTAGCTACTAAAAACTTTCTAAAGCATAAAGATTTCAATATTTGATGAATTCGTGACTCAAAAGAGTTTTAAAGCAATAAATGCTTCATTTCATATACTTTTAGCTGATTTAAATTTCATATTTGATTATAGAAAAAAATCATTTTAAGAGACTCTTAATTAAATTATTTTGCTTTAATTTTACTTTTATATATTAAACTTTAGAACTTATTGTTTTTCCATTTAATCTAAAATTTTAATCGGAAATGATTTTTTTAATTCGTTGAGTTTTTTTTTTGTATATTGTAAACAAAAATACTTAAGGTATGTTTTTCCTCAATTTTCATTGAATTAAATTAATATAGTCATCTTAGCCACTAACCAGATGGTATCTCTGAAATCTAGATACATGATTTTCCTTCGCAAAATTATAAATATGAAATTATGCAATAGGTCATGTTCTGCTATAAAATCATGGAACGAGACAAAAAATGATTTAAATGAAATTTAGTGAAACGGGTATGTTAAGCGATTTATATAGATAGAAATCAATATTCAAGCTATTTTAAGGTTCGTTTTTTAATACAAAATTTAAATTTTAATATAAATTTGAATTAAGGAGATACACATTAACAAAGTATATATTTTTCAAATTCAAAAATGCATTCAAATTACTATATTTCATATTTAAATTACAACTGAAAATCAGTGATAAAAAAATTCAAAGCTGAGCAGAATTTATGAAATAAAATTCGAAAAATAATTTAAAGGTTCGTATTCAAAATTCATTTGACATGTGTTAAGGCTCAGGTAAATTTAATTTCATTTTCATTTCATTATGAACTTCTCATTTATAAGATATCGAGTTAAAAAAACAAAAGGTTTTTGTAATTTCTATCAAAATCATATTAGATTTTTACAAATTATTTCAAATGTTTGAGTCCAAAAACACATTAAAATAAAATGTTAATATTTTCTTAAATTAGGTTATCTTTTTTATTTAATGATATTCTTGTGTAATGAATAAAAGATATACAAAACCATTTATTTTAACAATTTTACGAAATATCTTTTGATTAGAAATACTTTATTACTGATTAAAAGCAATTAAATGATTAAAATTTATAAAGTTAATGAGACAGATTCTTTTATAATATTAAAATTATTTTAATTATTAAGATATCCTTAATTAATTTTCACTTTGTTCGCTAAAGATATTTTTAGAAGTATTAAATTAGTTTGGCTCTCATAAAATAAACTAATTAAACGGATATACTTTTTATGTCTTGTATTTTAATGGAAAATAACAATTTTTTAACAACAATTAAGGAACTATTCATTGATTATGCGTCTAAGACAATACCTCCAGACACTCTTATTAGTTTATAAAAAGAAAAGACATTTGAAATTATTAAAAAAAATAACATCTTTTCTTCCAAGAAGATTGTTATGAACAATTTCCTATTTTTTTCACAATGATTACAGTAAATGTAAGAAATTTAATGAGTAATATCCTTAAGGGAAAATTAAATGTCAGAAATTAGTTTATATTTCAATAAAAACAAAAATATTATATTTTTATAAACTATTCTTAAAAAGTATAGTCATCTAATAATATAGTACAAAAATCATGAATAGTTCTGGAAATCATGTTGGTATTTTTTTTTATATAACTCATTATATTTATCACATTTAATAATTATACTGGTATTTATATTTGAAGCACAAGCATCACATTTTGAGAGTTAACAGTGTTGCAATACTGTTTAATGAGCTTTATTTAATGGTACCAACGAGTTTATTCTAATTTTTCAAATTTATTTGATCAAAAATATAACATGACAAGTTTTGATAATTATGTATATGAGCATCATTTTCAATGATGTAACAGAAAGAAGTTATTCCCGTTTAAATAATTATTGATAATTTTTTTCAGTTTAAAAATAATAGATATATTTGGAAAAAATCGTAAAAAACTAATTATATATTTTACTATAATTATTTAATAAATTTAAATTTATTGCTTCATATACAAATAGTTTTGAAGATCAAATGTTATTTCCTTTAGAAGAAAATAATTTCAAAATCTATAAATATAACATGATACAACAGGATTCATTCTAATATGCAACTAAAAGTGTGATTAGGTGAATTATCTTGGCAAAAGCTCATTATTTTTCGATCACTTTGTCTGAATGTTTACTATACCACAAGTTAAACTCCATTTTTTTTTATCATTTTGAAAGTGACAGACCATTATTGCAAAGCTCAAATAATTATGCAACGGATTTTTTTATGTTTTGCAAATTGAATTGAGTTTTAAAAAATTATACTTTTTGTGTTTAAATGTCAAAGATATGTGTTCTTTAATTTGATTTTCTTATGATCTTTATCCAAATTGTTTTTCAGCATTTAATATTTTAAGATTTTTGAATGTATTTAATGGATATAAATTAGATAGTTTTTAATATAGCTTTCTAAAAATCAGGCCGTCATTTACCTGAAAAACATTTTTTCTGTTTTATATTATAAATTCTCTATAGAATTATAGAGAATTTATGGACATTTTTTCGTATAATATTGGTCTCTTTGTTGAAAGAAATTACCATGGGTAATTATCTAGTTTAAGTTAATCTAGGTGAGCTTAGAGTTAACTACCCTATCTATCTCGTAATAAACTTGCAACTACGAATACCGTAGAAAAGAGATGGCTAAATGATATGATGAAGAATTAGAAATGTTAAATCATGAATAAGAAGATTAAGAACAATAAATTCAGATTAGAAAGGACGTTGTTTGACAAGCCAAAGATATGACTAGCTATGCGCCTATTTACTGTTGCACTACTTACGTAGAGTAGTGCAACAGAAAATAGGCGCATAGCTATTGATTTTCAATTTAGTATTAGGAAATATTTGGTAAATAGAGGACAAATTTATATTTCCTTATACTAAATTGAAAAACAATACTGCTTAAACATAGTTGATAGAATAGTTAAACACAGAGTGTTATTTCAATTAGTCCGACATATAAAAAGGTGTTCATATCATTATAAAATGTGGTTATTCAAACATGTTAAACATTCCGTTAGCAAGAAAGAAGGTTTATCGTAGCTTTAATCCAAATGATTCTTTACTCTTTTCTGAACTTTTTTTTTGTCATCCCAAATTTATTCCATTATTATCTACTTCCAGTTGATTCAAAATGGAGGTTTAAATTAGGATAAAGTATGAATATAACTCATAAAGCAGAAGCGAATAATGTTGATAAACATAAGTTAAATTAATTCTGCAATGAATGCAAGTTAAAATTAATTGTTTCGAAAGTTAAAATTCATTGCATGTAATTATGAATAAAAAATAAATTAAATGTGCGTAAAATGAAGGAAATAAATCTAAAAACAATAGCAAACATGTGACAAAATAAATTTTGATAGTAAGATAAACTTACTTAAGTTTAAAATGTGTGCAGATATTTAATATAAAACAAAAGTTAGTAAGTAAAAGGGAAGAATTATGAGCTATAAGTCGCACAAGTCTAAGGATTTATACTGTTTAATATCATTTAAATGTCATGAAACAATTTTCATTAAAAGGAATATTATTATTTAAACATGTTTCTGGCAGACAAACAACATTAAGACCTTGAATTATAAGGTATATATCACTCATTTCTGTTTGTAGTTTCAAACATGTTGATAATATTTAAATGAGTACACATGAAAATTCCATTTTATAGAGGCAAATGAATGCGCTTACGAAGAAGCGTAAGATTATAAAGTACCAGTCTTCAAAACATGCGATGAATTTTGTATTCCATGACAAACAGATATTCATTCCTTTAAGTAAAATAAACTATTTCGTCTGATATTCTGATTGTGAGATAGAGAAAATTCTTAAATGTTTCTATTTTATTAATTTTGAATGAAATATATAAAATGCTATATTCATAAATTTTGACAGATAATATTATGGATATGTTATGTACAATTGAATGTTTTCATTTTTTTTAAAAATATGTAATTTTTAAAAGGAATTAATGTTTTCTTTACATAATTCAATGATTTGATAATTTACTTTATGTAAAAATTTATATATGACAGAAATTAAAGTGATATTTTATTCATAAATTTATCACTCCTAAAGGTATAAGAAACCGAAAAAAATTCAAAATATGTTTTAGATTTAAGGTTTAGATTATGTTATAAAAATTTATATATAGAAATTGTATTAATTATTTTAAGAGCATTGAAATAAACAGTGAGAGAATTAACTAATTTGTGTGTACCATTGCAAAATATGATCATATGATTGTAAAGGTAATTCAGTTTTGAGATGAAAAATTACATTAGAGGTAAAAAGTATTAATATGGATATCTTTTAGACAAACAATAATATAAAAAAGTTTTTCTTTTTCTAAGTATCTTTAGTTTTCTGGGGTAAAGTAGTTTGTATCACTATGAAATCCAACTTCTATACTTCAGAAATGTCAAAATCATTAATAAAAGGGATGCAATCTTTATTATTTAAAGAAATTTATCATGTATATTTCCTGGTAATTACCAATCATAGTTTGCTCTTAATGATGTTAACTTATCTTAATGATGTATTTACATCAATTCCAAAGAGTACTTGAACAAATTGCGACTCATTACATACATCTGATAATACTATTCTCATGTCTCGAAGCCTTTAGATCAATGAACATGACAACATGTGTAACATTATCAAATTTAGATGAGTAGCCCAAAATTTCCATGTTATATTATTTTCTGGATTTCTTAATTTGATACTGTAATAGGTGCGCTTAAGAATTTAATGATGATTCTTTCAAATATTAATATATAAATATTCCCATTTGAGTGCATTCTATTTCTTCCACCAATTATCTTAGAATATATGTTTTATGGACCATATTGAATATTTTGTACTGTTCTAAGAGGAACTTCCTTATATTTTAACTAGTTTTATTTTCATGGTCCAAAGAAACATTTTTGAATTATAAATTTTAACCATTGGTTTCAGAACTTGCACATTTTTCATCATTCTTATTCAGTTCCCCATTTTGAGTTTCCAGTTATTCACTCATAGTGGCAGATGATGCTTTAACAACATTGTCTGAACGTTGCAAAAACATTTTACTCATACAAACTGGATGTCCAACCATCGGAACACAAGCAGTGATGTTTCAAGTTTTTTCTTCAAACAGCACTATTAGTTTCTTAAAATATTCTTTTATTCTGCTAAATACATCTTTACGGTGGAAAAACAACCACAGAACAATATAATGTTCCAGAATAATAAGCATAATATGTATTTTTCTTGTGGTTAAGTATCCTTTTTTTAATATTGGTGATTTTCATTTGAATGCAAGCCAAAATTTACCATCGATAAATTTATTTTTCTTCTTCAGTTTCAACACTGAAAAAATGCATCATTTATTCATTTGTATCTGTTGAGATTGTTGAGAAAGTTGCTCTACTCCATGTTTTCACAAGAACATTTCTTGAAAGAAATATTTAACCATAGGGTAAAGTGTCGAAGTTTATTTATCAGTAATTATTTCCAGAATCTCTAATGTACTAATGCTATAATTTATATTTATCTTATAGAGATATCATTCAAATGCTTCGTGTTTCTGATCTGAAATACTCAGTTTTCACAATTCCCAATAGAAGTTTATTTTTTGTAAACCGAGTTTTTAAAATATCAACTGATTTTGTAAATTTTGTTTCTGTTAACAGAAAGCTTTTAGCTCTTGTGCTTCGGAATCAATTACGACAGCTTGAATAAAGTATGGGAATTTGATTTCAGGTCTAATTTCTTCATCATTATGAATCTGTTGGAATCGATTTAAAGAAAACGATTACCTCGATTCTGTGAATATAAACAAAAAGTTGGTCAACGTTTCAGCAATTAATTTTCAGTGATTTCAATTATGAAGATTAAGTTTTTAGACTATTGAAAATAATAAAATTTTGAGATTCATCTACGATCATTGATTGTGGATCTGGTTGCCGCCATCAAGTTGTTCTATATTTCTTTTGATTCATGTAATTAAATAATTACAGTTAGACAAATCATACTATTAAAAATACCAATTTGAAGATAAATTATCCTGTTAAACTAAGAAATACAAAATTTACGATATCCATACACACAACATTTCAAGAGATGTTTAAAAATGTTAACTTCTATTAAGATGTTTAAGAAGCTAACATCTAAAAATAATTCAAATCAATTTAGTAATAACTAAATTCTGTTTACAAAACTTACAATGAAAATATAATTTTGCATTAAAAATTGTTTATTACTATCGATCTTGAAATCTCATAATTATTTGTAATCGATAGAATTAAGAGAAATATTTAAAATTTATATGTATGTAAAACTATTATAACACACTCCTTCTTAAGTATTCATATATATTCTCTTATTAAGAATTTTTTTACGTAATGATCAGCCTGAATTTCTTATATGTAGTTTGACACAAATAATAAGTTATTAAGAGTTTTCTATATCGCTTATTATTTATATACTTTTCTACTGGATTTGCAAAGTTTTTTTTTCAATTGAATATACTAATTTCATCAACCAAATTATATGAGTGCAAAGGTTTTACAATCAGGCTCGATGTGTCCGAATTTCAGATTAAAATATCGATTATTTATTTCAGTTCTTTCACTTGTATTAATCATTAAAAGTCTGGAAAGATACTAGAAGTAACGTATAAGAATACGTTACTTCTAGTAGCTTTTTATAAGAGGAATACGTTACTTATGATAGCTTTTTATAAGAAGAATACGTTACTTATGATAGCTTTTTATAAGAAGAATACGTTACTTCTAGTAGCTTAATATCGTTTGCACAAAGATGTGCAAACGATATAATATAGAGTTTAAAACATAATGTTTAATCAGAACAAACAAATAATGAGAGCTCATGAAATAAGGATTTCGGTCCACTTTTACCATTTTGCATAAAATATTGGTATTTTTACGATTCTATATTTACGAACTAGTACATTCCAGTTCATTTCCGATACATCAAAATGTACCTACAGCTTTTAGATAAATTAAAATAAGTGTTGAGAAGAAGCTATTTTGCCAAATATAGTGATACAATTTTTATTATCTAATTTAAAAAGAAATATCCGCTCACATTAAGAACAGAATTAACTCTATTTAATGATATTGTCATTAAATGTAGACAGGTGGCGATATTATGTACAGTAATTGAAAGACTAATTATGATTAGAAAGACTAATTATTCCATCTTTGATATAATAAGATAATCGATTCTAATAAGTTAGTTTTTGTTATTATATTGATTTGGAAGATTGATTGTGAGTGAATGAGTGATATATTTCTGATATGGCGAACTTCAATTTCCAAGAAAATTGATCATTTATTCTTTGCTAATCCATCCGTAACTGATTAACACGCACGGTAATTAGGTCATCGGTTTAATTAACAAGTTTATAAGTTCCTACATCACATATATTTATTATTACACGTTTTATAAGTTTTTCGTTCCTTAAACTCTTTAGTTTTCTCACAAAAGACATATTTATGTATAAATTAATATTTGCACATATTAATTAATACAGTATACGATATTTGGCTAAGAATATCTTTTTGCTGCTTTATAGAGAACAATATTATATAATAAAAATATATTCTTTTATTAATTTGTATGTAAAGTTAAAGTATTCATTTTTATAAAAGGAATTTATATTAAACTAATATAAAATATTCATTTAAATTTGTAGATTATTATAATGAAATTTCATACACGTTTTTATTACATACACTATTATTTTTTAAGTTTTAATTAAAAAAGAATATTTTTATTCAGAAACTTTACCAATCACAATTTAAAAATTGTATATGCTAAACTATAAGGATATTATATTATTTTAATAATTAAACAAGCATTTCCGTGTTTTTTGTTCGAAAATTCTTTCAAGAATTTTATTAACATAGAATATGATTCTAAAGAATTTCTGAATACTTACTATCAAACAATTCTATAAAAGAGAACAATTATAAAACTCTATTAGTCACGGCTTTTCAAAGTAAAGAGTATTTAGTTACATTCGTCAAAGAGTACGATTTCTTATAATGAAAACAAAATGAGTAGTTTATTCTTTACATTTGATACAGTTTTGCTTTCTTTCGATTTGCAAACAATCCACTAAGTCTCAGTTTATTGTCTTAAGTTTTCGCGAAAGTGATGCAGAACTAAATGCCGTTTCTTTTCACTGAATGATGGGAATCGTTGTGTGAAAAATCAAAAGCAAAATAAAAACAATTTTCAGAAAGTTTTTCCTCAACGTTCTCGTGATAGGCCCATTCATTCCATGCATGACGGTTAAAGCATAACGATAATGAGAAATTCTAACCCAGTCGGTTTTCTGGAAAGAACAAAGAACCGCAAACGATATGCTTCAGAGTGATCTCTCAACTCCAGCATTACGGTTTACTTCACTTCGATTTAAGATTTGAAATCGATTAGAAATTTTTAATTGAGACACGGCATCAATATTATGATTTTAATCAGTAACGTTTTAAATTACAAAGTCGTTCCATTTTAATACCCACTTTTAAAGTCTGGATTACTAATATTTTGAATATTCTTCGAACTTTTGAAGATGTGGGCATAAAGCTCAAAAGTTTGCCTTTTACTGGTCAAATTTTAAACGGTGAGATTTACGTTGATGGAACATTTAAATGAGTAAAGGTAAGTTTACATTTTAGATGAAATAAAATATATTTAAGAAATGTAATTTTAATATAACTTTTGTATACATTGTTTCTTTTTATATATTTTAATTTACAAATTTTATTATTTAATTATAATAAAATTTCTAGCTTTTGTTAAAATTACAATTATTGTACTTTGGATAAATAATAATTATCGTAATTAATAATTAATATATTAAGAGTACTTTATTATATTTCGATTAAAAGTTATTCAGACAAAAATGATTTTAATCAAAACATGATAAATTAGAACAAAATGTCTTTTATTTTAGAATCTCATTACTAAAGAACATTATTGATTAAAAAAAGAAAAAATTTATAAAAATGAAAAATAATGATAGTGTGATAAATGCTTGTATAATAAGATAAATGGAACATAATTAAACGTTTTTATGAAAAAAATTAAGTAAGAAAGAGTTTTCCAAAAATTGCAAGTTAAAAATATTTTAGATTTTTTCTTAGTTAATAAAAATTAACAAAAACTGAATAAAAAATGTCATGCAATGCTTTGTTGTAATTTATTCAAAATCCCTCAGATATAGTCGAAATTATGTTAAAAATATATTTCTTTAAAATAACAAATTGAATTTCTTTTTTGGTTTCCTTAATATTCGTTTCATTAGAGCTTTATAAATCTTTTTTAATCTTTCTGTTATTTTTTTGTAATTAAAATTTAATTTTGCAAATGAAAGAATGCTAAGTCATAAGATTACAAAGCAAGCTTTTATTATTTTATCAAAAGATCAAGAAATTTTATTACATAAAAAGAAATCTTGTGTATATTTAAAGTATGAGATTCATTTTTGATGTGTTTATAAAAACGCCTATTCTTATGCTTATGTTAATGTTTGATGCTTATTTTAGATGTTAGAATAGAGTGTTAAAACTTAATGAATTGGAATGTGAAAGAAAGCGAGTGTCATAAGATAATTATATAAATTGCGATTATTATTGCAAATTTCTCTTGCTATTTTTCGAATATTTTTGAACATTAGATGCTATAGCTTATTTCATGAAACCGCTGGACTTTTATTAAAGAAATAATAATGTTATATGGATACTGTTTATCGTTTTGAAAAATATTTTAGTTATTTTTAACCACTGCTTATTTAAAAACTAATTTCATATTCAAAAGTGCAGGATTTTCATTCAAAAATCAAGTAGTAATTTAAAGAGATAAATATAAAAGAAGCTTTAAAATATATTTTACGTAAAATTTCATTTATTTATTTGAGGAAAATATTTTCATGGTGAAAAATTTATATTAAAATAAATGTTTGTTCAAAATAGCAGTTAAAATTGTTTAAAGTAGTTTTATCATTATTATTTATCATTATCATTTCAGATTAATTAATATCATATAAATTGATTCAAATAGCTCAGCGATGTTTATTATTTTACATATTTCTTTTTTTAATTTTTAATTATTTTTATTTTAAAATAACTTTTTCGCTGGTGTTCCTTTTTATAATACTGAAACAAATTTATTCAATCAAGCTGATTATGAATCAAATAATTCATATTTTTACTTTGAATAGTTTATAAAAGTATATTTTATTCAAACATAAACATATTCATAACTTAATGATAAGGAAATGGATTTGTCTTAAAAAAATTAAGAATATTCATTTCAAGTTTTTTTAAATATTTTTTACTAAATTAAAACATAAAAATAATATGGATTTTACGTATTTTAAAATATGAATTTTATTAAAAATGTTATTGTTTTAATGTTTCTAGCATATAAAATTTAGATAAAGGCTGTAAAAAATAAGATTTTCCTACAGATATATGTTTATATACGCGGATTTATCATTTTAATAATTCACCTATTGCAACTGCCTTAATGTACTCGTAATATAAAATTGTTATAATATATGGTCATAATTTTATTCAGTAGACTGAATAAAATATTTTGATACCTTTTAAATAAATTTTAATTATATTAAAGGATTATATTAGCTATTTTCGTCTTACTTTACTGTCATATAAAACATAATATTATTTATATAAGTTTCATTCCTAAATACTATCCCTAACAAGAGAATTTGTGCTTGTATAATATTGTTAGATGTAATCTTTTAAAATTAAAAGAGCATGGTTATAAAAGATATTTTATACATAAATATTTTTAAATAAAAATTAATTGAATTGCAAAGGAATATATGCTTAAGGCAAAATATTTAATATCGTAAAAAATTCTGAATTTAATATTATCAATTTTACTCAATTTATTTTTATACCTAGAATATTGCATATATATATATATATATATATATATATATATATATATATATATATATATATATATATATATATATATATATGTTCTCAAAAAGAAATCTTTCTTTAGAAAATATGATTATTTTCTGTTGCCGTTTATCAAAACTAAAGATCTTGCTATTATATTTTACAAATTAAGACAAAAATAAGTATGATATCATTTAATAACTAGAAAGAATGAAATATTTCTCTCTCATAACTTGATTTATTTAGTAATATGACTCGTTATATCTAATGAAATTCAAACTCAATATTTCCATTCAAAAAATCTATATTTCTTGAGTCGTAGGAAATCAAATTTCTCATCTGATTACTCAATTCGATTTTAAGAATTTGAAACCTAAGCCAACATTTCTACGCATCTGCAGGATACAAACATTTGGCATCTATTCTTGTTCTATGTTTCTCATTTTTCAATTCATATTTCTTACACAAATAAAGATTATTAATTCGTTCAAGAATTTTGAATTTCAATATGATGGTGATAAACACACACACAGCTTATTTTATTTACCCATTATAATTTTATTTTATTCTTTTATAACTTCGTTGAATCACTGAAATGTTTTGTAACCAAGATGATTAAATCTTTATTTTCTTATGGACAAAACATACATTTTTATTATTTAATAATTAAATAAAAATTATTAATTAATAATTACACAAAACTACATTAATAATTACACAAAACTACTTTAATAATTATACAAAACTATCGTATAGCATATTGAAATACTTTTCCTTAATCATATGAATTCCGCTTTATATTTAAGTGTTTTCCTATATTTTCTTAAATTGAGCAAAATGTATAACTTTATTAAGAGTGAGTCTATTGTACGCATTAAATAAGTGATTGATAAACTAAAATGCCAATTTTTTAAGCAAGTTATATAAATTTTATCAGAATTACTTTTGTAAATAATGAACTTTCTGTTTTTGATATATATATATATATATATATATATATATATATATATATATATATATATATATATATATATATATATATATATATATATATATATATATATATATATTCTTAATATGAGCTTTGATTCCTAAAAATAACTCAACATCGGAATTAGTGTAAGTCACTTCCTAAATATCAATTCTTATTGTAGAATTTTGTATTATTTTCAAACTTAAGTTTTATTTTCGTAATTGTTATTTTGTAATGGATTTTAGAATTTAATGTTTTTTTTAAAGTACAGTTCTTGGATAGATGTTTATCTATTTTTACTTTTTTAATTTCCAAACATTATTCTCTGTTGATAGAGAATTTTATAAAAGAACAAATTACAGCCACTATTATGAAATATATAAGAAAAAATTATGTTCTCTGTTTCGAATCAGAAATAGCGTTATCCATATGCTTTTGACTGCTTAATATAAATGATGTTGCGATATTCAACTTAATTTTGACGTGAAATTGAAACTCAAATACTATCTCTACCCATTTGTGAGAAACAAGCATCCATCATGGCAATATATTAATTTTTTTAATTAAAACTTTCAATTTAATTCAGTAAATATTTTATGGTAATATGTTTAATAATAATTTCGAGAAGTTACGGTGTCCTAATAGCAGAACCGTGCTTTTTACATTGGAAGTCACTGGATTCATCCCCATCCACTGGAAGTACGAAAAAAAGAAGTATTTCTGCATTACTGCAATTTGTTAGAGGGGATGGCTGTTAGTTCCTCGGCTTTTATCTCCACTGATCATGAATATAAAGTATAATCAATCAAAAGTTTTTCCATATTGCTAAAGACGTCGAATATTCAAATAGCTTACAACAGGCTTCGGCTGATTGAATATCCACTAGTGGTGATACATGTGATATCTAAGTTTGTTCAAATGTAAATAATAGTTTAATTTACGAAGAAGTTAGTTATAATTTACGAACAAGAAAGCATATTTATTCAGTATTCCAAATTTTGTAAAATACATATTTCTAGCATAACATAGTACCTATGAGCTATTATTGCTTAACATTTTATCGTGTTCTTCCTTTTAACAGAGGGATATATATGATATCTAAGTTTGTTCAAATGTAAATAATAGTTTACTTTACGAAGAAGTTAGTTATAATTTACGAAGAAGAATGCATATTTATTCAGTATTCCAAAATTTATAAAATACATATTTTTAACATAACATAGTACCTATGAGCTGTTATTGTTTAACATTTTATCGTGTTCTTCCTTTTAAGAGAGGGATACATATGATATCTGAGTTTGTTCAAATTTAAACAATAGTTTAATTTACGAAGAAGTTAGTTATAATTTACGAAGAAGAATGCATATTTATTCAGTATTCCAAATTTTATAAAATACATAGTTGTAGCATAACATAATACCAATGAGCTATTATCGCTTAACGTTTTATAGTGTTCTTTCTTTTAAGAGCGGGATATAAGTTTAAATCTCTAACTTTTTTTGTACACAGATAAAGTGATTCTAAAACTAACTAGGAACCAGAAGCAATTAATAAGACGAGGATAGAAAAATCAAAGGAAAAACCAAGAGAAAAGGATGCTTAAACTTTACGGATAAATCCTTTGCATTGTGTGGTTTCTGTAATCCATTTCTATTTACTTTTCGGATTCTTTTAAGGTCTACTATTGTTTTTAAGCGTCCTAACTTTACTTAAAATTAGTGTTAAAGATGAAAGCTTAAAGCTTATTTAATGGATAAAAAATACATTTTAAAAAGAATCATATGATGAAGTATTTATTATTATTTATATATAATTTATCATAATTTTATAATAAAGTATTTATTGTTAAACTATTCTATATATAATGATAATAATTACATCATTATCTATAGCTTTTCCTTTTTATGTTTGTACTCACACAATGATAAAAGCTTATTGAAGGTACACGTTAATGTATAAACGATGATTTATTTAACAATATTTCTTCATAATTTAGACAGGAAAAGTTCAATGAAACATTTTTAACGATGAAATCATTTGCTTTTACGCAGAGTTTTACAAAAAATTCTAATTTTTTCAATAAATTAAGGACTTATCATTTATTTCAATCACATTCAAGCCAATAATTTAACTTACTAATTTTATTTACATAACTGTACAAGCTTTATATGATATCCTTATGTGTTTCTAAATATTAAAATACAAGAATTATGGAAGGATAACTTATCCTTTTTTTAAAATTGAAATATTTAAGTGATTTCCTTTTTTAATTTATAAACACTGTGCCCTTGTTATTATATTTTTCAGAAATTATACGATAAGTGCATGTTTAACTTCATTATTTATATATGCTGATGATAGTACTCTGTAAGAATAACTCACTAGGTCAACTAAATTTTTAAATTTTTGAATTATAAAATTTTTTTAAGGAATTATGATAGTTTCCTTAAATATCATTTTCAGAATTATTTTATAGTTAATGCGTTTTGAATTTTAATATTTTAAATATTTTTTAAATTCATTCAATTTTTTGGTTTTTAAAAACTAAATAAAATTTAATAAGGGAACTTTTAAATGAACTGAAATTAACTTTATTGCATAGGCATTTTATTAAATATAAGACAAATGAAATATATTTATTTAGTTAAAAGAAATGAAAAATATTTTGGTGTAAATTAATATTCTATATTTTTAGAAGAAAAAAATTTAAATAATTGAGAAAAACTTCATATTAAAGGTGCAATTATTTTTTTTATTCTGAAAAGTTATAAATGACTATTTATTTGAAAGTTTTATTTCATCAGTTCTCCTCATTGAATTTACAAAAATATTTGTTGGCATTAATTATTTATTTTTAAGTTTAGTTAAAGAGTTATTAATGACAAAACTGTATTTTCAAATCTTATAATAAAGGGCGATATGCTAAGTACCAATAATCAAAAGCTTTTATGACAAAAACAAAAGTTATATAGGCAATTAATAGAATTGACATATTTAAAAATATAAAAGCATAATTTTTGGTATGTAAAAAATAGTTAAGTTATTTAATTGGCAGCCTTTAGTTTAAAATTTAATCTCACTGAAAATTTCATTAATGAATGAAGAGCTAGTTTGAAAAATATAATTTCACAAAAATTATATGATATTCGTCCTTTTATATAACATTAATTAAGCAAATCATAGCTTAATTAATGTTATATAAAAGAACATAAAGCTTAGAAGTAAGGAAATTTTTAATTTCTATCAAGTTTATTTTTCATTTAATCATAAGTGAATATAAAAATACAGTCTTGATTATTGAATGGCCGTTAATTAAATGCAATTAACGGCTATTTAATCATCTAGAACATTATAATCATTCATATAGACTTTTTTCAGACATTAGGCCTGAGGACTTAATTATGAACAGAAAAAGGTATTAAAGAAATATATGGATACTTTTAGTTCAAGTTGATGCCTTTTTAAAACTAAAAAAATCTTGCTTATTCAAAGCTATTAAAATATTTTTCATTATTTATAAAAGTTGTATAATTATTATTTAAGTGTACCTTATTTTGGTTAAATTAAGCTGGGAAAAAATGATTTTTATAACCATTTGAGCTTCATACTGATTTGAGATTCAAGTCCTTATTTCTGTACTATACTTGCTTACGAAATAAAAGATTAAATTTTACATAATTTAGTAAAATTGATTTCAAAAATATAAAAATTTCCTTTGTTTGGGTTTCTTTACAAAATTTAATTATTTATCGATAAACAGATTTTTTTTTTATAAAAATTTTATATATTTACTTGCAGCAGTGTAAAAGTGGTATTATCCAGGACACTTTGAATCGTCTCATCTGAAAAATTGGAAAAAAAAATTTAAATATGGGTGCAATGTATTAGAATTTTCTGAATGTCTGAAGAATACAGTATTTTACATGTAGCGATAGTTAAAAATTAAGGCAGTTGAGGGAAATGCCCACTAGACTTATTATAGTTACTTATAGATGTATCAGTAATATAAGCAAAACTAATTAATTTACTATATTAAATAAGAATTTAAGAATATCTTCATTAGAGACTGCTTGTCGTCCTCAGAGTTGACTCTAGAGTTAGGATGGCTATCAATGCTACTTTTAGGGATACCATTCCTACCTACGAATGGTACACATGCAAACATCCTGGTTCCGCACTAGTGGGTAAACACAAGAGATGCAGCCAAATGGCTCTGATAAGACTACGAAGTGGCCACCTGCTTGCTCAGAGATACTTCTCTGGTACCAAGGTCTACCCTCTCTGTCCCAAATGTCGAGTGGTTCAGGCCTCCCCATCTCATATTTTTCAGTGCATTGGGTGTGAGAGGGGAGACATGGATTTGAGACCGGAGGTGGTGCTTGAGAGACTGACTATTTTTGGATTCATGGGGCTGGTGTGATGGTCCTGTCACGCCAGTCGGGGATAAGCAACAACAACAACAACAAATAAGAATTTATTTTATTGTCTCTAGATGTTATGAGGGAAAATGAGAAATTTCTAATTCATGCATTTAAATTAAAATTAGATTATTTAACGAATAATTTAAAAAATAAAAAGTATACTTAGAATAAAGTAATATTTTCAATTACTTAATGTCTTCTATTCCTACATTTAATACTGAAATAATTTCATGATGATTTTAAGAACTGCTAATATATTTTGCAGATATCGTATTTTGATTTGCAAATAAATGCAAATTTCTAATATTGTTATTAAATTTAGGTGTACTAAAATTAAGTTAAAATGATTGAAAAAAGTAAAAAAATTATGATGTCAAAACATTTAGTATAAAATATCATAATGTTTAAAAATTTAATCCCTCATATAATGTTACAAACAAGTTATATAATAAACTATATAATAAAAATTATTATGAAAATTTCTATAATTTGATGCATAAAATATGGTCTTAAATGAAAAACTGTTGATTTTAAAAGGATAGATTTATCTACAAATGGAAAACGCATTTATTTTATTCGATTTCAAAAGAAGAATACTTTCAGAAAGCAAGGAATATATTTTGAATTGTTTTTGAAAAAAGTAAGAAACGCGTATATAAAGAGGACAATTAATGCAATAAAATATATAATGAAACTTTTTATGAGAGAAATAATCTTAATAAATAAAAAATATTTATTCGAAGAATCAGGTTTAAAGGTTTCTTTATTTTCAATCATACTGGCAGTTTTCTTTCTTTGTCTGAATTTAATTCATTCGATATTTGTTCAAGCCCATAAAATATAAAAACATCGTATAAAATTTTCCACACGAAAAGATTACACAATAAAATAAAATTTTTTTATGTTCTTATTTAATGGTTCAAGTGTATAAATAATTAATATGTAAACCTTGATTAAAGAATTAGTTTTTTTCTCCTCTATTCCCTACAAAATAAGTTTATAAGTATAAATTCCTTTAAATTATAGAACAAAACCCACCAGAAATAAACTAATGAATATAAATGCAAAGCATCTTCAGTTCAATGTTTCTAGAACATCTTTGATTAAGAGATAAAAAAATATTGTAGAAAACACTATGTATACAAGAACTATTCTAAAATAAATAAGTATTTTAGCATCATATTGGGTATAAAAATATTTGTGTATGTGTTTTTAATTTTTTTTCTGTATTACTTATAGCATTTTTTATTGTTTTTCAAATAGTATTTTTTAAATTTTTTATTTAATTTAGGAAGGCTAGCAACACAGTTAACTTTTAATGTCTGCAAATATTTAAAATGTTTTTGTTTTTTAAGACAGCTGAAACCTATCTTGCAAGCAAATATAAATGATGTTAAAATTAAAATTCATTTTGTTTCTTTATTTGTATGGTTTTTACTCGTACACAATAGTGTAATTACAATATTTAAAGATTTACCATTATGGAACAAAGTATTCAACTCTTCTAGTCAACAATTAATTTTAAAACACAATTGTAATAAGTTTTAATTAATTATAATAATATTTATAGTTTATAAGTTATAAGTTTTTCTATATTTGGATCTGATAATATAAATTAAAATTTTATGTATTATAATAGCATAAAATTAGATTAAAAACATTTACATGATTGAAAATCAAATAAAAGTTCTTTTAAAGATCTTAATAATAATTTTAATTCAAGAAACTGCTGCAAAAAGAAATTATTGAAATATTTATAATAATATATTACTAAATAATTAAAATATCCATAATTCAGTATCAAGTGAATTATAAAATAATAAAAATTATACTGAAATAATCTTCAACTCTAAATATTGTAACAGTCAAATAGAAGTCACTTATAAAAATAAAAGTAGAATAATTTTATCTTTTGATATCTTATTCCAAACATTTTATAAAAACCCTGAAAAACGTAATGCTATTACTAGTACCATTAACTTCTCTCTGAGAAACGTAGTATAGATTTTAAAAACATTCTCAGTATAATTATGAAAAACATAGAAATTATATCAAGTAAGAAATAAAATTTTTTGTTAATTTTGAATATTTATTTTAATTTGCAACATTACTGTTAAAGGTATTAATACAGAAATTACAACATTTAATAATACTTTTAACTTTAGCATAAAATTGACATATAAATTGAATTTTGGTTGTAAAATATACTTTTAATATTTAAATAACTGTTCTTTAACATTACAAAATTTCGAAAGAGAAGATTTCTGAGTTTGGGAAAAATAATAAGAATAAAGTTCCAAAATAACAGTCCTCTTATTATTTTTGAAATCAACCTTGAAATATAAACTTTCTAATCAAAATTTTAAGGACATAGTCGGGAATTATTTTTATACTAGTCCCTAAGTTTCTTGGAATAAAGAATAGAATTTCTAAATATTATTTATGTTTATAATATTTAGGAATGGTATATATCATAACTTATACAATTATGTTTTTAATGTAAAGCTCATGGCAGGAAAATTTTATATTTTAAGTTTAGAGATTATTTTGGATTTAGTTTTTTGTTTAAAACGTAATTACTTAAATTATTGATTACTGCATTTAATAAAATTTCAATCTATTGACTATGAAATAAAATAAATCAAAAAAATTAAGTTAATCTAAATAGCTTATAGAGAGAACACTTAAAATTATCAAAATAAAAGACATAAATTAGTTAAAGAGCAGCTATATCTTGCCACCATGTAAATGTAGCATTTCACTAGAAAACGTCGTCGCACATCGAAAGAAAATGAATTATACTTACGACTCGAAATATATTTTAATATATTCCTGAAGAGTGCATTTATACTTGAAAAATTTGTCGCTCCGAATAAGACCTTTAATTATTTTTTGGAAATAACCTAAGTAAAAATAATGAAATATAATTAAATGTATGTGATTATTTTGTTAATTCAACTGTATAAAAATTACTATAATTTCTAAATATTTTGTCTTTCTTGTATTTTCAAATATAAATGGGTAAATAATTTTTACTGTTAAAACTGATAGGATTAAACAAAAAGTTTTTATTTATATTATGACAATTGCTTTTTATTACCTTTACATTATATTGTTTATAAACTATTGCTTAAAATTGATGTAATAACAAATATAAAAATATAAGGAAATATACATAAGCAGGTTTTTAAATTTTATTTACCAAAAACATTAGAAAACCATTCCTTTTAAAATTTTCTGTTTCCTTTATTTTACAAGGTAAATGAATTAATCCTTTTCCTTTGAGCCTGATGAGATTTAATTCAGGAAATGTTTCTATTATATTGACTAATGATTAAACTGATTGTTAAAGTGGAAAGAAAGCAATTTTGGTTTCAATATATGGGCACTATCGATGGTTCTTTTTGTCATTTCATGTCATCTTTGCATTTGATTGATGATGTGATATGAATTTTACGACCCATTACTTTTTATTGAGTTCAGTTTTAATCATAAATATCTCGCTACAAAAAGGATAATTTTAGTTTTTTCCTTAAGTGTCTGGACATGAGAGCATGTTAAATTATTTTTATTTACATTAAATGAAAACATTATAGAAAACATTACAGATATTAATCGTCATCCAAATAAACTAAGGGATTCGTAAAATAAAAATATTGTTTGGAGAAAAAAATAAAGTTTTTAATTGCTAAGTATAATATAAATAAAGTTATTATAGTTAAAGTTATATTTTGCATTTAAACGGATGTTGATTCTGAAAATAAATATGTTGAAGTATGTCATATGTAATATTTAATTTGAAAAATTGTTATATTTCGATGCATTTTCATCTGATTAATGATAAATATAGTACTTTATTTAAGGTAATTTACTAAATGATAATGGAAACTTTAAAATTAAATTTTCATGTTGAATCTTTGATAAGCTTAATATTACAAACATATTCAATTTATGCCCAGGTATACAATAAATGTTTGCAAGGTGCTTTACTTTTTTTATATACTTTTTCTTGTATACAGTTTACACTTTAAGAAACATATTTGTAATAGAGTTACATTCAGATCTATCATTTAGTTTTTTGTAATTTAATACCTCCATATAAGCAATATGCAATGAAAGTAGATATAGTTTTTTATGAGAAAAATAAATTTTTTTAAAAAAAAGTATTTTTATAAAAATGTTTTTAGTTTTACTTCTGAAATAAAAATATTATTGTATAAAAATCATGTTTTTAAAATAAAAAATATTATTTTAAAAACATGGTAGTAAAATGAGGCTAAATTAGAAATTTATTTAACTATTAAAATAAAATTCCACTTAATTACTATTTTATATAGTAGACAATAGTTCATGAAATAAATTTAAAAAGAAAAATACGCAATTTCAAAAATATAGTTAAATTGGAAATCCAATATTGTGATTAATTACGGGAATGAATGACAACTCGGACGTTTCTAAACCTATTTCGTGACATTTTAAATCGTTTTCTTAGTCGGAGTAATCCCTTGCGTAACAGCAGTAAACGTGGCGAAGTCGGGCGAAATACCAAAGGTGGTACAACTTTTGTCTACACGTGGCACAATCCCTTTTTGTTCTGCTATCAATCTGAAAGTGTCTACAATAATCAAATTCTGAAAATTACAATCATAGGTCATTTACTGTAATCAAATGTTAAGTAAATTTGACATTCTGAAAAATATTTTGAGTTAATTAAAGTTTTGTTATTACTTTGTGCTTTTTAAAAATATTTGTTAGAAATTAACTACATAGTTCTCTTTTAGTTTAAAGTAATGAGTTAAAATTTTCCACTTTAATTTTAATATCGATGGATTTTTTAACTTTATTACTTTGTATCATTATTTCTTTAAAATAAGGAAAATTTCTTAGATATATTTGATGCGAGATTTGCTTACATTCGAAGTAGAATGAATACCTTAAAATATATGTTCTTGAAAATGTTTAGCAAACATTTGATTTATTTTATTTTACTCGCTTTTATATTAACATGTAAATTAAAATATACAGATTCTTGATATCTTATACTAAAATTTATTTGTATAAATATCTATATTAATAAAATCCTTAGTCTATTTGCCCTTCGAATTTTTTTCCTGGTTGTATTTTCAACAACTGGAAGAGATTATGTGAAACTTATATCAGTGTATCGATTTCTGTAGAACTTAAAATAAAAATTATGTTTTATTTTGTTATTAATTTTGAACACAATTAATGCTGACAGGAATTCACTGTAAATTTAGTTATTTCGTGATGTAATTAACTTGAGCAATGGAACATTCCACTTTTTTTCCCTCTAGCTTCAAAAAAAGGAAGCGTGAAGATACTTTTCCTTTTTTAAATTGACATCGATTCGTAACTTCAGTAGAACAGAAATAACATTTACAGTTTGGAATTTCTTTTTTTCTATGAATTTAAAATTTAATCGTTATTATTTTTTTAAAAAAAGAAATGGTATTACATCTTTTTTACCGATTTTTGAAGAAGCACTGTTTATGACCTCTGAATTGAATGCAATTTCACCTTTTGCAATACATCTCACCAATCGGTATCTGATTTCTATATTTAATAACGTCGAAAATAGAGGAAGTTTTCATTAATTTAGCAATGCATTTGATTTTACTAACTTATACGTTAAACGTCTTTTTGTGTGATGCAAAGTAACGTTTTGAGACTCTGTTAATTAAATTATTTGTTTATGTTTCTACAAATTGTAATGCTTATGTTTCTACAAATAAAACTGAGAATTTCATGTTTTAAGCCGAAATTCGGAAATTGAATCATTCAACGGTTTTTGATTGTTTGAATTTTTAACTACTTTGATAAGCTTTATTTATATATGACATAAATCAAAAGCAGTAATGTAAATTCTATTTTTATTTTTATTGCATTGATTTAATATTTCTCGTATCAGTTCCTAACAGATAAGAACTTAAAATATATTTTGTAATGTAAACTTTTTACTAAACTGTAGACTCTTATGTTTTCCCTTTTAAACCAGAACTTCAGTCAGAACTGATTTTTTTTTATTTTGATTTTTTTTTGTAATTTTTTAAATTTTGTTAACTAGGTTTTTGTTTATTTTAATATGCATTATAGAGAAAAAAAGATCTTATAGAAGTTACGTTTTCTAACATTAAAATACTCTCCAAAGAAAAAGGATAACGGAAATCTACATGCAATTTATAATTTTTCCCTTGGTAAAGTGAAAACTATGTAAGCATGCGGTAAGTTAAATGTCAACAAATTCCTCGAACTGAATGCAAAATTATTTAAATGGAATGCAGCGAATTGGTTACATTGTGCTTGTCGTTAATAAAGTTTAAAATATGAACTTTAATTATAAAGATATGGTTATCTGAGAGTTTTTATTTTGTTGGAATATAATATTACATATTTAAATGATGCTTAAATAAATTAGCTGCTAAATGATTGTGGTTATATTTTGTTTTTAATAATTGTAAGGTAAATTTTGAGATTTTAACTTTGATGATTTTTAAATTAAAAAAGCAATTTATATACAAATATTTTGAAGTATTGTGTAAAGTTATTGATGTATGATTTTAATAAATCAGATAATGAAGAGATGATATTTATTAAAAGTAAATACATAAAAAAACAAGAATTAGTGAAAGTATAATTGTAAATTTGACGACTGATGCTGGACTGGTTAGCCTCCATAACTTCGAAGCATGGGTCCCGGGTTCGAATCCTGGTTCGGGCTTGGATGTTCCTTCTCTTATCTGTGTGTGTTTCTCCATTTTTTTCAATTTCGGGGAAAATATGGCACTCCCACTGGGTGCCCTAATGTAAAAGTTGCCACCACTTACCCCCTTGTAGTGTTCAATCCTATTAAATTTTAAGGGATAGCCGGGTATTAAGAAAAGAAAAACTATTGTAAATATTAAAATAGTAATTATAAAATCTGCTTATTCTCCTGATAATACGTACGGCTAAAGGTAAAAAGTAAACACGGATTTAATAAATTACTCTCATAAATAAGGGTTGAATCATAAATATGTTGTTATTAAAAAGCTATTATTATCTTAATTGATTGATATGGACTTCAAAAAATACTTCAGTTAAAAAGTACGATTTAAAGATCAATGTTCTGACTTTTAATATGAACATATTCTGGAAATATCATATTTTAAAATTTTATGAAAGTGATCCATCAGATTAGTATCTATCTTATTATGTTATTTATCTATAAATTATCTAATTTGTATATATCCTATTACTTCGGTATTTTTTACTATATACAGTATTAAAAATATTTATTTATAACATTATGATACTTTCATAGTATGTCATTGACAAAATTCATATATACGGAATTAAACTTCACATTCAAATTTTCAAGCACTTCATCTGATTTTTTTATATATTTGAAAATCTTTTTAGCGTGTAAACATCTAAACAGACTTCAACATTATTATTAGCTGAACAAACTATTACAATCAAAAACATAAAATGCTATCAGAATTCGATTGTTTCCAATGTTGTCTACTCTGCAAATAAATACTGAGACAATTTCGATGAAGAAGTAACTGCAGTATACCTTGCATAGGATAAATTAAAATTATTTGTGATTGCAGTTTTGTGTTACTTTTTGCTTCTTAAGCTGCTCTTTCCTCGCTAACCAGATCAAAGCATTACGGAACTTATGAAATCCAAAGAAAACATTCCTTCCTGCAGGATGGATTCCTAGTCATTGCGAAATTTTTGATAATAATCAGGGGGACAAACTAGCAGTATAGTTTATAGCTCAATTTGTGAATTCATCCTGCCTTTACGTAATATTAAAGTAATTGCTTAGTAAAATGTAATGTTTAAAAGTATGAAAGATATGAAAGAATGCCTTTACATAATGATGCCGCAGCAGATAAGAGGTTGGATATCCTGCTCTACGAAAATGATAAAATCCACAGTTTCTTGCCGTGGTTTCTTGAATTTGCTTGTTGGACGTAATTTTTTTCAAAAGCTCTTACTTATATCAGATTGATATCAAGGACACAGCTAATTGCGTTTTGACTTCTAGGTTGATATGGATGTTGTACTCTACGGCATTGCTTCCTTATTTTAGAGTTTCTTGGGGAAAAGCCCATGAATACTAACAGCTAATATTAGAAAAGAGAGATGTGAAGACAAAAAAAAAGCTTTCAGCTTTGTTCTAAAAAGTTATAATACCATAACTTTAATTTGAATAAGTATACAGCAGATGTTTAAGTAAGATGTATTGTTTAATGTTATATATAAGATGAATATATTTTATGTAAAATGTAGTTCAAGCAACATTAAAGAAATGAAAACATTATTTGTATCCATTAAAGTAAGCGATTTTCTTTCAAAATAAAGATGGTTTTGCATGAGATATTTACTGAAATAGAACTATAGAATATATTTTATTTAATAGATCTTTAATCAGACCATTAAACGAATATTTGATGTGTTTTTTCTTTAAATAAATGTAACCCAAATAACCAAGCGAAACATTAAGAAACAGTTCAGCTCACTGTATAGCAGAGAAAGCGAAGTATTACCGAATAGAGAAAATGGAAGGAAAACAGTTTCTTTCTGAAAATAAATTGTTCAAAACAAATAAACAAAAGGTGATAGCCGTGGGTCTCAATAGTTTCAAAACACCCAGACACAATTCTTCTCTTCGCATCAAGTAACAAGGTCGTTACACTTCGGTGATAACGGCACCTTATATAAATTTCACGAAGCAGACGATTTCTCCGTGATTTTTCACATACTCTTGTAATTGTGGAGGTGTTATTAATACTTCCTAATATTGTTACCGATTAAGCAAGAACTGAGAAACGGTTACAGAATTTAGTTATGCTACATGTTTTATGACTGATTAGCATCAGGTCTGTTGAAAGGCTTGTTGATCATTATCGTTTGCAAAGTTCTACGCTTATTCTTTTCTATTGTCGCAATTAGTTTTATTTTAACATTTCAAAATTGAAATAATAATGCGTATTAAAATGATATGGTTCGCGTAAAACCTCTCACGATATAAGAGATTGAAATATTGATAAGCTTCAAATAATAACTGTAAGATGTAAGTTGAGAAACAAAATAGATTACTGTTGAAAAGTGTGCGCTTATTTTGGTATAGGGAAATATTCTATAATTCTTAAAATATATATAACTGCCCATATTTTAATTCTTTCTACCTAACTTTTACGAAATTTTTATGTTGAGTATGTTAGAAAAGTGTTTTAAGTATAGTATATAAATTTAATCCATCTGTGTGGTCTAGTTATTTAAAATTTTATTATTTAGTATTTATGCGAATAAATCGCTAAAATCGTTAACATTAATATTTATTTTATTTGGCACAAGTATAATTAGAATAAAAATGTCTTGCCCAAAATAGTTGTTAAGATTTATGTAAATCAATTACTTTATACAGTTTGTAATATATATAACATAATTATATACATTTGTATGAATTTAAAAATAAAAATCTGCAGAGAATTCTTATTTTCTTTTAATAACTATTTACATTTGACTGATAAGATTTCTTGATTAATAGAGATTAATAATTGAAAAAAGGCTAAAATGTTTGTATTCTCGTTTTTGTTATAGGAGGTTTCTCATCATTTTAAATACATTGTTTTAAAACACTTTCAATTTGGTTGATAAGCATCTTTCCATCGTACAAAAGAGTAAAATTTAAAACTCATGTTGTTTTTTAAAATTAATTTGAAAATAATTTTATACATACTTACAATTTATTGTCTAATT
Organism: Latrodectus hesperus; assembly: GCA_037975125.1. Taxonomy (NCBI): domain Eukaryota; kingdom Metazoa; phylum Arthropoda; class Arachnida; order Araneae; family Theridiidae; genus Latrodectus; species Latrodectus hesperus. Next base: position 64,002,248 of record CM075855.1, read on the forward strand.
CTAAGATTGCAATATAGCTCAATATATTCTTTAAAATATAAAAATCTAGTATTACATCATGAGTTTAATTTAATTTTAAAATTAATTTTCTTTTATACTTATATTAGGTTTTATTTTTATATGTTTTCTAATAAAATGTTTCAAGGATATTTAGTAAAGAAGGCTAAATTGTTTTGAAAAAAAAATCATTAATATTAACATAAAACTTATTTTTTATCAGTCTATTTCACATAATTATGTTTTATATAATGTAATATACATCTTGGCATAAATACTTACAAAAAACCCTAAAACCATGCTAAAAAACTGTATATTCATATTTTTATCACATGAAATTTTGAAATGAAAGTACATAAAATCTTAAGAAACTTTTGCGGTATCACTTTTCACAAATACTGAACTAAAAATATTTAAATAAAGTAGACAAATTCATTAAGTAAGTTTTCAAATATATTTAAGAAAATATTTATATATTTACATAATTAATATCTATGTATATATTTTCAAATATATTAATATAAAGCTTTTAATAATATTTTTGAACCAAGAAACTTTCATCAATAGTACTTTATGTTTAAACTAATTTACTTAAATTAATCTACATTTTAACTGAATTAGGAAGCGATGAAATTTAGTATGTAATAATAAATATGTTAATATCAAACAAATTTAATTGATTTCAATAATGTTTTCATGAAATCCTAATACAAGTTTAATCTTATGAATAAAATATAATAACTTGCCCAAAACAGTCTCAATAGTATTAAAAATTATTCAGAATCTCTTGTAATTTGGAAACAGGATTGAAAATGTCTTTAGAGAAATGTAGAAGAATGAAGTTTTGAATCACAGATTATGAAATTGATCATAATTTATGATCAATAAATGAGAAATAACTATTTCCGCTTATCCAAAAAGTTTTGAAGATAGGCATGTTTATTAATAATATTGTATAATAAAAATATGAATTATTTTTGAAAATTTAAATTACAGAATTTGGCATATTTAATTATTTATCGAAGTATATTCTGGATTCATCTTGAGGTACCACGATTAATTTCTGAATATAATTTACTCCTAATACTCACAGGTTAAATAAAGAAAAATTTTCAAAACTTTATTTATTTAGCAATTTATAATATAATTGAAATTATAAAAACATTTAAATTGTTTTAATAATTTTACTATAACTGTGGTAACATTTTTTTATTTAAGAATTATTTTCTTTTATAGTTTCCAAGTGGATAGCAGTTTTTACTTTAATCACAGAAACAATACTATATGGATCATGCCTAAACTTTTTCAAGCACAGAGAGAAATTCGACAGAAGAAGTATTTTTTCTCTCCTCCCATCACATAACGAAGAGTACATACCACCGATTCCAGTTCATTTCAGAAATTCTTATGGCTTTGGCAGGAACCTCCCTCCTCATCTTCCTCGGTCTTCCAGAAGTGAGATAGAAGAAGCAGAATCGAAAGAGAGACCTTGGATTCCATTACCAAATTCTCATGGATCCGGAACTATTGCAAGAGAGGTTTTCCTTCAACCAGTGGCACCTCTTGCTTACCGGAGACGTGTCTCTGTTTCGAGAGTAGTAACAGATACTCCCACTTCTTTTGATATCCCTTTAAGGAAGAGCATAAGGGTGTCTCATACAGCACCTGCCCAACCTTCCATTCAAACTACTGGATACATTAAAGATTCTTCTTCCAGAAAATTACCGAATGCCAAAGATAGTGGTAATCTTAAGAGAGTTGAATCTCAAAAGTTACCCCTTCAGAATCATACTGTCTTTGAAGAAAACTGGAGACCACAAAGAATATCTTCTTTTAATTCTGACTTGAAAGCCAAATCAATGAACAATGACCATGAAATATCTAATTTCAAACAAAATTTGAATACTGAAATCGATAAGCATTTGAATTACACAGGAATCAGACATGATAATCATGATCTCTCAGGTTTATCAACAACCAACAAAAAGGAGATCAATGGTTCTAACCTGTTCAGTGATGACAGCGAATTCTCTAAATACATTAACGAAAATTTACAAAAATATGGTACATTTTTTTCGCAACCCGAAATAAAAAAGAATAATGATGTAAGTGGTAAAGCAATTTTAAATTCATTTGAACAAAGAAACACTAGTCAACTAAGTCATTTAAATAAAGTCAATGAAAGTGGACGAAATAACCACAATAAACAAAATTTAAATGGAAAAGAAGCTTCAGAAAAATCTCTTAAAGAATCTGAAATAGGGGTTTTCTATGCTGATGACGACGGAAGAGATAATGCAAAACATACAAGAAATGGTGCTAAACTTAATGATGAAAAAATAAAAAACGTAACTCTTTTTGTAGATGGAAAAATTATAGGTCATATTCCTAGCTCTAAGTCTAAAGACGTAAGTCAGCAATTTAATAATACAAAAAGAGAGGATGAAATTTCTTTTATGAAAAATCTTCCAGAATCAAGTCCCACCATGAAAACTACACCTTCAGATAATAATAAATTAAGTCAGGAAACTCGAGGATTCATTCAGAATAGTACTGCTAAAATAGTTAATTTAAAAAAGGATGGTAGAGAATCTGAAGAAGAAGTAGCAAAGAAATCCACTAACCTATCAGGAATAGTCAATAATGGACCGCAAACTGAAATTTTCCACAACAATAAATCAGAAACACTTCATGTTGTCCCTGAAAGAAAAATGGGATCAAAACTTTTGAATTATAATCAAGTTCCCTCTTTAATTGAAGGTAAAATCAAAAAGCATGACCAACCACAAAGCGTTGTAGTGCCTTTTTCAAAAACGCCATTTTACGAAGATAGCAAACCCAAAGCAACGAATGGAGACTCTTCGAAAGAAATTAAGCTGGATGATATCTATTTTTCACCAATATTCCCCAACAAAGATTGGTCAGAAGAGATTAAAAAACAGGAAGTCGGAAATGCAGTGCAACAGCAAGATAGCGATAAAAAAATTATATCGCTTGATGTAACTGATAAAGTTTTAACCAAGCCCTTGCCTCCCGATAAAGAACGACTTATAGAACTGCATCCAGTTCATCAAAACAAAAACCATTTCACAAAGGAATACGTTGGTGGAAGTCAAGGGACTCGTGCTAATCTTAATAATGCTGGGATTTTTAATCATCGCCCTAGTTTCAGTAATAATTATCCAACATCACCATCCTTAATTACTGTAAGACCTGATGTTTCAATTTTAGGAAATGATATTGATAATGGTTTTAACATCAAACATAATAGAACTAATAAATACATACTAGAACGGAAACCAGCTTTGCTACCAGACAATCCAGGAACTAGTCCTCCTCGTAAACCTAATATTAGATTGACAAGTGGAATGCTAGCTGGTATATTGATAGCTGCTCTTATCTTTTTGGGATTTTTGACAGGTATTTATTTAGTTCTTATCAGTAGCTAGTATTACGAAGAGAGAAATCTATTAAATTTAATTTATTTAATATTCAATGTAAAAAAAGAATGCTTGATTTATAAAAACAGTTATATCTCATAATTAAAAATTGCTTCATGCAAGTTTTCTTTGTAAAAAAAACTATGATTAAGAGGTTTTAATAGATCAATATAATTTATATATTAAATTCAATTAATGATAAATAAAACGAAACAACTATTAACAAAGCAAAGAAACATAAGTATTTTGGATTTCCAATAGAGAGTAATTTATTGATTATAATGGTTTGAATATTTTGTTAAATACAACTTTAAATGTTTGCAATTACCATTAAATGAATGATTTATAAATATACAATTTTTAAATTCACATGAATAATTAGTTTTCGATCAGAATTTATTTCTGCATATGGAAATAATAATAACCAATAATTTAATAAAAATGAATCATTTATCCCTTTATTATAAAAACTAAAGATTCATTTAATATGCCATATTGTTTGAATAATTATATTTGGTTGGATTCTATTTGGCCTACGTCATCGCCAAAAGAGATAAGCCTGAGAAGAAGATTCTAATATAAAGTTTAATATATTTATTAGTTTTTAATAATCTATTAAATGATGATATGCACTTTTGAAGAATAAAATATTATTCTTGCATTAATTTTTAAATTAAAGAAAGGATTTATTTTCGAATTGAACTTTGGATGCATTTTTACTGTCATATTGAGCCTGTGTTTTATATTTATCCTATTTTAACACGATTTTTTGATATTTTTTTGTCGCCAAGCTATAGGTCGTAAAATGATTTAACTCTATTTTTTAAGCATTTAAATTAATTTGATGTCTGTGTAGGCTGCTATGTTAGAGCATAATTAATATTAGTTTATAGATCTGTACTTCAAGAAAAAATTATTTAATATCTTAAGCAGAATGCAAAAACTTGTTCATAGCTTTTAAGTTAATATTTGAATATAGAAAAATCTATAAAGTGAAAGCTATTAAGTTTTATTACATATTGAAAATTTATATTACATTTGGAAGTATATTATTCTAAGCCTTTCTTTCAATATCAAGCTATGGGCTGGACACATTTTTATCCTTAAGCCGGTTCTTATGACTGACACATTAATCAGGGTAAAAGTTGAAAGCTCTCTATTCATTTTAATTTTACAAATTTTGAGTTATAATATAAATCTGAGTAAAGATCTGCTTTTCCTAGGTATTTTTCAATAAAATGTGTTTCCCAATGTTTTGTTGAATACTATCTTACAGTCTTTTAAGGAAAAATCAGGCTAATTTCCCTGCTATAAATTATGGAATATCATTTGAACTTAAATTTTATCTTTGTAGTTATGTCGTGAAATTTAATAAGATGTAGTTTTAGAAAAATTAGTTTTCATCTAAAATCAGAAGCAACAAATGGGTTTGAATAGATTAAATCATTTGATTTTTGAATCTTCGGAATACTGCATATACAAAGTAGACAATAATTTGTAAATGTGTACCTTAATTATGTGTTTGTAAATCATGAAAATTGGAAAGTTCAAAAACATAAACTTCTTGTTGCCATATTACCAAAACTTTTCTGCATATGAAATTAATTTTTAGACACAGCTTCATACGTATTATCCACTTAAAATAAAAGAAATCCATCGTTTTGAAAAATATTTTTTCCTTACTATTATGCTATCGAAAAAAATTTTTATAAAATTTTCATATTTCAAATTTTTAAGTTTTTGCTTAAAAATTAAGTTTTTGCAAGGTTAATAAATAAAGTTTAATATTTTTCAAAAAACATATTGGGAATAAAGTTGTTTAATATGGAAAAATATTAAGTCATATGGATGACCGTTTTTCAATTTATTTCCTATTTCTTCCTTTACCATCTGTCCAATAACGACAAATGAAATTAAAATAAACTATAATAAGCATAAATTAAACAAAATTATTTAAAAAAAAACGAATGAAAAATTAAAATGTAACAACTTTTGGAATGAAACCGACTTTGGGGAACTCTGGATCTTTTAGGACAGTTGTTCTTCCCTTCAACACCTTCACAATTGAATCACATTTGGAGGCAAAACAAATATTTCTATTCTTCTCAAAGTTTGACTTATTCCAGAGTCTCACAATGTTCAATTTTCAGTGGATCTGATCGCACGTCGGTCTTTACGGCAACGGGAAAGTGAACAACTTGGCCAAAGTGGGTTGAAACTAATCCAATTTATATTCTTCAACCCTCATTTTTGCAAAACATCTATCCACTGTCAACACTGAATTTTCGAAGGATTGAATAGTAACATCTAGCCATTCCTGATATATAGGCATAGCTCTTCATTTGCACTCAGTTGGGACGGAGCTTCTTGAACGACAAGAGCTTTTAGACATAAATCCAGGATAATTCATCTGAGTAATAGAATTTTGTACTTAAATGATGACGGAAGTAGAGTTGCGCAAAATGTATGCAATACTTACAGTATGCAGTAAACATAAAAGTCTTTATTGACCCCATAGTCTCAATATGCATGATTGCCTATTCAAGGAGAGGAACAACAAGCATATGTTTCTTTCTATGGGATATGTCTTTCCGTAACTCCAATCGTTTTTTCGCACCATCTCTCCATAGTGAACATCAGAATGTTCAACAGTTTTTGAGATAAAAGCTCCCCTTCTTAACTAGCCTGTTTTAGTTTTAGAAGGCACATATATTAGACGAGATTTAAATATAGAGAGTATGCTGGCCAGTTCATTCGTGTAATATCTTTGACAGCAGCTGCTGAACAGCGGGTGCCCGGTGTGGCAGTGCATTGTCAGTTATAAAAAAGATGTTTGCTCGAATAGCACTACAGAACAGATACACTTGGAGTCTTTAATGTCTTTAATCACTTCACCCATTCATTTTTTTCTAGTCTTGAGTTGGAATAGTCAACCGAACAAGTTTTGTGTGTGCTCACGTACCCTTTTAAGTTTTGAGTTTAAAATTTGCGCTACATATTTACGAAATTGTTTGTCATTGTTTTGAGCGTATAAATTCCTTTTTTGTAATTTAATGCTTACTTAAAAATTCAGAGTGCTGCTTAAGTTTTGTACGTCTGTGTATATATATATATATATATATATATATATATATATATATATATATATATATATATATATATATATATATATATATATATAAACTTTAAACTTTCCTTAAATGCTAAACTTTTAAAAAATGAAATAAGGAATCATTAAAAATTTTTGAATACAGCATAAAGTTCTAAAATTTATGTATGAGAACATTAGGTTGTTTTTAGCTATTCTAAGAATAATGTCTGGCATTCTGCAGGAACATTATTGCTCATTCATATTAAGTTAAATTTACAGGAAGCAAATTACATTTATTCCACTACTGCAGAATAAGAACATTGAAACATTTATGTATGATTTTCTTTTTATATATAATTTAACTTATTGTAACAAAATAGTCGTAAACCATTAATATTTTATAGGAGATGAGTTCAATAGCACATAATCATAAATTAAGTTAAACAAAATTTGTGCATGATTTATTTTGAAATTTAAAGGATATTAGTTTTTATTACATTTAAATGGTATCAACTGTTTATTATGTTTAAGATCTATATACGTAGTTAATTTAAATAATGAAATTCATCAATAGCTCACATAAACATATAGAAATCAATTAATCAAAGAAAATAAGTAGGAAGAAATATGTGTTATTGCAGTCTGAGTTGCAGCTAAATTCTCTTGTATACTAGTGAAGTAGTTTCTATGGCTAGTTAAACTTTTTTACTCTAAAGAAAAAAATTGCTATTACTGTTGAAGTTGTAGCAATATCCTACCATACTGTAATGCAATAGTTTTGATTGTGTTAATAAAGTTCTTTCAGCATAGAGAGAAAAAAGAATTGCGTGTGTGTGTAGCAGATTAAATGTCACTGAATTTTCTTATACATAAACACAATCGTCTCTTTTGATAATGAAACTATGTAGACAAGGAAAACTGTTTCAGATTGAAGTGTATATGCACCTTTTCTTGCAAAAAGCGGTCTTATTCACAAAAAAGTAAATATTCTAACAATAGGCAGAGGGTGTGTTGGTTTATTTATAGAACTATTACTTTTAGTAGCTGGAAAACTCATTGAGTTTCTAAAGTAAATTATTTTTAAAACTAGATAAATGAAGTAAGAGATTAAGAAATTTCGGAAATTTATTGGCAGAGAATCGAAGAACCAAAAATTTTTAATTTTATTAGTGTGATATTAAATTTGATAGGCAACTTGATTTCAGTGCTTAGAACTTATTAACATAAGTAATCCGAATGTTTTTATTGAATATCTTTCTGAAGTATCGTCCGAATATGTAATAACAAATACACAATACGCACTTAATACTAACTTATCATTTTATTTTTATTGGATGACTAAATTACTTTGAAAAATCAATTGGTGTTATTCACGCCTCATGGTACATGAAAATTTATGTAATTAACCTTTAAGCTTTAGCCATTAATTCTTAAAACCAGGCCAAAATATTTGCTATATATACAGGGTGATCTTTTTTAAAGTGACAGTGTTTGGAGCGCTCTGTAGCGCGATCTAATATATAGCCGAAATGACCCCAAACTTGTTATTTAGACTAATCAAGACACGGGAAAAAAGATTCCGTGAAAAAAATTTTAGTTTCAAAAATTGCCGCTAGGGCATTTTGTGGCGTTTTACAGTGTATAAATTTGAGAAAAGAAAAATACTAACACATACAATCGTGCAGTTAAACTATTAATGTTTGTTTACTACATTAACTTCCCCGGTGAGGAATTAGACCACATTCAATGTGAGCACCGTTCTCAGAAATAACACCGTGCATTCTGTGCACAACGTTCTCCACAGCCGTACGTAACATATCACGAGGAATATCCCGCACTGTCTTTGTTATGTTTTCCTTTAGAAAAGACAAATTTGATACTCCACCAACATAAACGCACGTTCCGGTAACGTGAGAGGCATGGCCACTGAAACTCATTTACTTCAGCTGAGATTATTTGTCGGAGCTGTCTACTATTTGCTTTTATGGCCCCTGTTGCTGGCACTGTCATTGCACAACATTTGCATTTTTCTTTGAAACCCGTTTTTTATGCTAATTCTCGTTATTGTAAGCTAAGCCAGCGTCACAAAATACCCTAGCGGCGACTTTTGAAACTAAATTTTTTTCACAGAATCCTTTTTCCCATGTCTTGATTAGTCTAAATACCAAGTATTGGTGTCATTTCGGCTATTAGATCGCGCTACAGGGAGCTCCAAACACTTTCACTTTAAAAAAGATCATCCCTGTATATATTTGAAAATATTTGCTTTATAATATTAAAACACTATAATGACGTTTAGGAATATAAATAAAGAAATATATATTGATAAGAAATAAATGGATATAACTCCATGTTTACTTAAAAAAAGTTTGAAATATTATTAAATTAATTTTTAATGGAAGAAATTCGATATGTAAGGTGCCTTTAATAATTTCGATTTAATTTTTTGTTACGTAATATAATTTGTAGTTTATATGTAAAGATAATTTCGAAATATATTTGCTTAAAATATTGCCGCAATGTCTATAATTGGCTGATTCTTAGAAAGAAGGCTATATTTAATTAAATAATTAATTAATTTCTTACTTTTAACTTAATAATCTGAATGTCAATGAATTTCAATAACTATGTGATTATATTTAGATTTTGAAATTCAGCACTTCTCACCTCTCTATTAGAAATTTATTTTATTTTGTACAACCCGAATGATATGAGGATTGTGTGTTGTAATAAAGTTAGATTATATTATTGTAGTAATATATATATATATATATATATATACTATATATATATATATATATATATATATATATATATATATATATATATATATATATATATATATATATATATATATATATATATATATATATATATATATATATATATATATATATATATATATATATATATATATATATATTTGTTTAATATTTTGAGGAATAGAAGGGTAGTATTTATAATTGGATATCAAATACAAAATAAAATTTTGTATCTCATATCCAATTCTGTAGGAATTTATTTATACGATATTTATGAAATTTCTTTGTAATACTGGCTACTTGAAAAAATAAACAAAACAAAATTTCAAAAATAATTTCTTTCAATGTAATTTTCAGAAACACGAACTTTGTAAATATAATTAATAATTAATGTATATTGTAAGAGAAATTTTGATTATAAATGCATAAATTTAAATATTTTATGAGCAAGTTTTGGAAATTAGGGAAAATAATGTAATATAAAATGTTAATGAAACAGTTAAGAAATATGTTACTATTTTTGAAAAACTGTATTTAAATTTAATATAAATGTTTATTGGTATTTTTTGCCCTGCCAATATTATTGACTCAAAATGTACTAGAAAAAATATTAAAATGTTTGAAATAACTAATTAATTGCTTATTTTTATATTATTGCACTTAATTTCAATAAACAAACCTTAATTAGCAATGCAGAATATGTAAATAGTTTTTAAGAAGTTACATTAAGCAGAGAATTTTTTGTATTCTTTAATATATACTTTGGAATTCAATAAATTTAAATATTTGATGTAAATATCTTGTCTCAAGTTGTGATTTTTATATAACATAATAAATTAATTTGTAAAATGATAACATTTCTTCAAATTTCAATCTATGATTACTACGAAATTGATTGATACGACATAAGAACTGCAATGGTACCCATAATGTGTTAAAAATAATTGTTACTGTACAAATTTTCAATATAATATTAATATAACACCAACTTTATCATACCTAATTTGGGATATCGTATAGGCATTTATAATTCTCAATCAATTATCAATTATTGAAAAGATTTTTCACTTTGTGAAGTTTTTTTTAAAAACTAAGCAATCTTGGACAGTCAGATATTACATTTTTCAGAAAAAATTGCTTGATATATGAGTGAAATAAATAATTAAACTAACTGAGAAAAATAAATGACGCATTAGTTGCTGAATGGTTAGAAAATCCACCAAAACTACTTCAGACTTAAAGTACTTGAAGCACTTATCAAGACAAAGTTAATAACGCATTAATGGTAAATAAATCAAAATTTCATTCTTCTTGGAGTCATGCAGTCGGAAATAAGCTTGGTTAAGAAATGAACAGCTTGTGCTCTATCTGGCACTCAAAGAATTCGTGAACTATAATTTCACTCCAAGAATAAAATTTGCTATATTTCAGAATGTTTCTTTTATTCTTCTGTAATTAATCCTGGCTTACAAAAACTCTCTGTAGCGAGACAAACTCTCCACTCATTGTAGTCAAACTTTGTACTATAAAAACGTAGGCATAACCTACAGAAATAGATAAATAATGATAGAAATGATTTTCATCATATATATTGGAGTTTTTTATTGATTATTATTATTATTGAGTCAGCTATTATGCAGTCAAGATAAACATTTGTAACAGCTGCTGAACCTATTTTTACAAATACTATTTGCTATCCAAACTAAAATCGGAAAGTAGAATCCACAAACGAATTTTTTCCTCTAGACTTATCATCAAATAACTAGTATTCGAGATTAAGAAGATACGTGAACGAAAAGGGATTGGTTTAAAATCACGTTCTTTCGAGTAAAAGTTCTGAAGCTCGTAAATAATCATTGCTCAAGAAATGGAGACAAATAATGAATTTTCTCTTTTCGCACACCCTCTTTTGCCATGGGCAATTAAAAGTTATCTAGATTACTAGACTGTTTATATAGAAATGCTAACGTTAATCAATTCAAAATCATCTAGCAATTTTATTATGAATGGAAAGAGAGCCTAATTAAGCTTTAAGAATACTATATAATTTTTGGAATTGATTATGTATGCATAGCAAACAATATAAACAATTTAATTTTTACTCAAAGTCATTGGCAATTAAAAGTAAAAATGTTTTGCTTTTTCAAATCAATGCAATATTACTATAGCAATCAATGCTTAAAGTTCCGAAATTCATAGCTCGTTACTGAGTGTTGTTGTTTTAGTTTTGACAAATTTAGGTTCGATTTCTATCACAAATACGAGTGTTTGTAATCATTTGTAGTTTACTGAAAACTATAGATTATAGTTGGATTATTTTTATCATATGCAAAATATGACTGAAGAGCAAGTCAAACTTAAAGTATCTAATATTTTGAATTAATACAGTAATTGTTTCAATAAAGTATTACTAAGAGTAAAACGTTTCACCAAAAAATGTTTAAAAAAACACAGCTTATTAATCACATCGGAAATTTTCTAGAAAAACATCTTAATATTTAAAGTGATTATGATAAAAATATAGAAGATTTTATAATATTTCAAAGTACTGATATATATGTATGTGTACGTAAATATTAATGCGTTATCTAAAAATTACATTATGTAGTTTTAATATACATTATTCATTGAAATTTATATATTTCTCATAGATTTTTAAAATCAAAAGACTATGTTATGAAATTACGATGGGTTTTATATAAAAACGATTATACAATTAAGAGACAAATACAGAGGAATGTGTTTTGAAATGAAATACATTTCTGATTAACTTATTCGCACACAGTTAAAAAAGTTTTTATAAAAGAAAGTTTTTTTTAAATATTGTACGTTTAGAATTAATGTTTTGCATTTGATCATTTGTACCATACACTAGAGCAGAGTTATATATTTTCGTTTCGATATACATTAGAAAATCACTTTTGACATAAATTATAAAATAAAAACTAGTAAATAGTATAAAATATAATATAGTTTTGAGTTAAAATATAGTAATCATGCAAAGATTGATTCAAATTCACACATAATAGTTAAAAACTCGAGAAGAGAAATCAATGTCTTCTTATTCAAGAAAATGAAATGACTTTTCTGATATATATAAAATTATTTGCATTTAAAATATGTGAAAACCATTCTCTTCAAATCCATGCTAAAATTCCTATAAATATGATTTGGGGCGAAACACATGAGGCAAATCCTTAAGCTAAAGTTCCATTATAGGTAAGCGATAAATGTTTATGTCATAAAAATGATGTATAATCCATTTATAAAAACAAGTTGCGCAAAATATTCTAGTTGGAAATTCAGGTGTATTAGAAATACGCACCATGTGTTTAACACAGTTTCTATTTTTCCAACATTATATTGCTGTATCATAAATTTGAAATGTAAATTTTGAGGTAAATTTCAATATTTTTGAAAATGAAAGTAATGCAATTTCTAAGTTTAGATAATGATTTTCTTCGTATTTCTTTTAGGTAAATATTTTATCTATGTGTGAAAAAAAATAAAAAGTACAAATTCATTTGAACATTTCAAAAAATTTATTTCAGTATATTCATTAATTCAATTTCAAAACGTTTTTAATGTTTATGCAAACGTTTTTAAATATTTAAATAAGTGAAAATCACAATTAAACCTTTAATTTATTTTTTAATTTCAAGATTGAAAAAGAACTCAAATTATTATGTAAATGGGTTGGTTTGTTTGTCGCTCAACGGTCATTTTTTGCACACGAGGGCTAATTAGACCGGGACCTACGGTTTAAATGGATTCCGAACCACTACAAACATCCATGCCCAAGGTGGGATTCGAACCCACGAACTGTTGAACCGAAGGCAAGAGCGCTAACCATTCGGCTGCCAGCTTGGCTATTATGTAAATGGGATCTAACTAGAAAGTAATTATTGTCATTATTAGTGTTGAAAGTTAAAAGAATTTAAAGTAATATGGTTTTGGTTTTATCTTTCACAGTTTTTTTTCGGTTAAAGATCTGTATTGTAGAAAAAATTTATGTGGGTATGATGTAAAATTATAATATCCATGAAAATTTCTCAGTATAAAATAAAAAATGAAAAAGTGCGTTAAGTAATATAAATTAAATTCACAACTCAAAATTCAAGCAATAAATTGCTTTTTTTTATAATGAGAGATTTACACTTTAATTTTTGTAAAATTAATTAATTTAATTAATAATTAGTTTTAACTAAACATAAAAAGGGAGCTTTTTGATTTGAAAGGGTATGTGCAACAATTCACACCATCAATTGCAGTATTTTATTACAGTGATATTAATAATTAAGCATTTATTAATTTTTTTATAAATGCAAAAAATTCAAATGTTATCTAATAGAATTATTAATATTAGATAAAATTTATTATTATCTAAAAAGAGGTAGTTTTATAAAGTTTTTTTCATTCATTTTTATAGAGCATGAATAAATAAATAGCCTTAAAAAGGATAAAGATGAATGTGTTTAAAATCTAAAATATGAAACAGAATCATATATAACAGACTCAGTTGTAATTTCAGTGAATGCAATTTGCAAACACATGATGTTTGAGAAAATTATTGTTATTTCATTAAGTTTTAACAAATTAATGTTACTATCTATTAAGAAAACAAATATTTAAGAAGAAAAGCATTAACAACTGTTAATCAGTGAATTAATATATACATTTGAAATTATATACTGTGTAAGTTTGTTATTGTATTCATTAATTGCACATCATTTTAAATTTCAGATTAATTACTATCATTATATTAATATTAATGATAGGTAATTTAATATTAATTAACATTAAACTAATTAAGCGAAAGCATATATTAATTTAATGTTAAATATTCATATGAAATTAAATTAATCAGAGATTTTAGATGTAAAATTTAAGTTACTTATGCCTTGCACAAAAACAATCTTATAAAATTAAATCTCTCTCAATTTTTTCAAATATTTAATTTTATATTATTTTATTTCTGTTTTTATGTACATCAAATAATAGATTAAAGATTTTCTCAAATTAAAAATTGGTGTTGTCACACCAGCACACTTTTGTATCTAGTACAGAGTTGGAGACTTCGTAATTTACAAGCAAGTTCAAGCAGAAGACCCTTTAATAATTTACTTGCCATCCCAAAGATATTATTGGGGAAAATTGTGACCATGACATAGTCAACGTTTTCAGCTACCTTCAATTAACACGGCGGATATTCTAGTTAAGTTGGATCCTAACTCGCTATCTTTCAATTATAAGAAGAATGTCCCAACCAATAAAGCAATCACGACCTTAATTAAAAATTGTAAAAAATGTCATTTTAATGAGTAAGGTAATATGAAACTGATAGCATCTTTTTTAAAATAGTCTACAAATATCATATATTCGTACAGCATCACTCATAGAGAACTTGCTCATATTTTCTTCATCCCTTATCGTTGAAAATGTATTTATAGCATCCTATTATTTATTTCATGTAATTTCGCATGAAAAAATATGTCACAGAATTTAAATATTTGATAGCTAATATCTATCAGCATTTATTTGTTTAACTTATTCGAAATTAAAAATCAAAATTATCTCCATGAACGGAGGCTTACTTTTCTAGAACATGAGCGACCTTTCATTTTTTATTTATATCGTGATCAATTTTTAATAACGATTGAGGGTGAAACACGATTATTATTCTTAGGTATGCAAATCATGAAAATTAAATCAGCGATTATCTTGAAATGTCTTCGAGGTTCAGCGGTCAATCTTAGTTCCCTTAATAACTATCTCTATGATAGAAACCCAGCTACATGATTGAAATATTTACAAGTAATAATAAAAATATATAATATAAATATAATACATTACATATATATATATATATATATATATATATATATATATATATATATATATATATATATATATATATATATATATATATATATATATATATATATATATATATATATATATATATATATATATATATATATATATATATATATATATATATATATATATATATATAGGTTGTTTCTCTTATTTCATTTTGATGGAATATGATTCTGGTCAAACTTGCAATAAAAATAATTTGTTTTTCAATTATTATCAATAGAGAAAATACATTTAATATTTTATTTATTAATGAAACAGAGTTGTACATATTGTTAGCTAATGAGCTCCTCTTTGAAATTTCATTTCTGCCAAAAATTGTTTGTGTATCATAAAAAATATCCTATTATTTTACTGAACTTCTTTTTTCTGCGTAATAAAATTATTTTAATAAATCGATAGAATGAATGAAAGAAACCCTTTCCTTAATAAGCCAATAAATAAGAGAAGAATTTTATTGAAAGGAAAAAATTGCGTTCGACATTTGCATAATAATCCTATTTATGAATACTTGACAAGCATTTTCTTAACTAAAAGTTTTCAAATTTGTTTTGTTTCTCGTATTTTAATTTTGTATTAAAATGCTGTGGAATCATTTGTATATTAATATCTCATTTTGTCAACGCAAAAAATAAGATGCACAAGGTTATGGGAAAATATTTAACTTACACTTTATTTACTCAAACATTTAATATGCATTTCCATTCATGTTTTAGTTTTCAAAAAAAGGTAACAATTTGTTTTATTTATTGCCTAGCAATTATTATTTAATTTTTCCTCGTATGGTAAAAAATATCTGCTTTCAAAAAAGTTTTTCTTGTAAAAAGTTTTTAATAAGCATATTTAATGATAAATATTTATTTAAGTAAATGTAAGAAGAATGATAATAATTAAAAATTAGAATCTTTTTAGAGGAGACGAATGTATAAGATAAATTTCAAATGCTTTAAAGAAATTTTCATTAAAGAAATGTTTGAAATGAAATAACAATTCCTATTTATAAAAAAACGTATCCAAAGCTATCATAATGAATCCAAAATAATGGTAATGTAATATAATTTAGGAACATATAATACACATTTTTCTGGTTTTACTAGCTTTGTTTTACATATATTTGTTTGATTTTGCAAGTCTTTTGTGCACAAATTTAACTCAATTCGCATGTTCTTTTAATTTATCCATGTATAATTTATTTTACCGTAAAATTATAAGTGATATATTTAAAAAAACAATCTTCCAAATTGAAATATATAAATTAAGATGTTTCTAAATATTATAAAAAATAATATTTCTCTAAAAAATAGTTATTCAACAATTATTTTTAATAAAATGCTGTAATTTAAGTGACTAAAATACTACTTAATTATATAATTAATTATTTAATAAATTATAATATAATCTAATCCGAAATTGTCGCACTTTATGCTAAAATAATTTTATATGTTTGCGCAAAATTTTAACATTTATATATTGTCTGTAATTTTTACAAATACATTAAGTTAATGCCTAGAAATTTCTTTCATTTCAAGAGAGTGAATCAAAAATAAAATAATAATTTATATGTTACTATCTAATAAGAGAAATATAAGATAGATATACATTTTTTACATTATTATTTATTATGGATTTAATTAATAATAAACCATGTTATTAAGAATAAAATTTCCAAGCTTCAGTGTGGGAAATGGGAAATGACACTTAAAATTCTTCAAATAAATGTATAAATTATTATTTATATTTAAAATTAATAAGAATTTAAAATAGTTTTTATTTAACATCTTCATTTAACAAATTACTTGAAAAGTACTCAAACACGTTAACCATCAATTGCAGTGTCGAAATTCTTTCCTCCATAGGAGACTATAAGCCGATTACTTTCAGCATTTTGGGATGTTGATCTTCAATTAAAGAAATGATCGATTTGTAATACGACACAACCCAATGCCTCATGATATTGATTAGCGTTAGTCCGAAGGGATCATTGATCTCTAATATTTTTCAGCAGAAGAAACATCTAACGAATAAGGCATTCCAATACACGTATGCTTATATTCCCATTTATATTGAGCAAGTATTGGAAGAAATTTCATATAAGAGTCTTGTTTTGAAATATAATGATCATTCTGTTGCAATGTTCAAAATGGAAACAAAATTTAAAATTTCTTTATATTAGATATGTTTTACTGTTTTAGATTTCCAAATAAACACATAACTGTAAGCATTTTTTTGTAATATATAATATTAGGATTATAAATCTATTTTTAAAAATTTAAATTTTTAGTTTGCTCATTATATAAAATGTATAATTAGAATTAATTAAAATTATATCGTTAATTAGTAATAATATTTCCAAACGAGAGACATGGTATATACAAAAATGATCAAGAGAATAAAAAATAATTTTTATGTGGAGACGTTTGTATATTACATATTATTTTGTTATTGTATTTTAATTTATTACCATAAACATTTTTCCTCTAAATATTTTTAAATTGTTTTTATGTTTATATTAATAGATATATTTGAATTAATTTTGTCAACTACATAAAGCTTATCATATAAGCTAGTTATAATGTTGTGCTTTTATGAGCACAAATAAATTCAGAAAAAAAAACAGATTATATATATATATATATATATATATATATATATATATATATATATATATATATATATATATATATATATATATATATGATATATATACTATATATATATACTTTAAGAATATTTTAAATTTTTATATTATCAGAATAAAATTACTCATCTATTTACATTCTTATCAATATAACTTACGCGAACACTCATGCATATTCATTCTTTCCAAAAGAAAATTATGATCATTTTCGGAAGCCAATCAGAAATGGACAGGCCGGGCTTCCTTAGTTGACTTATTTTTTGTTCTGCATATATGTTATATGTGTAAACCAATAACATACCTGCCAAGCTTGGAGAATAAAAAATTAGTAGATTCTATTGATTTTGAGGGAAAAAGTCAGGAGATACTATTTAGCGACATTTTTGCTTGAAACAGAATATTTAAAATGGTAGTACCGGAAAAAGACGATTTTACTCTTTAGATTATACATTGAGAATAATTTATGTTAAACATATTGTGTGTTAATCTCAGTATTTTAATAAAATATTCATCAATATTATAAAGGAACTATGAAAAATAAAAGAATATACTGTATGTAAAAAATGAGAACATCAACGTTTATGTCCCAATAATTTTTTATAGGGCAACGCTTACTACACTTGTGTAATTTATAAATATTAAAATTATAAAATTACATAAAAACATAAAATACGTTACTAAATAAATTTAATTCAGGGACAAATACTTCATTTGATGGAAATATTTTCCTAATTTAATTTGTAATAACTAGTAATATTCCTCCTAATTGAACTGCTTATATAAACAGGCATCTGGTGTCTGCTCTGAATGTTAATTGTATGACTGACAATTCACAGGAATTTTGGCAGCTTAGTGTGGTTAGAGTGTCATCCTCCCATGGCGGACGGACGGGGATCGAAACTCAGAAGAAAATATTTAAAGAAATAAAAATATTATTATATCTTTATATTAGTGCGCAATCTGTTGACTGTTCAAGCTACTAAAATAACTCAATAGACTTTTTTCCGGCAAAATTTCGGCTGTTTCTAAACTTTTCCCTGAAACTGCCAAAAATCAGTAGATTTTCATACATTATCAGGAAAACGGGAGAAATGATGAAAAATCAGAAGTTTCTCGATAAAATTAGTAGAATTGGCAGCTATGCAGTTATGATTTAGTGTAGAGAAGCCCTTAGAAATATCCAGTGATACACAATAAATTAATATCGTGTGTAATTAAAGGAGTTGACGGGTAAGTGGATGTAAAAGGAAGCAAATTCAATTACACTTTTTATCATTTGAATTTATTTTCAATATAAAAATTTTTCCACGTGAATGGAAGATTTTAAGCTCTGAGTTGAAGTCGAATGCATTGATTCAGGATACTTAGTGTCAAATGGTACTCAAATTTCACTATTCATCGCTCCACATTTGATAATTATTAAAATCATTATAAAACAAGCAACCGTTCTCCTGATGACTTGTTTGAAATTTTTATTCTCATTTCTCACCAAAAATCTAATGACGTTATGTAGCATCTCGGTAGACTTATACACAATAATACAAATGCAGGGAGTAGCAGAAAGCCTTATTATAATTTTTATGTACAACAATACGTATCCTTACACAACTATTCCTAATTGATATCTATTTGGAGTGTGGGATAAGGGTGCATGTAAGTATTGGAAATAATAAAGCATTGGAATAATTTACTTGGAATAAATGCTTTCTTCTTTAACATTTTATCTAATTATTTTATGTACAAGAAGTTTAAATTAAATACAATTTTAAAATTGGGAATTATTTTGACATGAATAGCGGTATGGTTATTTTTTACATTAAATCTATAAATTTTGTTACTTGTGATGAAGAAATTTTAGTTTACAAACTGAATTATATTATAGAAAATAATGTTATCGAGTACAATGAATACTTGTATCAAGAAAAATCTAACTTTTAATGTTTCAAAAAGTTTATAAATATACAACAATTGAATTACTATAAGATCAGTTAAATATTTGTATTTTATATTGAATGTCAGTTAAGGAATTTGTCCTTATTATTAATAATTTCAATTTATGTAATTATTATTTAGTTAAAAAGTGCAGATAATATTAAAATATATTTTGAAGACAACATACATATCATAGAAATATGCAAACATATTCTCACAGCCAGCAAGAACACTTATGGAAATAAAATAATAAGAACACCTAATTTTTTAAAAATTTCATCCACAAGTTTTTTTTATGTAGTCCAATATGTACTGATTTACCTTTTAATTAAAATATTTCAATGAATTTTACTTGTTAATAATATGACACAAAACTTATCTCATAACACATGGTTTCGTCTCATCAAATTTAACTATTTAAGCAATGCATAAAAGCACAGAATTGAAGATTATTCTCCTTTGTTTTATTTAAATTATTACAAAAATATCAACGAATAAATATAAATCTATCTAAATTTATTATAAAATAGGATACTTTAATTATGGTGGATATAATATTTATAATATTCCAAGGGACCATATGATTGAACAGTTATGGGATCTAAATGTCTATACAGTTTCATATACATGGTTGTAAATATTATTACTAAAAGAGACAATTTCTTGAGTTTATTTAGAACTTAAATCTAATTTCAATATTCTGTGCATATCCTAATCTTACTACTACACAATATATATAACTATATTTGCACATTGTTATGCATATCATCTGTCAGCAAACATCATTTACATAAAATGAATGAGTACAAGGAATGCTTAGTTAATCTTCGAATTTATGATACTAACTATTATGAATTTTTTGTGCTTTTATAATAGCTGATATGAAAATGATAAAGAAAACATTAAAGATATTTTAAGATGTGTGAAAGAAAATATTTTAAATTTCTTGGATTATGACAATATATTGTAATAATATAAAGAATTATAACATTTCTACAACTGCTTATCTATCTAACAGCATGGAAATGACACAAGTATACAATATAGATTAGTTTACTTTAATCCAAAATAATAAATATGATTTGCATAAATAAAGCATGTTTATTATTTTTGATTAAAGCAAACTAATTTATTAATTTGAAAGTTAATTTGAAATTTTCACTTTAAAATTAATTTATCTACGTTTATATTTCTATTTTCGGAATTAAATAGCGAAGCTAATAAGGGATATTTTAAGTTATAATTGTTAGAGTTACTTTGGAAAACTACGTGCAAGATGATACCGATGATGTCATTTTTGGCCTACTTTCACATGATAATATGATAATAACGATTCAACATTCTTAATGAATAGGATGAGACTTTGAAGGACGTTGTATTCAGACAGAGGGAATATATATATTCAGAAATGTTTTTACACTTAAAACAAAAATTTAACGGAGTGTTAATTCTAATGCAATTTATAATAGATAAAAAGAAATGAAAGATGGAATTAAGAACCAATTTTTAGAATTGAATCCATGTCATAAACAGAGCGGCAAATGAGAATCGCATTAGTGAACCAATCGAGCCAGGTTTATCAAGGGCTGTTGTGACTAAGTTGGTATTAAGTATGGCTTTTCTGCAATGGCCAAGGTCAAGTTTTGTTACAACTTAGAATAATACTGTCTATTAGTTTTCATTAATTTTATAAATCTTATAAATAGCTTTTATATATTTTAATTCATTCTATGCTTTTAATTTAGTGCTGTTATGAATTATTTTAAGTAGAGTGCCATTTCCTTGTTTTCCATCCTTAATCTTTTTCCTTAAGGGTAAAATTTTAAGCAGAGTTTGCTTAATTTAAAGTAAGTAATTCTTCTTTGATATAAAATCACACTTTTCTATTCATTGAGTTAGAAAATAGATTTACATATTTAACATTAATTATTTAATAAATTACATCTGTTATTTAATTTCATTATAGAATAGAAAATAAAAAATAATCTCTTACATAAGTTTGTGATACATTTTTATAATATATATATATATATACAATGCTAGTGTGAAATATAATAAAAAAACTCCTAATTCTGGGAAAACTGAATGTATACGTAATTTTTTTGCTGGTGTACAATGGCTTTGTATCAATAAAATGATTTAAAATAAATTTCGAAATTTAAAAATATTTATACGAGTTTGCAAAAGAGAAAAATTCTTAGAAGAAATAGATGAACAAAATGCATTCTTTTCACACTATTCAACAAGCCTTAATTTCATGAAATTATTTCTTACTCAGAGCTTTCTCTATAGTATTAACAGACAATCTTTTGGCATTTCAGTAAATGTCTTATTAACATGACGAAGCACGTTTTGACTCCTAAACGAACCTTTGGCAAATCATTTGAATTGTAAATATTTTGACGGGAAGCTAAGGGTTTTTAAAACAAAATTGTAAGAACTTATTAATAAGATTGTTATTTAGTTTTTATCACTGTATTTTTAATATGCATTGATTCTATTTATATAAATCAAAATATTTGTTGCAGTTGACTTGATTTTATTTAAAACTACTAGAATATTACAAAATTTATAGTGTAGCATTTTAATGAGAACAATTCATTTTGCAATAATCCTTAAAGTTTATATTTACTGCTTAAAACTTTTTTCATATACTCAAAATATGATTCCATTGTATATAAAACACACACACAGATATTTATATTCATACTCATGTATGTATGCTTAATTTTAGTAATCTTTTTATAAAATAATTTTTTATATTACATGTAACCAAAATTTATTTCATTCACTCAAGTATGCACCAATTAAGATTAAGTATATCACGAGACCAATAGATTGTGAATAAGTAATAAGTATATTTTTTCATATTTATTGCAAATTTTGAAAATTTTAAAACTTACCAAATATAGAATACATATTATTTTAGCTTTCATCTTCAGATAATTTATTATCTTTCATTAATGTAATGCATACGGGAGATATAACTCAGTATCTTTAATCAATTTTATTAAGTTAAAAAAAGAAATTCGATCTGAGATTTTATGGCTCTAAATAATACTATTTAAAATTATTATAAAAAACTCTTTTTTACAAGCCATCAAACAAATTACAAAGAAAAATGGATCTTTTCAACATATTTATTGCGACTATCAATTATGCTTATATATGTATAAGAATTTTATGTTTTCTGAGAAAGATGTATCTTGAATAGATTATTTTTTCGTTTATAACTATTTCCTTAGACATTATCTTTCAATTTTGCAATCATCAAATATACATTCTCCTTAATGTATTTTAATATTCTTAACTGTAATAAAATGTAATAATAGAAAATTGAATCCACCTACATAATTTATAACATGACCTTCATTCAACCTTATGATTCCAGAATTTATTTAAAAGGAATACGGCTATACTCAAACGTAAAGGGCATATCTTTTTCATGAAAGTTTACCTAATAACCTTTATACCTACAATTAATATTGTAATAAATTTTGAAGAATATTTTCAAAAATACTATTAAAATAATATTAAATTATTAAATATTATTTAAAATATTGTTTATTGATTAGCATGCACTGATTATATTTCCTTTAAGACTCGTGATTTTCTTAGCATAAGCTCTCAAAGTAACTTATGATCAAATATATAAAAATAAATCATCTGTGTAGTGAAATAGTTTAACAAAATTTTTTTAAATATAAAGACTAAGCATTTTACGTTAGGTAAAAAGTGTGTATACTCCAATAATATATCGAGTTTTTTCCTTATAAGATTTTTAATTTTACGATGAGATAAAAGAAGCAACCTTTATCGAAATATTTCAACTGACATTCTTGGAGTTGAAATATTTTATTAAAGATATTTTTTAAAGTATCAGGATGAATATTTTTGACAGTTCTTCTGTACAGTTCGCAAAATGCTGGTGCATTTCTCTCTATTAACTACTGATATCTGAATTGATCTCAAATACATTCAGGGATTGTTTCTTGGTCGGTATTTCTAATGCATTTTCAGTGGAAATTATTTGTCGCACTCAGTTAAGCGGATGAATTTTTGAATCACATTAAGAATTAAGGTAGTATTAAATGCGTCTATTAAATGTTGCTACTACTCTTATGTAAATATTTGTACACAAATAAATAGCCTATGACAACATAAAAATAAATTTCAAGCATATGATTATTACTAAAAGTTATCGTTTTAAAGATATAAATTCTAGTGTTTTTTAAGTCTCTATTATTTTAATATTAATTTAACTGTTGAATCTAGTATATAATTTGTGAGTCGTTATTTAATCCGGATAAACGTTTAAAGTATTAATAACAAAATAATATTTAATTAACGTTTAATAAATTTATGATAAAGCATTTTTTAAAGTATGTATGACTCTTTATAAAACTTTTTCTACTCCCTAGTTTGTAAAGCTACATGATAATTCATAAAAATTGTAACATTATATTTTTATATTATACTATGAAGAAATGTCGACATAAATAAGTTATTTTTATTCAACTTTACTATAATACCTGGGAATTCATTCACATAAAATATATATGAATAAAATCTTAGTACATGGAAAATGCATAAATATAATTGTAATACATTAATATACGCATTTATCTTAATATGTCTACAATAACTTTTAATATAGCTAATATTTATTATATTTTATTTAATATACTATAATAGAGCAACGTAATTCTTAAAAATCATTTTCTTTCGCCCGTTTTTTTAAAAGGGTGGCAAATCCGACAATAAGTTTGATAAGTATGTGGGATTCTTCTATGGCATTAATAATATTTAAACCATTTTAATCTTAACGAAGATTTTAAATAATATATTAAAAGATAATAAAATGAGTTAATCTTAGAAACTTGAGTGATTTTATAAGAATAAGTAAAGCTATTTTTAGTGAAAATTTGCTAAAATATGAATTTTTCTATCCACCTACACAATTTATATTTTATTTTAATATTTTATGAAAATTCAATATCTTTTATTTTATATTTTTTTCATTAAGTAAATTTATTTTTTCGCAATATTTATGTGATAAATATGATAGAAATATTTTAAAATTCAAAGTGCTTTTAAAAGGTTTAAATTTTAATCCTATTTTTAAGCAATACTATACATTTATAAGTAATATGTATTTCCATTTCAGGAATAATATATATATATATATATATATATATATATATATATATATATATATATATATATATATATATATATATATATATATATATATATATATATATATATATATATATATATATATATATATATATATATATTATTCCATTTCAGGAATAATATATATATATATATATATATATATATATATATATATATATATATATATATATATTTCTACTATTAAAAAAGTTATTTTTGCCACGTAAGATTTAACAACAAATTTTTTCTCATTAGTTTTGCTATTTATTTTCTACATTTTAAAAATAGCAACTTCACTTAAATATTATAAAGCAGACTGTATAGAGCTTTCTTTACACTAAAAATATTTATTTATAATATAAGCCATAAAATTAAAGCTAAATTGGGGAAAATACACACATTCTCATTTTTTAACAATTGTATTTAATAAAAAAAGCCTTAAGGAAACATTACATAATTTTGCTAAAGTAGAATATTATAAATATTGAAATGCACTTATCTATGTTTGAATTAAGATAACATTAAATATATGTAGAATTTAATCCAATATCATATGAATATCAATATTCATTTTTGCATTACATAGCAGTAACTAACTTGATTTTGTTTTCACATATATGTACACAAGTATATAGAAATTGTTTAAAATATAGAAAAGTTAGTTTAAAAACAGAATAAGATGAGTGAATCAACCATATGATTTGTCTAATAATAGTCTCACAGGATCTCGTATGGTAGTGAATACTCTTGTCTAATGAGTAGCGTGAGAGAGAGAAATGCCGGAATAAAAAAAAATGAAATCACATATATAAATTTGATCAGCATGGTAATTAATTATTTTATTAGTTTTGGTAAGCTTAGCAATTAGATGAAAACGCCTGCATGAGTAACAGTGATTTCACAGACGATATTTTAGTGGAAAAATTATGGGATATATTATCTGGTTAATCATATGATCTCTTTGGCGAAAAATAAAAGACCATAAAAGACCATTAAGGCATAAAAGACCATGCCTTAAGATAAATTAAAAAATACTGGCAATGAAGAAAAACGTAGCCAAGGAGTATAATATAAAATTATTTCTTATGATTAAGAAAAACAATTCAAAGGAGCTGACTAGCTATCTAATAGCGCAACAGTAATTCTCTGTGAAAGATGATTAGAACGAATACCTTGTGTATTGCCCAGCAGACACAAAAGAATACAGGAAATAAAACATATGAATACATGAAAGGTAAAAACGAAAGGCAAATTAAGCTAATAACGTGCTTTTTTCCTTCATTTAAAAGATATTCTTAACTGTCGCAAAGATAAAGCTTGTATCTAATGTATTGTTAAAAATTAATTGCAAGAAAAGATTTATTAATGCAGTGTCAATAATTAATTAATCATGAAAATCATAAGTACTACAGACTGACTCCACGTATTCTAAGGTAGTTTAATAATTGATCACCATTATTTATTCGATGCTCTCCAGCTTACATAATCAAACAGTTGTAAGTACATATATTATGAGTGACAAATCTTAAAAAAATTAATTTCTAATTTATTATGAGTGACAATATAAGTAAAATAACTTTTATCTTAAGAATTGTTAATGAAGGAATAGTTTTATGTGTTCTTTAATTTACGGATATTAAAGTTTTACAGTGTTAAGATATTTGGGTTAAAATTTTGCGTTTTCAACTTAATTTATACAACTTACTTTCGTGCAATAAAATATTAAGTACCTACAGCTCTTATTACACACTATGCCAATTTATATAATTAATGATATATTACCGTGTTTTTAAATTTTATAAAGGTTTATTTTTTAGTTGTAAATTAGATCATGGAAAATATTAATATTCACTTTGTCTTTTTCTTTCCACTAGGCACAATGGTATTTGCTGCACATCAATTTAAATTCAACTCGACACGTAGTAAAAAGAAGGAAAGACAAAAAAAGCGAGTGACAACATTTACTTCTGAATATATTGATGATACTTTTGCAGGAAACACCTATATTCACAACAACATATTTCTGCCGAATGTAAGTATATTAAAACATCCTAAATGTTTGCATTTTGCTAGAATAGTTCATTGAAGATCTTAAAGATTAGATTCGTAGTATATATATTTATGCATACTTTATCTGTGTTAACTCTGATTACTGACAGGGACTTTTGATTCTCAAATATGCATTCAAGAATATCAGGACCATATTTTTCAGATTTTAAGAGAAGAATATGTGCTAGATTTGAAGAAAACTGTTTTCAATTTCATGGAATTAGTTTTATATTAATTCATGTTGGTCGAAAATACAAAAAAAAAAAAAACTTATGCATATATAAAACAATAACCATTTAAATACTTTCAGTCATGAGAAGGATACACACGACTATTACACGAGACTATTTAAGATATATTATTACAAAAACTACACACAATTGGTGCACATGTTATTGACGGATCAAAAAAGAGACCTGCATTAATAACATCACAGAAAAACAGAAGATTAATGTATGCCAAATTTTTCACTTTTATTTATTTTTGTTGTAACTCAAAGGTTGACGTTAATTACTTCCTTTTAACTAATTTAGTTCTCATTTATTAAATAAAGTTCTTATGTACTGAGAGGGAGACAAAAATGTTAAACAGAAAATATATCTTTAATCTTTAATCAGAATGAAATATTAAATTCTGTTTATTTTCTTAAATTATTTTTTCCGGAATTAAATCGGAGATAAAACTGATAAGCTTTACGGCATATGCTGTTATGTCATCTGACGCATAATTAAAATTTTTGAAAAATTGAAAGTACAGTACCATTTGCATTTTTAACAGTTGTTGTTGCACCATCATACTTCTTTGTTCCGAGCTCAGAGTTGGGTTCTACCAGTTAAGTAAAACTTTCGGGCAAGAATCTTAGTAATTTAGAAGCAGGCTTCATGCAAAATACCACCTATATTTGACCTATCCTCCTCTTCAGAATTATCTTTTCACCAAGAGGATATTTTGACAGCAACTTATTTAACGTACCCTATCCACCTTTAGCGAACACAGGAGATCTTCAGTTGAGTCAAAATTCGATCTCACTTTCTTCTGATAACAAAAACGACACTTTTACCAATCCTCTACCAAGTTTTGGAAACAGAAATTCTCTCTCTTCTATTCTATAAATACTTTTATTTTCACTAACCTTCAATTATCCTCTTACACATGATTTAAGTACATCTTCAATGAACTCATCGTCTCAATATTTCTTTGGCAAAGCTGAGATCTCAGTCTTTCTCTTACGGATTCAAATTTTAATTCATTTCTAAATACTTGCATTTCTAATTGATTACTAGTGGAAAAATATTGGGTTGTTCGGAAAGAAATTTCGTTTTTCCTACATGGATCAGCTTTTTGCTAGTAAAAACCAACCACTTTATGACTGTGGAATCGTGCTACTACCAGAAAGATGGTAAAAGCTATATAACTAGAATGAACAATGTGTAATGCAATACAATATTTATTTGCTGCACGCTTTTCATTTTCATGAAAAGCGAAATGACTTTCCGAACAACCCAATATTCTTGTAAGTTGTAGCAAAGTTGTAGCTTGTTTTATACCATTAACTGCAGTACAGCATTTAATTACAGCATTAACTGCAGTACACATCATATGAGTTAATTTGTTGTGAACAAGGAAAGGAACTATTTGTATTATATTAGACATTTGTTTTGCTTTTACTTTTACGGTATAATGTTCTTCATTTTGGATTCCCAGTACGTAATGTTTCCATTATATTGTTGTTTATATAGACAACAGCATTCATTTTTGAAAATTTAAGGATCTATGCTGCTAATGCTTTAAAGATGCTATATGTTACTGAATAGATTATGCAAATAAAAGTAAATTATTTTCTTAATTTTATTGAAATTTTCATAATCGAAATTTGCGTTTTATAATTGAATGCTAGTAGAAATTTATGATTACCTAATTGCTTTTATTAAAAGAAAATTATATTCGTTGAAATATAAGTTCAAGGTTAAATATTTCAAGGCAATAATGAGTTTCAATTACAACTTATGTTAAAAGAAAAAGAAATTAACTGTTATGTTTTGCATTTAATAGATTATAATTATATATATCTAAATATTTAAAATCCTTTAGAAAATGGAACTCTGCTATGTTTGAAATACATAAAACTTTCAGCATTATTTCTTAACTTTTTTCTTCAATTTTCCTGATACGCTGAAAAAATATTTAAATTGCGATAGAATTTTGAAGTTGTTTAAAGCAGGTATACAATATTACTTATTGCTATATATATGTTTGCGCATGTATGCACCCTCACACACTTAAATAAATACGCTGTACTTTCTCTTACTTTCTTACTTTGTAAGATATCAGGAAAATTTTTCCCGGAATCTGAATTTGAAATACATTTTTGACATGTGTTACTTTAAGAGAAATAAAGTTTCCGTAACTTATATACATTTTGTATTTGCCAAAAGAAATGCTGTTTTGTAGCTCAGTTTCTACTATATAAAGGAAACTTTTAGTACATTTCTTATATAAGCAACATTTTCCATGGTATTTACTTTAAGGAATAGCATACAGTTTCATTAATGCACAGTATTAAATAAACAAATTAGAATTTAAATGAAACTTTATACCTTTAATTTAATATAAATATTTTAAATAGTGTATTAAATTTATAATTATATTATAGAAATTTATAAGAAAGATCTTTATAAGAAGATTTTGGGAGCCACACAAATATATCACCTGATTACCTGATAGGACGACATCTGAATAAAGTTTATTTAAAATGATATGATAGCGTTCAATGGATAAGGCATTTCCTTACCACTACCCACATTAATAAATAAACTGAATAGTGGTAGGAGAATGCCCTTTGAAGCATAAAATCCTGGATGAGATCACAGTCACTGTTAAAAAAAGGAAATGAATGTTGCTATTTGTTTTTAAGACAGTCGAGGTGGATGCTTGGGAGTCTTCTGGATTTTCTCGCTGGCAACACATAATTGCCTCTTCCAGGAGGTATTTTGACCTTCGGAAAGTTATTTATAGGGTCGCTATTAAAATGCCGTACAATTGCTTTCATTCATTAGGCTGTCCACTACACAGTGTCAAATGAATAACATAATTTTTAAACATAGTAAGAAACTTTTTTCCTGTATTAATATACAGATCTGAATGTTAAATGTTTGTAATATCTAGGTTATTAATCCATAAATAAAGTATTTTATTTTTAGAACACGCAAACTAAGATAGTTTTAACAATAGCAGGTAACCTGAAAACAAAAACAAATAACTTCTAATGTCATATTTTTAAACGCTAAAATAAATAAATAAATAAGGTATCAATAAAGTAAACCCATAATTACGAAATATGATTGTAAATGCCTTTATTTTTCGAATTTATATATATATATATATATATATATATATATATATATATATATATATATATATATATATATATATATATATATATATATATATATATATATATATATATATATATATATATATATACACTGCTGGGCATTAAAATTGCTACACCAGGAAAGCGGCACACCACACACGTGAAATTTGCATGACAGGTAGAACTTGCTGTGATATGCAAATGATTAGATTTTCAGCGCATTCATACAAAGCAGGCGACAGTAGCGACATCTGCAATGTGTATAAAACCAGAGATTTGACAGCAGTTTTCTCATACTCAATTTCCGTTTCAACGTTGTTTTCGGCAAAGAAAGTTGTTGTACTGCCTCGTGTAAGAAGAAGAAATGCCTATCAGCACGTGTCTGACTTTGATCGAGGAAGGATTATAGCCTACCGTGATTGCGGTTTATCGTACCGCAATATTGCTGCTAGCGTCGGTCGAGACCCCATGACTGTTAGCAGAATATGGAATCGATGGGTTCAGGACAATCATACGGAACGTCATGCAGGATCTCAGCGACCCCCCTCACTAACAGCAGAGAAGACAGACATCCGCATGGTCACAAGGGATCGTACTTCCACGTCACGAATCCTGAGTCGAGAAACGGAGGCATTTGCAAAGCAACAAGTTTCTGCTCGAACAGTTGGACGACGTTTGCAGCAGTATGGATTGTCTGCACGGCGACCATGGATTCGGCTACCATTGACACTGCGTCACAGACAGGAGCGCCTTCAATGGTGTGATCAGCGACGAACGTGGACGCGGGAATGGCATTACGCCATCTTTACAGATGAATCTCAGTTTTGTATACAGGACCATGATGGCCGCATCAGTGTTTGGAGGCATCGTGGAGAACGCGCATTGCCAGCTTGCATTGGACATCGCCATACTGGCCCATCTGCTGGAGTGATGGTATGGGGTGCCATTGAATACACGTCTCGATCACCTCTTGTTCGCATTACCAGCACTTTGAACAGCAGCCGTTACATTTCCGATGTGTTAAGTCCCGTGTCTCTGCCCTATCTTTGAGGCCACCCTAATGCTTTGTTTCAACAGGATAATGCACGATCGCATGTTGCCCGTACTGTTCTGAACTTCCTTGATACAGAACAGGTTCGACTGTTATACTGGCCAGCACGTTCTCCTGATCTATCACCAATTGAGAACGTGTGGTCTATGGTTGCCGAACGATTGTCACGCCATCACTTACCATCCACTACTGTCGATGAACTGTGGCATAGTGTTGAAGCTGCATGGACTGAGATCCCCGTACATACCATACAATCTCTGTTTGACTCCATGCCTAGGTGGATAAATGCTGTTATTGCAGCCAGAGGTGGCTGCTCTGGGTACTGATTTCTCAAGATCTATACATCCTAATTTCCTGTAAATCTAATCACTTGTTCTTTCCACTATAATGTATGTGTCCAATAAATATCGTTCTGTTATTTGCATTCCTTCTTGGTGTAGCAATTTTAATGGTCAGTAGTGTATATATATAATTATATATATATATATATATATATATATATATATATATATATATATATTTATCTATGTATGTATAAAGTATACCAATCTTAGCTTTCACCAATTTAGTTTCTATTTATGTGTGTGAATGTAAATCAAAATTTATAAGTAAATTTTTAATCCTATCTTCTTATCTTCTTCTAAATAATGTTCACATCTTATAATATAATTTGAGAGCTACTCTATAGATAGCTGTAAAAAATTCACAATAAAATATGTTAAAAAAGGGATCATAGTAAGATTCGTAGAGAATATTAACTCTAAATATATAATGTATTATATATTATATATTATTAACTCTATATATAAATATGCATTATATGTATATATACATACACACACACACACACACACACATATATATATATATATATATATATATATATATATATATATATATATATATATATATATATATATATATATATATATATATATATATATATATATATATATATATATATATATATATATATATATATATATATATATATATATATATATATATATATATATATATATATATATATATATATATATATATATATATATATATATATATATATATATATATATATATATATATATATATATATATATATATATATATATATATATATATATATTTATATTTATATATATATATATATATATATTTCAATATATATCTTCAAAATATAATTTTCAATACGTATGAATAATCATTTTTTAATTATTGAACTTAATAAGAAAGGATATACATTATTTCATTTGTTTTTTAAAAAATGTATTAAATGACTGAAAAGTTTTCATTCAAGTTTTTAAGTACTAAATACGAATTTTAAAGCATTTTTCGGCCAAGCGCTGAAAATTCAATTACGCATAGAAGATATATGATAGAAATCTTATTTTACTCAGGAAGCGCAAAAAATACTTTATGCCATTTTATTACTTACATTCCTAATCAGCCTTTCATTTTCTGTGACAATATATAAATAAAAATATTACAATTCTTCATTGGAAAAGTTTATTTGCCTGGTTGAAAACATTTTAAGAATTCAGCTTTTCATTGAACTAATTGACTTGTTGTTATCATTTATTTAAAAACATTCCAAGGGAAATGGTAAAGAGATGAGATCCGTAATCAAAGTACCGTGTATTTCAATCGCGATTTTAAGACGTCGTGAACTTGATTTTTGAATTACTTGAATGGACATTTAATGACTTAATGAAAGATTTAAAGAAAGCCAATTACCGATTTCAAATAAAAGAGCTTCTAAATTCTCGGAAAAAAAAGTTTTTTCATTTAAGTTTCGAATTCTATTCTTTTATATCTAAACGTTAAATTACTTTTTTGTACACACACGTGTCAAGATTCCTATAGAAAGAAAAACTGAAATTTGTTTTCATGAAGATATTCATTAAAAATACCGGATATATTTGTTGGAAACTGGGAAACTTGTTTATAATCAAGAGCAATATTGGTCAAAAGAAAATTAAAAAATTGAATTGATGATTTATTTTGTTGAAATTGTTTTTATTGATGATGACAATAAAATTTTGTGTATTACAATTTTAATATTAAAAATTAAGCGTGAGAATGACAATTATAAAATTAAATGTTTAAACTCATGTTTTTAGAATCATCAGTGTAAGGAGAAGTGTAATTAAATTGCTGAATTAAAATTGAATTCCCTGGCATTAATTACGTTGGTTGTTTTAGATTCTTCACAATAACGTGATTATATTTTTATCTTCAATCTTTTAAAATATAATCTAAATGAATTTTTGTAATGTTTACTATAACTAGATGTATAACTTAATTGATAGTTTAATCAATTTAATTTATATTTATTTCTTTAATTCTAAAATTATTGATAGTAAACTTAGAGATAATTTCAAAGAGAAGTTAAATATAGGTTCCTGTATGAGGTTATATTTATTCTTTTCAAATTATATATTTAAAATTCTTCAAAGTATATTAATGAATTATATTGCATGCTGTCTCAGTTTATTTTACAAAGAGGAATAAAGCGTAAAATATTCTAGATGCTCTCCGTGGAGGAAATGTTTTATTACATAGCTTTAAATGGCGAAAAAAACATTATAAAAGTGTTATGTATATTGAAAAAAAGTGTAAATACTTTTAATAATCAAAGATCAAATAACTTTTATAATATTAATACTCAAGCAAATGATAAAATAAAGAAAAATGATGAAAAATTTATTGGAAGGCTTCGTACCTTATACCAACACAACAAATGTCATGTTAAATTATTTCCATTAATATTAATTATGTATAATCGAAATAAAAAAAACTTGCGCTTAGAGGTCATTTCTTTCACTTTCAATTATACATAAATAAGATTCTTTCGATATTGAATATTGTATTTCTTGTTGAGGACGCAACGTATATATGTATCAATGAACACAACTGAATAAAAAATTAAAAAAAATAGGCTTTTTTGGAAAAAAAGCTTAAAAACACAGTATGGACTTGCAATTTTTTGGTTTGCATAAAACAGAAAATTATCATGATTACAAATAAAGAATGTCCTAATACGAGAATTTTTTTTTACAAAAAATATTTGATGCAGAAAGAATATCAGACTTTCTTTGTAAAATTAGTTGCTACTGAAGAATAAAAAGAAAATTCTGTATTTCAGAACAGAAGGCCGATAGGTATTGAATAATCAGATAACTGAGTTAAGTTTAAAATGTATTTAATCAATGAATTGAAATTTAATATTTTCCTGATTTACAGGAGATAAAAGAGAGAAAATGTATCAAATTTAAAAATTTAAACCTATAATTTAATTACTAATTTATGAAAACAATGATAAGAGTAGTTTTTTTTTTGGAGAACGATAATAAAGAAGTGGAGTTTTTTCCTAACTCTTAATGAACGTGAAGATATACAAGACAATACTGTACCTGTCACACAAAGAACTTTGATAGTAAATACTCAACAAACGCTATTTTTGTCTCAATATAAGAATTACAAGAAATTTGTTGTAAAATAAATGCGTTACTCTATATGAGCTTTGCCATTTTTTAACCAAGTATTCATATTATAATCAAGGGATTAAATGATAATTTATGACACAATATGTTTTCTAAAAAGTAAATAATATTGCATAAAACAAGTTTTAATTTACTAAAACCTTTCTTATTTTCGTATCCTGAATATATTCTGTTTCTGTATAAGTACATTAGGTTTTAAGAAACTAATCATGTTGTTACAACACACACATTTCTAAATATTTTATACTCACGAGCATGATTTTAGAGGTAATTGCATATTGTATGCTACAAGATTAATGATAGTATCAAAAAAATAAATTAGCCATTATAAGCAAAATATGAAAACATTTGTATGAATAGATATATGTGAGGATTGTTATAAGGAATCTATATTCCTGCATGGAACTTTTGAATACCAAAATATATAATTGTGAAATAAATTCAGTAGTTATAAAATTAAATATGATAACACTTTTTTTTACTTCAGTTTTCATTGTTTTTCATCAAAAATCAAATGCTTATACAACGAAGCAGTTTATTTCCCAGACAACCTTTAACATATTTATACTAAATTCTACAAGGTTGAAACATTTTGGAATAACTTCCTTGTAAATTTTCATAACTTATAATGAATTGCTACTACATAACTTTCCCTAAAATTTTACTAATTATTTTTCCTCATTGGAATAACATTTACCTATCAATAATGCCTGTAACAACTGGTCTGCATACGGTATAGTGACTCGTGTGACAGCGCTTTTTCTAGAGCAGGTAACATACTACTGCAACCGTTAAAACTATCATTCATAGTTGTAATTGATGTTCCATTCTTCAAAAAGATAATTACAGAATTTTTATTGATTGAATATCTCTAGGTTGTCTAGGCACTCATCACTTTTTCTAAAAATGCAAGCATATTAAAATAGTTTCTAATCAAATCCATATAGGAAAAAAGTAAACATAATCTAAATATTTTCCTATTTACCGACTGCATATGAGCAACACTGAAAACTGATTAATAAAAAGCTATGAATATTCTTTATGATTTCTTATAGGCTTTTGTGTAAGAATTTGTATTCTGTTGTAGTAATGGAATTAATTATTGATTTGAATTTTCAATTTGAAATTGCTAGTATTGTGTCATTTAAAGGGATCTGTTTATGTTTATTTGCTTACATTGCGTTTCTTCTTATATATTAATCTATTTATCTGTAGTTCTACTCTAGATAGTAAAAGCACATAATGAATTAAATCCTTTTTTCTTTTTTAAATGAAAAACGTGCAACAAATAAATATTGTATTTTGTTTGTTGTTCATTGCACATTATTCATTCTAGTCCAATAGCTTTTACCATCTT
The DNA here is from genome assembly GCA_037975125.1 of Latrodectus hesperus. Lineage (NCBI taxonomy): Eukaryota > Metazoa > Arthropoda > Arachnida > Araneae > Theridiidae > Latrodectus > Latrodectus hesperus. The sequence goes on from CM075855.1 coordinate 64,038,502, forward strand.
TCTGGTAGTAGCACGATTTCATTGTCATAAAGTAGTTGGATTTTACTAGCAAAAAACTGATCTATGTAGGAAAAATGAAATTACTTTCCGAACAACCCAATATATAATAATGAAATATTCTTTTATTTATATATTATTCTATATTTTGCTAACATATGTGTGGCACTAAATATAAAAAAATAAATAATTTAATTATGAGATTATTTAATTATTATACTGTTTAATTAAATGTGTAATATATTGAGTAATAAAAGTAAATAAAGTAAAATAAAATTTGGTGTATCTCTCGCTATTTAAAATTTTACCATTTATGAAATTAACCAAAGAATAGTTTTTTTTATTAAATATTCAACTTAAATTACAAAATTTGGAAAAGTATGGCTGTTCATATTTCTATATTAGATACTTCACTTTCTTACAGAGCAAATTATATCATTGAAATTTTCTAGCCTAAGGCAATTCTAGCTTTTCCATAAAACATAAGTTCATAATATCCCCAATAAATGTATTTCACTCTTTCTTGATGGTATACATTTTTATGAAAAATAGCTTTTATGTATTGTGTGATAATCTTTGGAAAGCAATTTTTTTTATTAACTCTATGATATTAGAGTCTTTGAATATTTTTCAATAAAGTCAACAAAATACAAAGCAAAAATTATTTCTAAAAGAAAATTATCACTCTTGTAAACGTTTTATTAATTTTTGCACAATGTTCTTTTGTAGGATGTATATTATGATCTTATAAGCCATTCTCATGCGATAAATAGTTTATTAAGCCTATATATTTATGTATGTATACCTATTTATACCTCTGACTATATTCATGTTAATCTACAAGTTCTCTTAAGCTATTCACACCTAATCAATTTTTAACAAACATTGGATACGTTAATGAAGTGACAAAGCTGAAATATTTCATGATATTTCAATGTACTTCAAACATTTTACTTAAAAATTTTAAGCAGAGTTCTAATAATCTTAATGAGCATCATAGTATATCAAATTTCTTGGAATTTGATATTATCTGGTATTATCAGCAAACTTTCTTGCAATATTAATTTGATACAATGCTATATTATTTAAATAAAATTTAGCATTACTGAGATAAATTTGTATCATTTTAATTCAAAGCATTATCCTGCTGCTAAAAACGAACTATTTATAAAATTTATGAAATATTTAACTATTTATGAAATTAATTTGTATAGTATTAGATATTAAATTTTATTTTATCGCTATTGGAGTAAGTATATTAAAAACAGTCATTTATTAAACCAAATATGTCATTAAGATAGAATCTATACTAAAAGTAAAAATGTAAACAAAAAAATTATATGCGAAATGTTTTTCTTATATTTTTATACACAACAATTTATTATTTTTTGAATAAATTAAGATTAAGCTAGTTCATTTATTAAGAGAAGATAATATAGTCTTTACTAACCATTTATTTTATATAATTTTAAATATTTCATATTATATAATAATTAATACTTACTTCTTCATGGAACATAGATGTTATATTATAATCAATAATGACATGTGTGAACTTATTTATAAGGATTAATTATTTTTTACCTATTGAAAAAAGATGAAAATAAATTTATTAAAACATATTGATTTAGTTTTTTTAATATATATACGTATAGTATTGCTAAATGTGTAATATATGTATTATATCATATGTTATATGTTAATATAGCATGTTCAATGTATGATAACGTTATAACCTTTTCATTATCTTATTTTAAATTGAAATCTGTAAATTATAAATTTATTATACTCGTTATAATTTTCCAGCCTCAAAATTTAGAAGACAGAGAGGATTCTCCTGACATGGATACTTCCTTCTCCGTAGATAGCGAAGAAACAATGCCGATCCCAGAAGGCCCTTCCACTTCGAGTACTCGGAAGAGTAAGACCAGCAGAAAAAGTACTCTCGAGGAAAATAAGGAATAAAAAAATTTCCTGGAGTTATTTCTAGGGGTCATTCATAACGCCTCACTGGGCACCATAGGACTAAATCCCAGAAAATCTATTTCGTCGACTCTATCCAGGATGTAACTAATGTTCCCCCAATCTGAACGAAACCGTTGCCACCAGATAAGAAAAACAGATATTTTCCTTCGTAAAGCGATATATTTAGTTGTTTCGTTTATATTTTAACCCAAGCTTGGAACTCACACTTTTGCGTGCTGCAGATACGATGGTAAACATGCAACTGTCTTGACGATGATGGAAAACTTTCCAACCGTGTTGTTTGTGATCGTTTGACGTAAAATAAAAAAAATTCCTTCGCATTCCATTTACCACGAATAAATTACAACAGGTGTTAGTCTTGTTTTGAAATAAATCTGTTTTTGTGATCGTGTGTTTATGTTTTGGAACGAATACGATAGAATAAAAATGTTTTCTTTTATTTATCATCTGATATTGAAAATATTCTAAAACTGGAAGAAATATGAGTTAAAAGTAAAATGTACAAAACGATATTTAAATATGTACAAAATTCTCATTTCAAATTATCACTTTTCGTTTTAGATAGAATGCAATTCTTTTAATATATTTATTATTATTGTGAGAAGGAGTATCAATGTAAATTTATTTAAAAATTTAAAAGCCTAACAAACAAGCATTTACTATCAATACGAACTGGAATTTCTCAACAATACTTAATTTAATTACTAAATGGGGCGTACTTAAATTTGCAGCATTAGTTTTTTTTTCTTGAAGTTTGTTATTTTCTTTGCAGATCCTTTTAAAAGTAATGAAGAAAAATAAAAATTAATGTGAAAAGATAAAACTAAGGGCATGACGACCTACCTTGGAAATTAGTTTCTTAAAAACAGATGAAAGGTATGCGCTCATTTCTCAATCTAGTATTCTAAGTAATAAAAGTACTTTCACTATTACATTGACTCTTACAATGAAAGTACTGAATCTTACATTTTAGAGTATAATGTACTTCCAGATTACAACGGTAAATTTTGATTTTTTATGATTCTTGTTAACCATAGAGTGGTTGTTTCTTTTTTCCCAGTTGAGATCATTATTACGCCACTTTATTATAATTGTCATTCTTTTAAAATATCCATGACGTTAGGTAATATTTCATGTAGATCACGTCGTATAGAGATAGAATCGAAAAACCAATTTGTCGACGAATTTGCCGCTTGCTTTCAAATCCCATTCTTCGAGCGGCAGTAAACAATATGAAGTTTACCATAAAAAGTCTGAGAATACTGCCTCTCATTTTTTTTAATAAAAAGTGCAAAGCATTAATTTGAGTAGCCGTTTTCTATTTTATCAAGCAAATAACACATCGGCAATAGAACAGGAAAAAAAGCAAAATGAAAAAGACAAAACAACACATCCATTTTATGGTTAGTTTAAATTCGGAATGATGATTTAAATTTTTAAGAAATTTCATTAGTTAAAGAATTCTAAATTAATAACTGGAATATTGGAACTAATTGACTATTGCGAATATTTTTCGTCATCAAGTTAATCGCTTGTTTTTTTATGAGGAATTTTACCTAAGTTCCAAAAATACGCATTTTAGAAAATTTTAAATCACATACTAGTATAGAAAATCTAAAAAACTATTACTAAAAATGAATAGAAACTTTTTTTTGTGTTGGGTTTGCCTTACATTCAAAACCACCGGTAAAAGAGATTATTAAATAACAATGTCTTGCTTGATATGACGTCAAGCTCAAAGTCGAATATGCTCGGTGATATTATGCAAAAATATATAAGAAAAATATAATCATAAATTAACAAAAATATATGAGAAAAAGATTATAAATAAACAAAAAGAAAATTTTAAAACAGTTTACGACATTGAAAAAATAAAAAAATCTATAATAATAAATTAAAAAATATATAAGAAAAATATATAATAAATAAACAAAAGAAAAAAGATATAAATAATAAATTAACAAAAATAAACTGGAAAAGAGAATAGTTTACGATGTTTGGATGCTGGTGATAACGAAACACAACAAACGTAGAACAAAAAGTTCGAATTGAAAATAAAGCGAAAACTTCAAATGCTGTTGCAACTAAAAAAACCATATATATGACGTAAAAATGACATAAAACTCGAAAGAAACCAAATCTGGTAACAAAAAATCTTAAAAATGACAAAAACTTAAATTGACAACAGGATAATCAAAACAAAGGACGCTAGATTTGGCGAGAAATCATTTTGTTTATTTATTTTATTACATTACATATATTCAGACTTGTATGCTTGATTCTTGAGATCCGCTTGTAAGTCTTCGTCGATAATAGGACAAATAGCACAATGACAGATGTACAACCACAGAAGAATAACGAAGAAAACACCCAGGGCCACGGTGGGAATCGAACCCACACTCCTACGCTCTCAAGCGATTAGCGGTGATGCTTTAGACCACTCAGCCACGGAGCGCCCAAATCATTTTGGAGGGGATATCATATTTACACCGTAATTTTAAGCAATCTCTTCTAAATCCTAAGACTAATGCCTTGCTTACGCCAACTATAAAAATGTCTTTTCTTTTCTTATTTTATTTTCTTAAAAAATAAATTTTGAAGGAAGCTTAAATTATTCAATGATTATCATGAATGTCAAATAAGAGCTTGATAAAATATAAAATGTTTATAGATTATTTCCGTAAATTAGGAACGTTTATGTGTATGTTATATGAATGTGAATCAGAGTGGCATTCTCATTGATAGGTAAAATGGAAAAGAAACAAAAGTAAACTTTGACGAAAAACTTTTTCTTTAGAATAATGTCATAATGTCTTTCTTTTTTTCTTTCAGCATACTGATTATGTGAAATTTGATAATCAAAGAAATCTTTTTAGGAAGAATGTTACTATTATAATATTATAGAATAAAATATATCAGAATTCAACAAAAAAACTACAGTCAAAATTTTTTAAGCTTTTGCATTTTATTTGAAAATATTTAAAAAAAAATAATTAACACAGATGCCGTATAGTTCAGGATGCCAAATTCTGATTTTGAAGATTTTTTGGTGGATTTTCTTATATATATATGGCAATCTGGTTTTTATTACATTATAGAGATGGAGACCTATAAAAATCACGCAGAAATTTCTATTTTGGCAACCCTAGTACTTACGTCATCGAGCACTTCACAATATTATGTTGGCAACATTTCTTCACCGCACCATCAAAAAAATTCAGAATATGGCATCCTGGATTATATGGCATCTGTGCCAAATAATTTACACCGATAATTTCAATGGACTGCTAAAAATCATATTTTTTAATAAAATGGCAAAATTCATTTTCAATATTTTTACACTTTTTTTATTGAATTCATTCAACTAAATTTCAATTATCTACCCAAAATGTGCGTACGAAAACTTCATGTTTCCAAAGTGCTTAAAGGAAATTTATATTCCATTTTTATATTCTATTGTTTATTAGATTAAATTTTCTGTGAATGACATAAAACGTAATTTTATAATATTTTACAGAGCTTAGCAAATAACGTAATGTCTGAAAAATAGCTCATTAACAGCACACTTAAAGGATCTTTTCAGGATAAACCTGGAAAATTCCGAAGTACTCTTCTTAACAAATACTCATACAGAAGACAACAATCATGCGTTATTAAGCTGTGACTGAGATTGAACCCGAGACCTTCTGTTCTAGAAAGTACTTTTCTGCCACTCAGCTAATGTGATCTTTTTTCAGAAATGGTATTAATTATTATTATGGGGTTATTTCAAAAATCTGTCATACACATAATAATTTTATACTGCTATCTATTATTTTAAAATCGAAATCAAATCGTTGAACACGTTGCTCAATATACAGAAATATTATTTAATCAGAAGTCTATTGGAAATGTACCTTAATGTAGAGAGCTTTTACGTTGATATCACATTGTAGATAGCAAATTTATCATTATTATTTTAACAAAATTTATTACTATTTTAACAATAAAGTGGTGGATGCAAGTAAACATGTGTATATTATTTTCATGACGTTATGCTTTGCTAAAACAGTAAAACAAATGAGAAAAAAGAGGTTTCTACCATTTAGAAGTATTGATACATAAAATGTCTCAAATATTTTTTTTATAAATTTTGCAAAGATGCATAAAAGATGCAAATATTTAGAAGTATAGATGCATAAAAATATATCTGTATATGTCACTATCATCATTCCTTCCACTAAATACCCAAGGTGGCATAAATTAGATTATTCCAGTCATTTCACAAGAGTTTATATCTTCTGATTATTAAGTTCGAAGCCTAAAGATTCTTTTTCCTGTATTATCTATTTACCAAAGTTAAGTTTTCTGTAATTCCTTGCATTACTTAGTCGAAATCATCATTCCTTCCACTAAATACCCAAGGTGGCATAAATTAGATTATTCCAGTCATTTCACAAGAGTTTATATCTTCTGATTATTAATTTCGAAGCCTAAAGACTCTTTTTCCTGTACTATCTATTTACCAAAGTTAAGTTTTCTGTCATTCCTTGCATTACTTAGTCGAATTAAGAAATATTTTTAATATATAATTGACATTCATACATATGATGTACTCATCTCAACTGAACATACAATTGCATTATTTTAAAAAAAGAAATTACACTTTTGAATAATTAAGGAATTATTTTGTAGTATTATTATTATCATTCTCATAGTTACATTTGAATTGTTACACTTACTTATAAATCTAGTTGATCTAACATAATATTTAAAAAATTATGCTTACTAATCTGTAACTTATATTTATAAATAGCGATACTAGTGTTGCATGATTTAAAATAGGAACATAAATTTTGCAACTGCCCATTTCTTTACGATAACATTTATTATATGCGTTATTTACGAGATTTGAAGACAGTGTAAACAAACTCTTTCAAACAGTCAATGACGATATTTAATTTCAAATGTAAATCTGATAATTTAAGAGGTAAAATTACATCCTCTAGGACATACGGTACTACGTAATTTATCTAAAATTATCAATACATTAATCAACCTTTATAGCTCTATTATGCATTTAATAATTCTCAGTTTTCTAAACGATAATACTTAAGAATTAGTTTTAGCTCAGAAATGTTTTACAAATAAATCTATTTAAAGGCCCTATATAAAAATTTCATTTTTTGTTTAGCTAAACTCTTTGCAATTAATTATATTAGTGTAACATTTCAAAGGATATGTTTGTTATCTTTAAGTTTTCATTGTAAATTAATATATTTTGATTTTATCTTCAAAAAAATAAAATATATTTGATTGGAATTATTTTGGTTGAGAAGTTACCAACCAACAAACTGACTTTTAAATAATTTTCAGAAAGTAATTTCTTGCATTATGATTGGCTGAAAAATTTCATTTCGTTTCCATTTCTTGCATTGTAATTGGCTGCATTTATTTGCGCGATGTATGTTTTCTCATATACCGCAACAAAACATGAGAATTAATTTTGCTCATGCTTGAATACTGCATAAGGATTTGTATGAAATATTTCACATTAAAATAACCTAAATCGATAAGTGTTACACTAGATGTCAAAAAATATTAAAATTTTTTTTTTATAAATTCCTGATATTATAAAAAAAATTATATTATTTTGTATTTTTATTTCACCTATGAAATGTGACATATATTTTTAATGTTAACAACTTCATTCAATTTTTATTTGAAACTTATTTTTTCTTAATTTTTTACAATAAAAAAACTCAAAACCTTTACATTTCACTAATGCATAAGAGAAAATGTTTAAGCTAGATGCTCAAATTCGTTTTTCAGAGAGAATTATATGATCTCTGATTTTAATTTATGTTCCTAAGAGGTTGTTAATCACAACTGAAATATGCACATTTAATGAAACTGCAAAAAACTAACAGTAAACAAAATGATCTTCAAAATACATGAAAAAACTTTAGAAAGCAAGGTAAATTTGAGAACTAAATAAATAATCTTGTCAAAACTGTTAATTGCTTTTTGTTTTTAAAAACGGATTGGTTTAATGAACTGTGCATTCGAAACTGATAATTCATTGTCACTGTCAATTCCTTTACATTTCATTATTCAAGAAACTAGATTCGTGTATCCTTGAAACTAATGAATATAAAGTTTTCCCTTGAATGATTATTTCTGTTTTCTTTTAGTATTTTGAATATTTGTCCATTTATTTATGTGAATAAATGGTTCAATTCATGCTGTGCTTCAAATGGCATGAAATATTACTTTAAATGTATAATTATTCTTGTAAATTATGTTTTGAATTTTCACTCACTGGTAGACTTAACGGGAAATTTATTGCAACTAAAAATAGTGGTTTTTTTAAAATGTACATACATTTGTTATTTATTTATTTAACCTAAAAAAACTAGTATCAACACTGAATACATTAACCTCAATGTTATGAGGATAGTTTATAGCTGCCAATGATCTTTATGATAATTTAAAATCTTCGTAATGCTCAAAAAAGGTTAATCGCCTGTGAAGAAGAAAGTATATTTTCAAAAGAATTACCTTTTTAATATAAGGATTGTATACTTTGCTTTAATATTTTCCTAGGATGTTTAATACTATACTTTTGAGTGGTGACATTAAACAAAATTTTTTATAAATTTAGTACTTTTAACATTTATATTTATTCAAAATAGGACACATATTTTACATTCATTGTGATCATATTAGACACATATATGTAAAGTGGTCAACCTAACGCGAAATCCATGTATATGGGTTTCCTTTAGGTTGCCACTTAACCAGGACATATGCTTCACACCATAGGCCTTCGGTTATGAAGACACATTTGGGTACTGTAGGCCTTGACTACCATAAGGGCTGTCGTGTTACTGATTTTAGATTTACTGCATTGATGTATTAAATATATATATATATATATATATATATATATATATATATATATATATATATATATATATATATATATATATATATATATATATATATATATATATATATATATATATATATTTAATACATCAATATATATATATATATATATATATATATATATATAGTATGAAGAACACATGGAAAGCCCGTTGACAACTTTAGTCCATGATAATGTGTTTGCCAATCGGAAATAAGTAATGATATTCCCTGTAACTATCAAAACGATACAGAAGGAATGCAACCTAAAATAAATTATGAAAAACTAGAAATGAAAATAATTGTTTGTCATTGGACTCGATATCATTTGAAGAAACATTCAAATGAAAAGTGTATCATAAACTTTTCGAAGATGGTGACAATCGTATTATTTTTAGCCTTGTAACTGAAGAAGAAAGGCACATACTTGTTTCCCAAAGTAACATATCAACTAAATAAAATATAGTTCTTAAAGATTATATATGATGCCCTTTTCACAATAATGAAATGGCAACATTCTATGAAAAAAGTAGTTTATGACGTTAGAAGTACTGCATTGATGTCAAATTCCTCAGACCTAAAATTATAGAAGACAATCAATGAGCACAGATACCGTATAATTCGGGATGCCAAATTATGATATTGGTGATTTTTTGGCTGATTTTCTTATGTATCTGGCAACCTGGTTTTTATTACATAATAGATATGGAGACTTATAAGAAAGATGCAGAAAATTTTATTTTAGCAACCCAGTTATTAACGACATAGCGCACATCACAATACGTCATCTTGGCAACATTTTTTAATCGCCAAAAAATTTTATAATTTGGCATCCTGGATAATAAAACATCTGTGCTCCAATTACCTGATATCAAGAAGAGTACTTCCCAGAAATTCTTCAAGAATTGAATACTAGAAGACTCATGCAATCCATGACAGTTCATTCCTTTCATTCAGCAACATTGGCTGGCGAGTTTCTTGAATACATACAGCAAAGTACCCTATTTATCAGAACTAATAGTATTTTGCCTTTTTTCTATTCTAAACAAAAGAGTTTACCTGCATGTAGTTTTCATTTCAATGTAGAGACTGATGGGCTTATAAATAATTTTTTCATTGATTCCAAGAAGTGAATGACTTGAGATGCATTATATTCTGAAGATTCGCTTATAGAAATACATTAGATAGGAAAGAGTCTTCTAGGAACAATCTTAAAATTTCTAGCGTATAACTTCGTAAATTTTCTTATATTTAAAAATTTTCCGAATGACGCTCATATAAGTATTTGAAACATTATTATAATATAAGTTAATTTTTTAAACAAAATTAAAAATTTACTTATATCTAGTTAAGGCTATTATCGATAAAAAGCAAGCTCGATTTTGTGATTTTAATGTTTTAAAACAAACTTAGCATTCAATTATAACTCTTAGAAAAGATGAAAGTTTCAGTGGAAAGTATTTATACTAATGCATGTAAAATGGAAGTTAGAAAGCACCAATCAATGAATCTAGTTTTCATTTGATATAAATTTATTTTTACAAGTACTGTAAATCTTATGTTTATGTGAAGAAATTAAGTTATTACAATTTATGAAAACAAAATAATTTAATAAAATAAAGTAATTTATAAATTAAAAAGCTGTTTCTTTTGAAAGGAATAATCCATAAATTAAAATAAATCACGAGCTTATTTTTTTATCATTCCCTATTTGTTTATAATGTTTACTTTAAATTTAATATAAATATATAAAAAAGCAAACTTGAAGTATATAGGAATGCAGTTTTTAAAATAAAAATATTAGGAATATCTAAAATAAATTTTTTAACATTTTGTTCATAAAAAATTTTTTCTCAAATAAGAAATTCTTCTTCTCCGTGTATTCATAGATTTAGTTGTCGTTACTAATGACACCTGGACAAGCCAAGCTCACTATGCCTTGGCTATGCGAATTTAAGTCCCTAGTGTGCATCTTTCGTTTAAGCAGAGCACCACGAAGGTGAAAGTACGACTTTGCTCTTCAAATCCTTCGATAGATAGCACCACCAGAGGATCCACTCCCTCAATTTAGGTATTGTTCTGAAGGGAGAGAAAATTTTCTCCAGACCATTGCACCCATGGTAACTGCTCAACGATCGACCACAGGATTTCCACAGATTTAACGAGCACGTATATGGCATGTACTCAGTGGGTTTTTGGCGGCAATGGGAATCGAACCCCATCCTTCCGGATGTTAGGCCAATACAGTAACCACTAGGCTACGGTGGTCCATTTATGCATTTAAATTACATGGAATAAAACGATTTCAATTCAATGCTGCATGATATATAAGACTTCACTTTTCAGTATATATATATATATATATATATATATATATATATATATATATATATATATATATATATATATATATATATATATATATATATATATATATATATATATATATATATATATATATATATATATATATATATATATATATATATATATATATATATATATATATATATATATATATATATATATATATATATATATATATATATATATATATATATATATATATGTATATATATATATATATGTATGCAAATGAAAATATGCAATTCTTCTTAATCTCTAATATTTTAATTCAATTGGGAAAAATTAATTTGAAATCACTTTCAATAAGTCTTAAATTAAAAACATAAAACTAACATTTATTAAAAAAATTCATATGATTAAATTATTTTCTTGCATATTTTTAAACGTTTTTTTATCATAAATGGGAAAGAAAGAATTAAAAACGAAAATTAATACATTTATTTTTCAAACATAATTTAAAATGAGATAACGAATTCTTACACAACTCTTAGCACACTCTTCCAAGAAAATAAAAATAAAAATTTCCAGCTGCCTTTTACGGCGCGAATGTTTGTAAACGAACACTTTGTTAAAAAGAACAAGAAATGTCTTTGCACTTTAACAAACCTTACTTAAAAAAAGAAGAGATGTCGTTCACTTTTATAGTCTATAAATGACTCCTGTATCAGCTCGTAGCTCTGGTTTGAGAATGTAAATTTTAGATGCTGATGTCGTCGCTTCCCTTTTTTTATAGTCTTCTCGAACAAGGAAGGAGAGATAGCTCTCAGAAAAAAATTTAGGAGGAATACAGCAAAAACTTAGATGGATTTCCTGGTCACCGGAAATTGAACAAAATGCGCGTGAAGCTCTACAATGGTGCCCACTGGTTTAGTACAAAAAATGGCTTCTTGAATTGAAATAACACTTTTTGGGGGATTCTATGGTTTACAATAAAAAAAAAACGAGACCTGACGCCGGCAGAACTTATCTGAGAACTGCCTGATGCAAACCTATATGTAAATTTCAAACAGAGTAATACTATTGCTTAAAGTTATTTGAGAGTTAAGTTCCTAATTCTGAGATTTTCTTTACATGACTTAAATTGATTCTTATTAAAAAGGATAACAATTCTAATTCAGTTTAATTAGAGTTAAACTTAACTTTATGTACGGTGATTTCTATATTTTTGCTGCAATTGTGGAATATTTATGTATGCCTTATACAGGCATCTTTTATTTATATCATAGCAAAAATAAGTTATATTTTAAAGATATTGTTAAATTTTGAAAAGTTTCTACAAATTATATGACTTTAATAAAATTATTAATTCATTGCTTATTTTTTAATATTTTAATAAATTTAAAATAATTTTAAGTGTTATAAGGTCATTGAATACTTGTAGTTAACCATTAACGTAATAAAAGTCAATGTTTTGAGAAAATTTAGTAATTAAATAATTTTATAATTAACGAAATGAATATACGATTTCTTATTTATTTACTATTATGAAAATTTATTGTAAAAAAAAACTGTAGTTAGTATTTAAATATTTCGTAAATTCTAAATAATTAATATCGTGATGGAATTTTGAATTATAGTTAAATATAATTATTATCATATCTTAATTACTTAAAAAGACATTTAACTTCAACTGTAAATGGTTGTTTCTTCAAAACAAATAAAAATGTTTTATGATGTGACTGAACAATTTTTCGTAAAATTGGTGTCCCCATGAAAGATCAAAAGCTTGATCCTGGGTACAATAAGAATAAAAAAAAAGTTAGATATTGATTTTCTCTGAATCATTTATGTTGAGTGTATTTTGATAAATTTCCGATATTTCTCTATGCAAACAAGTTAACGTAACTCATTATCTTCTCAAAAATTTTCTAAAAGCACAAATGATGTTAGATGATGATTATCAGCTCTTATTCTTTTTCTTTTTTTTGAGGTTTTAAGTAATTGATGAAGAAATGAAATTACCATGGCCCAATCACTAGAATTTATTGTTTGGGTACAGTCTCAAATTCAATTCTTGGTTATAATGTACACGAATTCTTGGTTATAACGAACATGAATGGTATCTATGAATACGGAATTTTTTCTTTTACGAAATATTTCAATCGGAATATATATTTGAAAGTAATCTTATATTGTTGTTTTATTAAGCCTCATTGGATTGGTCAATATTTTTGCAATTACCCCTCCCGATAAGCAACATATTGGGGCAGGTAGATGAACCTACTGTTATGATTTATATACATAGTACTAAATAACTATTGTTTGCATAAATAACAAACGCTTATATAAATAACAATGGCTATGTAAACTAATGTTTACATAAATAACAATGGTTGTCAATTATTATTCAAAATTTCTATAAACGATTACTTTTTAATATAAAAAAGAAACTTATGTGTTACAATTTCATTAATTTAAAAGTGAAGTATATATCATTTTTTGATTAGAAAATATAAGAATTCATATTTATATCAAACAATTTGTTTTCACATTAAACTATTAAATATTGGAAAATTATTATGTTTTTAGCTAATTGTACTTTAATGTTTAATATTTGATATTTGTTTAGACTTTTGAATAGTGTAAGTTCGGTTTCAATTTTAAATTTTAAGAAACTTTTTGATTTAATATGAATTATTTTAACGAAAGGAAATTTATTACATTGAACATTTCTGTTGTATATACATTTCAATAGAACTGAAAATCAATAATATCAAATTAAAATTAAAAAATATTATTGCAATCTTAAAATTTTTGAAGATGCAAAATTAAGATAAGCCATTTTTATAAATTACATATTTTATTTTTTGTGAAATATTCCAATATTTAAAGTTTTAAAATGCAACTTTTTTTGCTCGTATTATTTTTAATAGCATCACATATTATTTTATGGCTGTAAATTTCTTTTTTTATGAAATTATATTATTAATATAGCAGGTAAAATGCTTTAAAGTAATTTCTTTCTAATACAGAAAAGAAATTTGTATTTTTTTAACACAGAAATTTCAGTTTTATTAATATCTCATTATTATTGACGCTAATAGATTTTATTTTAAACAATCAACTGAAAATTTGATATTTCCATATTTTAAAAATACGTAACATTTTTAAAGAATATATCTTTCACTTTTTCTGGTTTCAATCAGAAAATGTTTGAATGAATGATTAAAGTCATCTATAGTACCAACTTAAAAGGATTTCATTTTTATATAGTAATATAATTTCATTAATTTATTCTGTAAGAAGGAGAAGTATAAATGTAATTTCATTTGAATTAAAACATTTTAAACTCAAAATAATTCATGATAATAAATAAGGGTGAATAAAAAATTCAAATTATATACTTCACAGTACATTTAAAATATATATCTGAAAAAAAAACTGCATTATTATTTGTAAATATAATAAACTAACACAGTTTAAGACATTTAATGATATCATTTACCCAGATTTATATAACTTTTCTAGCAGAATCATCAAATGTCAAGATCTAACATTTAAGTTAACTTTATCCCACGCTAATAGCACGAAATTCATGAAGAGTAAATACGATTGGACGTGTAGATATACTGTCAACATATATTTATTTAATCACAGAAGTGTTGAATTATTTCTTCTGCCTGAAGGTCTTTCAAACAAATTTCAACTGTCTCAAAATCATAATAATCAAAGTTAATATAAAACTTATGTTTAAAGTATTTTAAAAAAGCTACAGATCTATTTTATATATATATATATATATATATATATATATATATATATATATATATATATATATATATATATATATATATATATATATATATATATGTATGTATGTATATGTATAATATTATATATATTTGTATATATAGACTCAAATTTTTATTTTTCTTATTAAGTATCATAGTACATTTATTGATTATAATAAAATTAGAGAGATTTTTAAGTATTATTAACTGAAAAACCTAACAATACTGAAATCAAAAATGTTTTTAGTAATCTTAAGAATTAGCCTGTTCAAAAAATTTGTTGTAGAATATTAAAAGTATTGAGAAATATTTAATGATAAATTCTATTGAAATTAAAGTTGATATGTTTCTAGTTAAATTTAAATAAATATAGATTTGTTGTTATTTAATTCACGCGTTAGTGGCTGATGAGTAATTTTACTATCTGGTAAAACATGCATTTTTTCATTAGAATTAATCCTTCAAAAATATATCAATTTCAATTATTCGGTGTTTTTTTTCTTGAGATCAAATGATACGGGATATTCATGCAATCTTGAGTATTTCCAAGATACAAGATGTGTTTGAGGATTATAGCATACATTTTATGTTCTTTATAAATTGAAGGAATATGAAATATATGTAATTATCTTTGAATATCCTGTAGCTTGTGGAAATACTCAAAATTTAAAAAAGATAATGCGTTATTTTATTTGAATAATACGGTTCCCAGTAAGAGATTTGAATTATTTTTAGAGAAGAAAATACTTTCTCTTATTATGAATTTCAGTTTATAATAAGATTATCATTACTTGTGGGAAAGTAATTTTTTCATCAAGTACAATATGTTTTCGAAATATTTTGTGCAAGTTTAATGCCCATAAAATTTTTGCATACTAGTTATTCAACTCATCACTATACATAAGGGAAAAATTTTTAAGTTTAATATGTAATACATTTATATAGTAATATATTTGCAATAATATATAGTAATATATTTTGTAATAATGATATATAATATAATAATAATAATATATAGTAATATATTTTGTAGTTTGCAAACACCATTGCAACATACTTCAAAAGTGAAATAACAGAGATATTAAAAGTATTTGTTAGTTAAATATATACAAAAATATTTGATATAATTAATTTTATTTTATGTACTATTAAATTTAAGTAAAAAACATATATAAATAAAAACTTACACAAAAATGGTTTTTGTTAAAAATTAAACAAAAATATTTAATTCCGTTATGTTTTGTCCGTTACAAACAAATTTTTTGACCTCTGAATGCTAGTTTTTGAAGAAATAAGAATTCTAAAAATTCGTTTGAATTGTTACTTTGAAATTGACTGATAGAAGTAATAATTTCTAATAATTTCCATAATAAAAATAAAGATAAGAATTTTTAATGCAAATTTTCTGTTTATTGAAATAATATAGGGTAAAATACAATTAGAGTAAATGGTGTGTAAATATTCGGTATTAATATTTTCTAATCGATTTTCCGTGACATTTTAAGATAGTTGAAATACTTCAAGATTTTAATTTTGCCATTTTTAAAAGGGCCACACAAAAACGGAAAAGCTGTGTCCTCAACTTCTTAAAATATCTTGTCAGTTAAAACAAGGTAAAATAATTCTGATTTCTTTCAGTGGAAAACTTTTAACGTATACTTTGTTGGTAATTTTTTGTAACATATATTTTTTTTTAAATTTCCCATTTAAACTTTAAGTATATAAAACACATTTCTATATTATGTTTAAAAGAAGCAGTTTCTATTTTACTCAAAAACTATGATAGATGATAAATTGTATGACAGCAAATAATATCGTGCCTGTAAAATAAGAAAAAATAAACGAAGTTTTATTAATATTTGCACTGATATTAATCTGGTCAAGATATCATCATCAAGTGAATATATGTAAAAATTTACATGCTATTAATTCTTTATTGCTATCCGAGAAATTCAGAATGAGAATAATGGATTATAAAAAAATAGCTTTTCAAGGTAAGTGGAAAATAATGCTTAACAAAAAAGTCTTAAGCTAAATTGAATTGATTACTTTAAAATATTACATTTAAAGATGTTTTAAGTAGTATTCTAGAATAAAAAAACTTCTAAAGAAAAGTATAATTAGAAGATTTCGTTTTATTGTATTTTTATTGAGATTTGAATTCTTGAAATATTTATTTATTTATTCGTCACGAACAGATTATGTTGTAACAACAAAGATTAAAATTGTCTTATTTCGTTATTTTTCTAATGATAAGAATATTTTCTTAATTTTTGAGTTATTCATTTCACAGTAAATTTTTTTAAGAAAAATATTTCTATTATTTTCAACACTAAGCGTTTTAAATGTATTTTTGAAAACATAAAAAGTTTTTAATGTTTTTCCAAATTCATGTTTTGAATGTTTAACAGGAAAAAAGCTGCTTAATCTGAACTGGAAAAAAAACTATCTTATATTTTTCCACAAATTTCCTAATTGTTATTTAAAAGATAAGTGAAGAATGTTTTTTGTATAATACTTTTAAGAACATAATGAAATTTTGCATTTCAATTATAAAATATATTTGCTCATTTTAATGTCAAATTAAGATTCAAGAGATAGAAAAGTGAATAACAGGAATTAAGTAAATTAATAAGAACTGACAGTGTAATATAAAAATAATTATAAAACAAAATTTTGTATAATAAATGAAAAATATGAAGTGATAATTTTATGATATTAACTATTGTTGTTAAAGTTTTTAATTATAATTTGCACAATATAAGTATTAATTTTAGTTAGAGGTGTTTTTACGCTTAGATGAAAAAGTATTAAATTATTTAGTTTTTGACATATAAAGATATTAATTTTATCTTCATGAATAATTTCTAAGTTAATTCATTAAAAGTTGCAAAAGCTAACATTTTCCTTAATTTTTCACAGAAGTTATTGCATTGATAATTGAAACATTCATCGAACATTTTTAAACTGCACTCCGTTTAGTAAAAAAATTAAATCTTATTATATTTCATGATTCTGAAGTTAGGTCTCATAGAAGAATATAATAATTTTTAAATTTAACAAAAATAAATATCTTTATCATTGGAACCATTATGTCAGGTTAGAAATCAACTAGCAGAATCATCTATTGTGTGATTTGCTGGTGATTTGAAATATGCGTCAAGCAGATTCTCAGTTAATTGCTCTTTTCGGCAACATATCGAGGAGAGATTCTATTGGTTAATCAATAATCAATCTAATGGATATAACAACGCTGGCACAATAAAATATATATATATATATATATATATATATATATATATATATATATATATATATATATATATAACCAAAATGCCAATTTTCTTTTTTCCGAAGGGGAACGACATTATATAGTAGATAAATAATTAAGCTTTGTGAACCCGTAAGGCTGAGAAGACAATATTTCAGTAATCTGACACCTCTGAGATGTTGTATCTTTTGATATTGGTCTTTTAAGCCCATTTATTTCATATTCAGTTAGCTGTTATGGAGAGTCATGTAAAAATAAATTGTATCCGCAGTGAATCATGGTTCTGTCATTATGGAATTTCAACACTTGCTAAAAGGAGTTTCACATTTTTACATACACAAATAATAAACTATTTTTTTTACAAAAATTAATATTAAAGATTTTTATGAAAGTTAAAGAAAATTTGAACAGTCAAATTTTATTTTCAAACTAAATACCTGTTGTGTAAATTTAATCAAACTAAAAAAAATTATTCAGATCAAATTCACTCTATAAGTACATTCTGGACTGTGTATCATTTGCATATGAAAATTTCCCACAGATTTTAAACTTTTTGTACATTAGCACACAAATTACAATAATTTAATAGACAGACATGTATTTTTGGCTAATATTGTTGTCAGTTATTATATTCAAGAAATGTAAGTAAGCGAAATATAGAATCAGTGAATATTTGGAGTATAATAACTTTCTAGTTTGAGCATTATTTCCGTAAACAACATGAGTCAAATAATGTTCACATATAGTACATGTGAGTCGAGCATATATGAGGAATGGTGCAACACATATCCCACTTGCTGCAATACAGAATTTGTATATGTCTATTTCAATCTAAACTACTAACTGCTCTGAATAAAATAAATAATGATAATATTATTATTTTCTTTACCTAATAATAATAGTAAAAATAATAAAAGGTATTATTAAAAAATCACCACAAATGTAATACACATACATAAATATAATTTTGGTTCCTATTTAGGTACTTTAAGTGTGATGTATAAATTATTTCACAAATTTATTAAAAACGTTATAAACTATTAAAAAACATTATAAAATAAAGGAATAAATTTTCTGATTTTTAAACTATAAAAGATAAACATTTTATTACATAATTAAATAATCTAAAGTACATAATAAAAATGCATAAAAACAATTTAGGAATGTGTGTATAACTTCTCTCAAAATCCTGAAGATCATTAAATTTATCAGAATAAGAACAAACTGAGTTAAAATGTTGATATGAATGTATAACTGTAGAAGAAGAGAAGTCCTCTTTCTTGCTCAACATTTATTGTGGAGGTTTATCGTCGCAAAACATATATTTGTGAAAAAAACTCTTCCATATTCTCCAAACCTGGCGTCTTGAGGTAAACTTTATTACTACGTATCGAAATAAAAGCATAAATAAATACTCACATAAAAATTTTTGTATTACAAATTCAATGATAAAAAGAAAATGTTAGTTTTCTTGAAGAGAAGACAGAGTTTCATTACTTTCTATCTGTAGTACACTATTATAATCTGTTTGTGATAATAAATAATGATTTAGTAATGTTTGTGTGAAATAACATATAATTATTATAAATAATCAAAATAAATCATAGACTGAAAATTTTGAAATGCATACGGGAAAAAATAATTTTTTTTAGTATTAAATGATTTATTTACTATTAAATATATGTTTGAGAGCTTTCTTTTTAGCTTAAACATAATATTTGAACTATTTATTATTATAAATATGTTGAAAAGAGTTTATACTGGATGTCTCATGTAGTTTTAAGTATAGGGCGTATTGTTATTTTAATTTAAGTGGAGAAATAGGAAAAATGTGTGTTGGAACATTTTATACTAAACAACATAAAAAATTACTACAGAAAATTTGAATTTTAGTTAGTGGACGAAAATTCGACCGTGAAAAGAGAGAGAGAGAGAGATAAATAAATGATTTGTTACTGAAAATGTTTGTAAATAAATTGGTGATCTAGAACATCCTTTATTCATTTACTATTGAAAATTTAATATGAAATACATACTAATAATACGTAAAATGTTAAATCAAGACATTTTGAACGTTGATTTTTAAAGCGTTTTCAACTCCAAGCAGTATAAATAAGCCTTCACTTAATCAAATGAACTAACTTGCAACTTTTCGTGTCCTTCAAAATTCTTCAATATGATATTGAATCAAAATTTGGGAAGCTCATCATTATCAATGGACTAAATGATATCGGTAGTTGTATCTGTCAATAAATTTACAGAGAGAAGCATATTTATTTTGGTTTTAAAGCATTTTTATTAGTGATTCCTAAATGAATCTTAGTGATGCAACATTCAGTATATTCTGTTTTCACTTGAATTGTTTTAAATGATATTGCTTTCAAAAGTCATTTTACAACAATAAAGTGTTAAGCCATAATTTGAAAACTTCTCATTAGAAAAGTGGTGGCAAATTGGAGCTTTTTATTAACAAATAAAAATTTCCAAATTTAGACACTTAAGCAGACATTTCAGATTTATAATTAGTAATTTAAGAAATTACATGGAATTCAAAGATCTGATCTATCATTTAATGGATTACATTGAATTTTCAATTAGTATAAATTTGAATATTTTTACTTATGTATTTGGTAATATCACCTGAGAATTTTTAACTTTAAATTTCAAAGCTTTTGGGTATTAGAATTTCACTCTTGAGTAAATTCACAAAATCCATAGAACCGGTATGCATTATATTGTCCGAATCCATGGACAATTTTTTATTAAACTGTAAATGTAAGCATTCTGTAAATTTACAGAATAAATGATATCGTTCTGTGTTATTTCCATTTTTCAATTTATAATTCTTCCTCTGTGTATTTCGTAAGCTAGGAAAATACTAAAATCCCGAATTTTGTCTATAATATCAGAAATAACTGCTTTTGGCTTAAAAATACATTTTTTCTTCTGCAAAACCGAATGTTTTCATTTATAATAATGCATTCAACTCTGAAGTATTCACTACAAGTCTCAAATATCAAGTATACGATAAGTCAAAAATTGAATCAATTTTATAAAAATACCGGGTGGCCATAATTAACTGACAGTGCTCACAGTGTTCTGCAGCGCGGTCTATTTGCGAGAATGACGCCACATTTTGGAGGAAGATTAAACAAGACGGGGGACGTAGGATTCCGTAAAAAACGAATTGATTCCAAAAGTCACCGCTAAGGGAATATTTGGCGCTGTTTAATAGAAAAATAGAGTGGTTACAAATGCAAATCAATATGGAAATTACCTTTTATTTTGCATTCAAATGAGTTTCCATTTGACTGCCATTGTTGTGGACCACATATTGCATTTCGTGCACAGTATGCACAACAGCAGAAAGTAACATGTCTGCAGGAATCTCCCGTACAGTCCGTGATATGTTATCCTTCAACATAGCCAGGTCCTGGACCACTCCTTGATAGACCTTGGACTTAAGGTAACCCCATAGCCAGAAGTCGCATGGGGTAAGATCAGACGACTGATGTGGCCACCCAGTTGGAAAGTAGCGGCTTATGACTCTTTCTGTTGTGAATTTCTGTCGTAGCATCTGTTGCATCCGTACAGCAACGTGTGGAGGGGCTCCATCTTGCATGAAAATGATTTCCCTTAGGCATTGTCTTTGCTGAAGTGCCGGAATAACAAAGCTGTTAAAACTGGTTGAGGTAAAAGAATTTGTCCAGTAACACACGCTCGACTAAAGAAGGAGACATTGCACTTAAACTTTCAATCCGATTGATTCGAAACGTAACACATTGCCTTTTAAAACCCAAGCAGCTGGCACTATGCCAATGGGTGTAACATGAAATTTGAATAAAGAACTTCTGCTCAGCGAACGTGATATTGCAAATCACGAGACTTTATCGGTGTTTATGTAGATTTTACGCTTTTTTAAAAGTGTTGACATATTGCACTTGAACTACATCAGAAAATATGCATAGTAAAAGGTAATTTTATTCCGTATTAATTTGGATTTGTTAACACTCTATTTTCTATTACACAGCGCCAAATATTCCCCTAGTGGTGACTTTTGGAACTAATTTGTTTTTTCGCGGAATCTTTCGTCCCCTGTCTTGTTTAATCTTCCTACAAAATGTGGCGTCATTCTCGCAAACAGATCGTGCTACAGAACACTGTGAGCATTGTCAGTTTAATTATGGTCACCCGGTACATGTGTTTTAGATTTAAAATTAATTTTAACATTTTTATCAAACTTTAGTAACAAAGCAAATTCAATAAAATATGTTCGAAATTAGCTTTTTCCGTTGTGCTTTGAATAATTCGAAATCATATTGCTTATGCTTTGTTATTCAAAATAGTTTCAAAACTACTGAAAATAATTATATATCTAGTTCCTTTCCCTATTAATTTAATTAAATTAAAATATTCTATTTAAAAAAGAATTTTTTCTCTACTAAATCTCAAAATGGAAATAGTTCTTGATTATGAAAGATATTTCTTACATGTCAAAAATAATAAGTTACAATCATGCAAAACGTAAATACAAAATTTTGAAAATTATATAAAAGCTTATAAATGTTATTTAATTTTTTGTTAATGAATGTAATGTAAGAATTTCTTACTTGAAATATAGAAGAAGCATTCCAGAAAGATCGATTTTTGTTTTTACTTTGTATTAATTATTTTTAATTTTAAAAGCGTTAGTTAAAAGTTTCAAAGCTTCTAATGAATATAGTTCTTTTCTTGTATCATTCGTTATTCTTCAATCAATTTAAACTTAAGAACTTACTTATGATTGTTGGCATCAATAAGAAAAAATAAAAATGACGTATGATTCCAAAATTATTCTTGTCACTCAAATCTTTAAATATGAGAGAAAATATTATGGGGCTATTGTAAGTTATTACATGCATTTTATTGTGATTTTAAGTTTTCTATAGATTAATATAAAAAAATTTTATCGTTGTTTGGGATGAGAAAATAAAAGAATGAAAAAATTAAAACATAAAAACATGCAAACACAAACAAATTAGTATTAAACAGATTGCCTTGTAATATTGTCGTCAACAACAATGTTGTTTTCATTTAAAATGAATTCTGTGAAATCTATATTATATTCTGTGCTTAAAAGACATTTGAATGACAAAGATTTGTGTTTGGTTGAAGCCCAAAGCAATTTAAAACCTTTAGAAATGTAAGTGAGAAAAAGTAACTCATTAATGAAAAAAGCAATACATAAGCAAAAATATTTAGATGGAATGCATAATAAATAATTAATTATACATTATTATGCTGATGAATGAAAGTATCTACAAAAGAATCATTAAGAAGATTTTGTTACAAAGTAATAAAAAATGAAATTTGAATAAACTCAAAATAAAACACTGTTATTTTTGTATTAATTTTAATATTATACTGCTTATGTAATAAAAAATTTAGTTCGAAAAGATTGCATAAGGTTCTAATATAACTTATTGTAATAAAATGAAAATATTTAAATTTTTAATACAATTAAAGCTTAATAATTCAAAATAAATAAAAAAGTACAAATTTGATTTTTAATAAACAAATAATAACAAAATTTTCAAAAATTACTATTTAATTGAATATGGAAAAATCAAAACTTGTTTAAACATATTGAAAATAAATTTAGTTTAATATTTTCACTTTATATAGTCACTAATTATTTTGTAATTCAATTTTTAGTTACTGTAAGATTAGTGTTTTGATTGATAATTCCTGTTTCTGAAACACAAATTCTTTTTTCAAAAGGAAAAAGGTGAAAATATTTTTGTTTTATAAGATGCAACCACATTATAGTTAAGTTTGGAATTTAAACATTATAAATGATCGCAAGTTATTAAGGTTTTAAGGTACAAAATTATTTGAGACATTAAATACATTTTATTATAAATATATGCTATTTTATAAGATATGATATCTTAAGATTTGAAGAAAATAAAGTTTCCCCAGTTAGTCGTCTTAAGAAAGTAATTAAAATTTAAGAACCGTGATATACACTAAAAATAAATTCAGATTACACAAAATATAAAAAGCTTTATATGGAAGTTATTAGTCTATTAAAAATGAATAATGTTTTGAGGAATAATTATTTTTTATTTTTTAAAATTTAATAATATTTTATGGTTTATAGTATCTATATACTTATCAATTAATTATTATCTGCTTTAAAGCAGAAATTTCCCTCTTTAAAATTTAGCTTCATTTAAATCATAATGGTTAGACCAAATATTATCTTCACTGTATCACATCTTGAGTACTAAATAATGACTCAACGACTGTAACGTTCCATAAAAACTGAAGTACATCATGTATCACAACTAAAAATAAAATAGACAGGATAAAGCATTATTATCCAATAAACTGCATTTATGAGAGAATATAAAATATTTTCCTTGTCTTTGTAAATTATAAACGAAAGATTTTAAATTAAAAATCTGTCAAGGGATACGAGTTTATTAGAATATAGGAATATTTATACGCTAATATTCCGTTGATTTAAGAAATATTTCTAATAATTTAATAATTAGTCAATTTATGAATTAATTTTGTGCATGTAATCTCAGTATTTAAGCAATAAACTTGTAATATCAAATAATCTTTTTTTTAATAAATTTATAACCTATAATTTCCATAAAAAATGCACAATTATATAATCTTATTTATTTATTCTTTTTTTAAGTCATTGCCTTGCTAATATTTAATTTCCAATAAGTGACAAAAATGTTTTGCAAAAATTGTGTTTTATTATTTTTACTCAATCAGATCAAGTCACCATTATAAAACCCTGCATGAGACATTTGAAGAAAATGGTATGATTGAAATGCATAGTTAAGGAAAAATTTAGATTTTTTGACATGTCGGAAAATCGAATGATCACAAATACGTAATGAAAAAAAGAAAAACTTCATAAGTAGAGGGGAACTTTTTTCTTATATATTTAACTTTATTTTACTTACTACATTACATAAATTTTAGCTATCAAATTATCTAATGTAAAGAAATTCTAACATTCATAAGTTTAACATTCCGTTTACAGTTTTATTTCTTAAACTGCAAGCTTTTTTATTCACAACCTTAAAATTTATATATAATTTTTATTAATTTGTATCAATAAATTTTATTACTACTTAATTTTTTCCGATATGTATAAGTAAAAAATGCATTTATTTCTTTATATTGAAATATGTTTTATTGATTTCCTTAGAATTGTGAAAATTATTTTGGTATTCTAATAACTAATAATTACATAAAATTTGCTTTTTTTTCTTTTTCTAAACTTAAAGTTCTTCTTAATAGAAAAAGTAACCATTAATTAGAATAAGTACTTTTAATTCTAATTTTATTTCTGATTTCTTTAAGTGCATTCTCTCTCTCTTTTATATATATTATTTCTTACATTAATGTTTTTGTCCCAGATTCTAGAGTATTTTGTTTTCAAAGCGAAAAATTTTCAGGAAGAGCAAATATATGTTAGTAGCACATGTCTAAAAGTATTCGGATATACTTTTGAACAAATATAATTTACTGAAAAAAAGATAGTTTCACTAATACTAATTTTAGCATTAAAATGCAAGTAAATACTTTTTATCTATAAAAAATTGAAAAACACAATGTTAATTCGATAAAAAATTTTGATTTTATATTTTATACATTTTACTTTCGAATGACATTGTTTCTTTTAAAATATAATTTTAGGTATAGAATTTGAATTTATTTTTGTAGGAAAATAAATTTCCTTAATAAATTGTCTTGGTTAGTATAATGGCGAAAATTATTATTACGTTAAAACTACATAATGTTATATTAATTTCTTTCCTTCAGAAAAATGTGTTCATTAATATTTAAAAATCGATTTGTTTGATTGTATAATTTGTGGTTCAAAAATAATTTTATATCTAAACAGATTAACATTTTTTGCATTTTAACATTTTATTTATTAACACTTTATTTTGTTAGTATGATTAACATTTAATCAGAAGATATCAGAAATATAAATAGAAATAGAGAGTATAGCTTAAAAAAGTTCAATGAATATTCACAATGCCTGTTTTTATGCGATTAGCTTTTTTAACAAAACTTTTTATTATTTAAATTTTTAGTAATTAAAAAAGTTAACCTATGTTTTAAATAAATTTTCAATTTCTGTTATATTTATGTATCGCAAAAGTTTAATTGAAAATTCGGAAGTAAGTGTTAAATTTAATTAAAAGATACAGCAAAATAGGGATTTTAATCCCTTAAACACGTTTATTCGGTGCGAGGGTGTAAAATATTTTGGTGTATGCAATTTGTGTCGTTGATTACTATAAAGAACGTAAATATTGTTTATTATAAGGAAATATCTCATAGAAGATATTAAACATACAATTAAGAAAAGGTAAATTTCACAATACCTTGTACCATCAGGATGTTAGCCTTATAACATCAAAATTATTAAAATTGCTGATTAACTTGAACGATTGATTTTTAAATATTATAAAAGTTTGATTGAAACATCAATACTTGATTTGTAACTATAATGTCGAAACACAATATTGAAAATCTTATTTTTAACATAAGATAATTAAACTTACACAATTGTATTTATAAAGATGAAAAAGAGAACGGTCGATTTAAAATGATATTATTTGCTTATTCATTTTCCTTCAAACCTTTTTTTAAAATTTTATTAGTTTATGAAATATTTAAATCTATATTTGTCTATCCATTATATACATAATTTCATAATATAATTTTTAATGTATCTTTGAGACTGATATTTTTGATTTTTTATAAATTTATTTAGTTTCAATTTTATCAATGAATTTTATGTATTTGAAAATTAGCTCTTTTGTAAATGAAATTTCAGAAAAAAATCAGTACAAAATCCATATATAAAAATTGAACTATTCGTCCAGAATTAAAGGTTTTCAATCATACATTACTCGATCCATTCACATGTAAAAAAAAACTGAAGCAAGCAGTTAGTAATAATGAATATAATAGAAGGTAAAAACACTTGTGCTGTGCATAAATTATCTTTACAAGAAACATTTGTATGCATTCTCTCCCATTATTAAGGAAAATGTCATATTTCTTGCAACAATCTTTCTTAATAATTCAAACCAGACAAAGAACATTTACTGCTTAGCTCCCAGAAGAAAATCAGATATGAGAAGAAAAACATCCCCCTCATTTATTCTGATCAGTTGATTTGAAACGGAACAAAACATATCTTTTCTAAGACCAGCAGAGAAAATTTCTGAATGGAAGCAGAAAGTTGTAAGAGTAGTGTTTAACGAACTACATCATTTCATTGGAATAAACTGCACTGTAAATTAATTGTACGAGATTTTATTAAGTACAGAAGAAATATTTTTATTACATAATGCATACAATCTTTCTTATTATTTCATAGTATTACATCTTAAGGTAAACCTCGCTTGTTTCTAAATGACACATTAAACTTTCCTGTTCTAAACCATAGTTCCCAAATTCTTTTCGGTGACTCTTATATATATATATATATATATATATATATATATATATATATATATATATATATATATATATATATATATATATATATATATATATAGTCATATATCTAATCACAAAGAAGTTTATTTTTTTTTCATTTTTGAGATAGGGATTAAATGAAATTTAAATTATATTTCTTTTGTTTTTATCTACTGATTAAATACTTCATAATCTTATCTATTTTTACGATTATTCTGTGAATTGAATTTTGTTAGTTAAATTTTTAAATTCTTATCAATTTCTGTATGATGTTTAAAATATTTCATAGAATATTTACTACTTTTTAATATCGTATCTCGTTCTTAATATCAATCTATTACATATTTATCTTTTTCATATATATTATATCATATATATATATATATATATATATATATATATATATATATATATATATATATATATATATATATATATATATATATATATACATAGCTGTGCCAACTCTATTGTTTTCATCTGGAATCTCCCGATTTTTCCTCTTTTCTCCCAATTTCCCGATAATTTATGAAAATCTATCTCGGCGTTTCAATAAAAAACATTAAAACTGCTGAAATTTTCTGGAAAAAAGTCTATTGAATTGTTTTAGTACCTTAACAGTCAACAAAGAAAGTTTAATTAGTTTAAAAGTTTATAAAGTTTAATTATAACTAAATCTCCCCAAAATGAGAAATGTTTTGAACAGCGCTTAAAAAATTAATTTCTAAAAAATGCTAAATTAACGTATAAAAAAATAAATTGCCATCAGTTATTAGAATTTGAAATGTATTATATTTTTATGGACAAAGTATTTGATAAATTCTATATTCTTAGAAGCATTTATCATTGAATTAAATATATTTAGTAATATATTTTATGTTTTTATGTAATTTTATAAATTTAATATTTATAAACTACACTAATGTAGTAAGCGTTGCTCTATAAAATAAATATAAGGACATAAATGTTGATGTTCCTATTTTCTTACATAAAATATATTCTTTGATTTTTCATAGTTCCTTCATAAAATTGATGAATATTTTATTAAAATATTAAGATTAACACAAAATATGTTCCAAAAAAAATCATTATAAGAATGTATAATCTAAAGTGCAAAATTATCCTTTTGCCGTACTACCATTTTAAGCATTTTGTTTTAAGCAAAATGTCGCTAAGCAGTGTCTCTTGATTTTTTCCCTCGAAATCAGTGGAATTTACTGATTTTTTTCTCCAAGGTTGGCAGGTATATATTAGAAATATAACATCTTGCAAATTAATTATTTTAACTAATATTGTCTGTAATAGTAATTGCTCAGAAATTAAAGCTCAGCCAATATATATCGATTGTCAATTATTTATATAACTTATATGACATACATACACGTTCTCCCTTCAACTTGAATAAAAACATCCTTTATTTTTATTCAAAGAAAGTCTGTTTATTAAGGATAAAACACGGAAATAATAAACATTTTAAAGAAACTGAAGAAACTCCATTTTCTAGTAAAAAGTGTTGCGTAACCTTGACATTTATGAAAAGGAAAATCTCTCTATTCTTTTAGAAGCTTAATTAATTCAAGAAAAAATTATGGCTCACTGAGCTTTCGACAGTTCTTTAAATAGAAAGAAAATATATCAGTGACTTTTTCGAAAAAAATAGTGGCGACATCGCTTAAGTGACTCTTAAGATAAGATGGCAAAAATTAATGTCCTTATGAGAGGTCTCGATCTCAAAAAGTTTTGTTGAGTAAATGAAATATATTTGTTAACTGAATTTATTTTTAATATAATGTAAATTTAGCTGTATAACACACTTTACATATTATAAAATTCATTTTTTAAGTTAATTATACGCTTTTGCGTCATCCATATTTGATAGTAATTTATTTACTTACATAATAAAAATGTGAACATTTTTATTTTCATCTGAGTTTTCAATTAAAACATTAAAATGGCATAAATGTTTCATTCCATTTTAAAAAAACATAAAAATACTTCGTTGTTATTTTCTCTTATGTTTTCTAAATTTAATTTGGAGAAGCACTAAAATATCTTGAAAATAAACTTAAAAATGTTTTATGAAATACTTATATTATGATTTAATTGTAAAGTTAATAATTTTATAAAACTTACGTGTTACATGATAAAATAAAAAACTGAAAACACAAATTGAAAATGCATCATCCCAATTGGGAATATTCAAATTTGAAAGAAAATTAATACAAAGTATTTAATATGTTAACTGCAACAAAATATTTAAACTGCTGTAATGCAATATCTCAAATTGTGATATGCATTTTTTCAGATTTAAAAAATACTCTTAGAAAGGAAAAACATTTTTAAATGAAAGAGATCTTTTGCTAAATAATTTTTGCTAGAAGAAAGTCAATCAAAATATCATAAAAAGGTATACACTCATCGTGTTTTAGAGTTCCATAAGAATTATGTTCAGTCTTCATTGTGTGACTGAATTATATATTTTTAAACATTAATTTCTGGAATTGTATTGATATTTTAAGAAATGAATATAAGATGATTGCAAAAAATTCTTTTATTCAAGATGCATATGAACTTCGACATTTATTTTTAAATATATTTTTTAACAATATTATTTTCAATATTCGAAGGTTTAAGCCTTTGAACAGAATAATTAATTTAGTTTATAGATATTATATAACATACGATTGTATTCGATAGTTAATTTACGTGAAGAGATTGTTTAAATTATCTGATTCATTTTACCAATTTATGTGGCATTTTGTTTAAAGAAATTCCAATGAAAGTGAGTGGAAATTCAATTAATTAAATTCACATTGTTATAGTTTTATAAAATTAGGATGAATATTTTACTTTAACTAATGTTTATATCTAATACATTTCATTAGGTAAAAATTCATGAATTCTTATTCAATTCAAGTAAAAATAATTGTCTGATAGATATTAAAATTAGTTTTCACTTTTTCATGAGACAAGGAAAAATTTGTAAATTACAATAGTTTAAATTTAATTTGTTACGAGTATATCAAGTTATATTTTAATTCCTCTATTAAAATTATTACTTTTGTGTTACATAATTATTTAATGAGGTAAAAATATTTTTTGGGAAATTTCATGATTGCTTTTTCCTTTGTACGGAAAATTTGCTTTACTCTTATGTACACGCAGTTTAAATTATGTAGTAATTTATAATAATATAATTTTTAAAGTATGGTATATATATACATGTTATTAAATATTTAGAATTAAAAAATCAGATAAAATAGAAATGTAAAGTAAGTAACACATCACATGTACCTCTTAAGTAATTTTTACTACAAAATTAAGAAAAAAAATATAATTTTAATGAAAAAATAAAATTGTTCCTTTATGTTTCATTTTAAGACTACTTAGTTTACATTTCAGTATTTGTAGTACTTTAATTATTAAATCGCCCTCAAAATACTTTAAAATATTGCTTAAAAATATAAAACGAAATAAATGCGAATGACTTTTCAGTGGAATTTACTTCATCCCAATTATTCTGCACAAATACTTTAATTAATATAATTAACACTAAAGAGGATTTGGCAGAAAATTAGATGTAAACTACACCGCTTCAAAGAAATATAATTATAGGGCATAGAAAATACTTTGTATGTCAGCTATTTTATTAAAAAGTTTCATCGTTCATAAGTGATAAACAAGTGAAGACATGTAATTAAATTGAAATTATTATGCTTTTGTTTACCTTTAAAGTTTGTTTCCTTCAATATCTCCCTCTGGCGGCGAACTCCCGCAACATGTGGTTGCTTTTCTAAATATTTTGGAAGGGAAGAGAATTCGTTTGGTCTTCACTCCTCATAGAAGCGCAACTCTCCTCGGGCTTATGTCCAGCTGTTTCGCAAGAATCGTTTGAAAACATCGAGGAAGAATGGAAATCACATAAAGTGGAAAAAGTATTCAAGGATTTATAAGAATCTGAAGAACATAATTTTGAAAGAAATATTAGATGACCGTTTGGTAGGATTTATTTTTTTCAAGTTTTATAAAACATTTAATTTTCGGATTAGTTAAAATTTGCTAAGGTCTTAAAACGTATTGTTAACTTCAACGAATATTGTGGCATTTTTATATTTTTGATAACGATAACGATTTTGTAAAACTGAGGCATGCTTTTTATATAAATTATTCAATTATATTTAATTTAATTCTCCGCTTTTTTTATTTTAACGAGTTAAATATATTTTTTTGTGTTATTTAAACGTATGTGTATATAATCCAATATACATATTCATATATATACATCCATACATTATTGAAATCCCATGGTACAATAGGGATTTTAAAGCCATTTTTCTATTTTTCTTTCATGAAATGTTTGTAAATATGATTCACCAATGAATGCATTTACATCTAGTTTTAGATTTGCGCTAGAGTAATAAATCTATTACTTTTTACTATCAAAGATTATTACGTACTATGAATTACAAATTTAAAAGTGAATGCTCTTAAGTTGTTATAATATTATTAAAAATTTTAAAAATAAGCTTGAATATAAAATATGCGCTAAAACCTTTATTTTATAAATGTTGTAAATCTGAATAAGCTTATAGAACTATAAAATATGTTTAAAAAATTTTCAAAATAATGATAAAATAATTAAATTGAAATAATCTTTTAATAATTCTACAGTCAAATTGTTTCTGCTAAATAAAGAAAACTAATCTTACGCTGATCATAAAATTACAAACATGAAAGATACCTTTATTGCCGAAGAAAGATAATTAGCCATCTTTTTTCACAGATAAATTTTTTCATGAAAGAACTTTTAAACTTAATTCCCGGTTTTCAACAGCAAGATTATTTTCCCTTTCACACTTTCTCGTTTTTATCCTTTTTAGAGAATATTAAGTATAATACTGCTATTGAGAAAAATTAATCAATATTTTTGAATTGATTATAATTTTCCATTCATGGCTTAGAAATAATATGTCAAGAAATGAAATTAAAATTATTTCTAAAATATAAATTTAATTTATTTTGCTTCGAATAATTTATTTTAAAATGTCGATAATATTTTCAGACATATTTATAGAAATATATTTTCATTTGAATATTTGGAATAAAAATCCAGTTAGAAAAATGATTTCTCTTGAATTTTTGAAACTAAAAACATTTTTGATCTATAAATTCAATTGTTATATTATCTGCTATATTTGTACAACATTTTCATTCTTGAACTATTAAAAGATTTGCTATTTTTTCAGGCATATACAAATAAAAATATTATTCTCTTAGCTTTAATTTGAAAACGGAAAAGTAATGATCAGAATTTTTTCTCAAACTGGAGACACGTTCTTTGTAATTTGACCACTATAAATATTACTTAATATCTTTTAGATTTTATAAGGGAAATATGTTAAAAATTATATTTATTATTAACAGCATTTTTAATAAATGAAAATTGAGCACAATTTACTACGTAAATTTAAATTTCTTTATTAAGATTAATGCTTTTGATTAGGTTTATAACATAGTTATAAATTTAATTGAATTTCATTGCTACTAAAGTTAATTAAGAATTATTTTTAACATTTTATTTCAAAATATCACTTTTGAAAAATGCATTTTATTTTATGCAAAGTTATATTTACAGATTAGAGAATAAAAGATTTTTTAGTCTTTTAATAATAAATTTTTTCAAGAAAATAATTACAAAAATATAAATGATTCTGTAAAATAACCTTTTAAGTTTTTTTGTATTTTTTTAATTCTAATTTATGTGTTATTGTTTGTCATTTATCAGAAATGTACTTAATGATCCACGTAACTATAAATTGTTATAGATCCTTTAATGTATATGCATTCTTATGTTCAAATTTTAAAGCATATAATACAAAAATCCAGAAAAAATGTATATGACTTCATTTTAATCACAAAATAATTTGTGCATATATAGGAGCTTCTAACGGGTATTGAACATTTTATTAACTTTAATAGCTTACATTATTTTAAATAAAATATTTAGGTGTTAAAAGTTTTTGATGTTACTGCCTTAGTTAATTTTATCGTGAAATTTAAATTAATTTTGCATTCTTTTAATGATCCAACTCTTTTCCTTTTTCTCATTTTAATAAAGAATAAAATTGCAAATCTTCTGAGGAAAGCATAAAAAGTAATTCCTGCAATTTTTTAAAAATACAATAACACTACACCTGATGATAAAAACTGTTTGATTAATCATTATTTAATACTTTTTTGTATTTTAATTGTATTAAAAAACAGACATATATATATATATATATATATATATATATATATATATATATATATATATATATATATATATATATATATATATATATATATATATATATATATATATATATATATATATATATATATATATATATATATATTCCATTCTAAATTACTAGCAATGGTTTATAAATATTTTTGCATAAATAGAATTTTCTATTAGTGGTTCAAATATAAAGGAATCTTTTCTTATATTTTCTAAAATAATTTTTCTTCAATAGTGATGAAATATTTTACTTACTATATCATGTTAATATTATTTGACTTTTTTTTAATGTTTGTAATAAGAAATATTTAATTATATTATATGATTGTCTTACATAAAACTCTAAAGTATATTTTGAAATTAAGATTTGATTAGCTGAGTTCTCCTTATCCCCAGTCAATCTGAATGTGTGAGGCTAAACTCTGCAGTTTGGAAAGTGATTACGCGGTTAGAGTGGTTTGCGTTTTCTCTCCCGTCTGGCAAATGAGTTTTAGAGCCCCAATAGATAGAACTAGGTATTGATCTGAGAAATACTATTTCGAAGCATGTGCAAAGCGTTCTTTGGATGTTTTTGAGAATATTCTTTTTGAAAATCGATAATAAACCCTTTTGTAGCTTAAATTCAGTGCAATTTGCTATGTATTACTAAAATTAGCATTTTTTCATAAGTTTCGTAAATTCGTTATTAGTTTATTTGTCTATAAATTATAGAATATGCAATAAACAAGAGTTTTTCAGAATGTGTAAAATCAATGAACATTCAAGCATGGGATGAACTGTTGACTACGTATCTCACGATTGACATAAAATGTTTTGGATGCGTAGTTAAAGTAACAGTTTATAAATATTAATAAATGAAAATGTTAACAACTTTAAATGCTATAAGAATTTCTATTATTTCATAAACATTCAGGCTCAAAATGTATTGAAGTAAATTTATCTTTTTATTGTGAAACGTTATTTGGCATTCATTTATGTTATAACCCTCAATGTATTACTTATGATTATTGACCTTTTCTGTCGTAAATAATAAACTAAAATCGATTTTTTTCGGCAAATAGTCTGTAAACCAATCAGCTGTTATGCTTAAATAACAAAATATGAATTGACTTAGAAAAAACCCTAATTAATTAAATAAAAAAGATTGTATATAAACGAACTTCAGATAAAAAAATGGATTCTATAAAAACTAATAAACCCATCATGACCATAACGATTTTTAACCTACACTCCAAGATTAATAATTTTCCTAATGTTTTATATAATTTATTTAGAACATTTTGAAAATCCAATAACTATGCCTTTTATTGAATGTCCTAAGCCCCTTTAATTTTCATCACTATGTTTTATTATAAAAGAACATTTATTCGTAATCAACATATTTTACATTACATCATTCGACAAATGCTAAGAAACAATGTTATTTTTCAATTGCATCTTGGCACACATTCATTATAAATTTTGAACATTCTTGCAATGAATTTATTCTCACTATCTTGGAAATTTTTTTTATTCTGTATAGCTGCCTTGTATAATACACCAGATTAAGCAATGGAAGAAAAAGTTCTAACTGTAATTGGTAATAATTGTGAAGTTTTCTTATTGCCATATATGCTGTTCCTTATATTTTTAAAATTGGCTGAACACGGATGTGAATAATTACCCAGTTGTCTTTTATGAATCAATCTTTGTGAATCTCTGAAAATTATAAATTTGTACAAAAATGCTTCCTGAAAATGTTGTGTCAAAATCGTTTCAATTATTTCCTAAGCTTACAAAAATAGGTAGGTAAGCTCTGATGCATCATATTATTTAATGATATAATTTTCCTTTGAACAGTTTTTTGCAAAGTGGCATCATTTTTCATGAATGAAAATTTTGAACCGAATATATATCTGAGTTTCAGTATGACCCGAAAGAGAGCCACTAAATATCTTCTCTTATTTATAATGCATTTTTCAAAAGAATTAAATAAGATGCCATCATGTGTAAGGTATCTGTTTATATTTTTACTTCTGAACAATAGTTAACAGATATCTAGGTTGTTTGTTAGAATGACGAGAATCTTGCTCTGTCCTATGTTGCAGATGTTCGAATTCATTGTTACATCTGAGAAAAAACTCTGAGAATATGATAAATGAGAATTTAAATTCATATTCATTAGAGAGTAAGTTTTGTCCAATAAATATCTTTATCACGTTTTCTGAAATGATAATTTCGGGGCAGAATACGACTCACTTGTTTTTCTTTATAAACGAACATTTTTCAAAATTATTAATAAATGATTCCATACTTTATTTGAATATCAATAACATTATCAAAGTGTTTCACTACATAACCGAAAATCTCACATTAGCATGCTTATAATTTACTGTTAAACTTTTATGTTTATCCTTGATCAAACATCCACCAACAAATGATTATTTTTACATAGCATACTTAAAAAAGTATTTTGTGTAATTTATTTTCATAAGCTCATTTTTGTAAAAACACTTGAAGGATACTTCCTTATTTCTTAAGACTTTTATCTGTTCAAATATGTTATTATGTTGATAAATTATACGCTTATAACTATTATGGATTCACTACTTGGGATCAAAATGAGAACTTGCCGTAATATAGAAAGAAAACAATTAACTCTTATGGCACCGAAATTCCATTTTTAGACATTACTGCTTGCAATTAAAAAAATCAGAAAAAATATTATTCTAGTAATTATACAAGTGAAATCTTATTTCAAAGATTGCTCTAAATTTTTTTTCACTGATAACGTATTTAAAATACTGTTTTGAGTACTCATGTTGCTTGTTAGATTACCTTTATTGATTTTTTTTTCTTTCATACATTTGGAATTTCTTTCACACTTTTAATGAAGGACATATTAAAATTTTGTCAAGTTGTTTTTCTGATTTTTATAAACTGAACTGAATTTCTAATTTTTATGAATTATTTTTTTTTAAAATTGCCATTGCATTATTTTATTGAAGACACATAAATATGTAATTTTCATATCTGTTCTTAATCGCTTAAACTTTATTCATTATATCATATATAGGTTACATGTATACAAACTTCCCTTGCAGAAACTACATCTGTCTTAGTGTTTCAAGCTCCAATTTTATCCTAATAAAAAAATTGAGTTGACAATTTAAACATGGTTCATTTTATGGTATTTTCGCTCTTAAAACAAGAACCTATATTCAGATAACAATCAACAAAGCCACGTAATGAAAATCAAATAACCAATTTTTTAATTACCATTTAGAATTTTTTTTCATTTTATTTTAAAAGATATATAAATTGTAGTATTGATAAATTTTCGATCTGTCATTTTTTCTCAGAATAAAATGTTTTAATCTTTTTTAATAATTATTAGCAGTATTAAAGCAGTCTTATTTATCAGTATTAAAAATAGTAAGAATTACTAGATATTAGAAATAAAAATTAATTTATATTATACTGAATATCTTAAACATCATTTCATATTGATGACATTTAAGAGAAAAATAACAGTAATATATTCACCTGTAGTTTTGCTGTGACACAAAATATTAACTCCTTTTCTAGATCATCAAATTATTGTGAAATCAGGGTTACATTACTTGGCGACTTTCCAATAATTATAAGTGCCCACTCAGAGAAATTGTCAGAAAACTTTTCCACCATATCATGCAAATATGATAATTAGCGTATAAAATAGCACCATTTGTCAAAGTTTTCACAACTGTTATAAAACTCAATTATTCCCCTTATTAAAATGATTATTAATTCTATTTAACATTCCAAATTTATAAACCTTTACGACCTTTTGATAATTGGTTTCTGATATTGTTTTTTTTTACATAGAGTATGAAAAATTATACGTTAAAAACCATTTTTAAAACTTATGTAATGAATGAATATGCAAGTTAATAATATAAATATTATTATGTAAATAAACAACTATATATAAATGTGATTAATAAATCACACACACACACTGAAATCCGAAAATAAGTAAAGAAACACTAGGCATTACGTATTCTTTAAATAAATAAAAATTCCCATCCAATCATCTTAAATATGGAAGTATATTATATCTAATTTCCAAAATATGTGATTAACTCAATTTTTTACTCTTAAAAGCGGCAAAAGGAAAAAATAATTTAATTATTTTTTCACACACTTTGATTAAAATATTGATAATTAAAAATATGTTAAATAAATTACTCTTTATTTTATGTAATATGTATCATTGATGTTCACACTAATAATTTATATAAGAAATTTATCTAAAACAATGTGAATCTTTTTACTATAAATTTTCTGATATAGTAAATAATGGTAAAATAAGGAAATAGGCATTACAGTTCCCTTTTTATGCGTAACATACAATCAATGCGAATACTTGAACACTTAATATGTTTTAATATATTTCTATTCCTTTTATAAAAATATTAATATGTATTTCTGAAACTAATTAAGAAATAAATTTGCATCAAAATTAGGGATAATCCATAAAATGTGGTTTAACAATCATGCCGAGCTAAATTATCTTGTTTTGTGAACAGTATTTGTAAAGCAGAATAATTTTTATTTTTATAAAATGAGTACTGTTGTACTATACTTTACATTTTGTGTTCCGTACAATTTTTATCTATTAGCAAATTATATGTTATTTTTTTAAAGTATACAAGGAAAGTCCAAAAAAAATGGTTTTTAGTTTTTCTAATATTTTAGTTCCTCATATTTTTACAATGCATTAATGAATTGAAGGTTATATCATTTATAAGAAAAATATAATTTTTAGTATGAAAATATATTTAGTTTCAGCAACTTAAAATATTCGATATTGAATTGACCAATTGAATTTTAATGAAAATATCTATGACATTAGTAAAATAAAATATAGTTGTCTATATAATTCATGTAATAACCTTCATGTTTGATTATAGTCGACAAAAAATATAAGCAAGAAAAACACATACAGCTTATTTATTACATTTTAAGATATTTTCTTGCTTATATGATTTGCTTCTTTTGTGTGAGCAACAAATTATACTTTGAAAGATAAGCTTGTCCAATGTATTGGATAGCAAATTTTTATGGAAATGTATTAGAAAGAATTATATGCAATACTTGCACATTGAATTATTGTCTGACGAATGGAAAATTGAAATGAAGTGAATTGATTCTGTAAGAACCAGAAAACCTGTTCCCGTCAGTGACTGATGATGAAACCAGCCAATAAAGTCTACCTAGTATTTTCGAAAATGCATGATTCGTCCCCTGAAAGAATTTACTGAACACCCTAAATACTTCTATTTTCATAGAACATTCTAGAAGAAGATAAAAAGTAAAATTATTCTGTGGTTCTCTTGATGAAATTATTAGTTTCATTCAAAAATAAAGTTTAAAATTATAAATTATTAAAAAACATTATAGATTAAGAATTATTTTATACAAGAATGACCTTATTTTTAGCCAGCATTATTTTATCCAAAATTTAAATGACAATTTAAGTATTATATTTTATACACTCTAAAAATGCAGCTTTTTTAAATTCTTGAATCTAAAAGAATTTAAAAATATATTGCGAAGCATTTGTTTTATATCTTCTTTGGCTAAACCTTTTTGAATGAATATGTTTTATCTAAATTTTTTTTTCAATTCATTCAGTCTCATGAATAGAAGAGTACTTTAAATAAAGAATATTTTTTCTGGAATATATATATCTTCAAACGCATCTTTTAAATCCTTATAGGCAAAGTGTTGATATCTTGTTTTTTAACTGAGTTTTTAACTTATTTTTTTAACTGAACTAGAGAAAAGATTAAAAAATCCATAAATTGTTGAGTCATTATAACAAAAATTAAATGATGAATTATTATAACAAAAATTGTGTCAATCAAGCAAAGTTTTCAATTCATGGAAAAGTTTCATGCTTCTGAAAAATATTTATCCAGAACAAAAATACCTTGCTTTTCATTTTTATAACTTCTGTTCATAATAATAACAAAATTTAACGAATATGGAAAAGAAAATATTGTTATGTGTAAATTTACATTAATTTAAAATTTTTATTTGATTAATTTATTTTTATCGAATGCTCGGCTGCTCTTAGGATACACCTATTCACCAGTGTAATAAAGAAGGTGATGCCATTTTATACAGTGGGGCACCCAGTGGGTGTGCCATCTTCACACCGAAAATGAAATAATAAAGAAAGACAAACACAAAGAGAGTAAGGAATAATCAAGCTCGAACCAGTATTCAAACCCGGGACCTATCGCTTCGAAGTTAAGCATGTTAACCTCTTTGCTATTGGTCGGCTTATTTGATTTATTACAAATGTTATATTTTTTCTCAAGACTTGTAACTTTTGAAATGACGGGTAACTCTTTTCTTTATCACATGAAATGTATTTAAGCTAACTATAATTATAATATATCATTTAATTCATTTTCAAGATAAATAATAGAGTCCCCTTTTTGTGTGGTTTTAAAAATTATGGCATTGCAATTTTTCAGCTTATGTCTTTATGAATTAAAGTATTCATTGCTAAAAATAGTATATATATATATATATATATATATATATATATATATATATATATATATATATATATATATATATATATATATATATATATATATATATATATATATATATATATATATATATATATATATATATACATACATATATATATATATATATATATATATATATATATATATATATATATATATATATATATATATATATATATATATATATATATATATATATATATATATATATATATATATATATATATATATATATATATATATATATATATATATATATATATATATATATATATATATATATATATATACATATATATATATATATATATATATATATATATATGTAATATTTCAAACTATATTGTTTAATCTAAAGTTTATTCAGTTATGATAAGAAACATCAGTCACACACACATGTGATAAGATTATTTCCTGAAAGTGATATCTAAATCTAATCATTTTATTATATTTCACAAAAAGGTGGGATTTCTCTTCATCTGAGCTATTCACCTCTCTATTTTTGATGGGATTATTGATTATATCCAGTTGGCATTTACCTAACGTGAAAAGGTACAAGAAATCAGTGAACCTTAAAAGAGATTTCTTATCAAAAAGTTAATCCTCAGAAGAAATTAGGAAATAAAAAAAGATAAAATAATAACATTATACTTCCAAGATAATTAAATGTTAAAGATTTTTACATGAACAATTTATTTCGATATTTATTCTCGAAATAAGGATCATAATGAATTAAGGAAATAATTTTGAAAAAATAACTATATTTTCTATTTTTCTGTTACTTACTGCATTAAAAATATGAAACAGGTTTTAATATTTGCTTAAAAGCTTTTTCCCATGGAATGCTTTAAAAGTTATTTTAGATGAAATATATATACACAAAAGTCAATACTTTATTTTTCATTTATGAAAAGTTTAATATGGAAAATTTTACGTTAATTTGTCAGAAATACACTATTCAAAAATGAAACTATTGAATAATGTTCACTTAATAAAAATATTATAAAGAAATAGAATTTAAAAACTACATTATATAAGATGAAATACTAAAAATTAAAAAAAAATATGTACTTATACTAATTTTAAGTTAAAAAATGTTAAATTGAATCGTATTGTTTTTGAACATTTTAATTTTTAATGAAAAATATAGAATAAAGAAACATTAAAGACATTGTAATTTAATACTCAAAATATTTCGATTACACACGTATCAGTTTAATAGTAGATTTCAAGAGCTGATGTTGAGAAATCTTAAGAAAGCATTAATAAATAATTGTAAATTAATTCTACAAATTCTAAAACAAGCTTTATAGAACTCTGAGCTTTTATGTGGTAGTTCTGGGTTGACTATAAATTAAACTACCGTTCAATGCAAATAAAATTAAATGATTATTCATAGAAACTTTTAATTTATAAAAGAATCTTTAAATATATTTGAATGAATATTTTATTTAGAAGGCAATCGAATATTGTTAATACTTTAAGCAAGACAAGTATTCTTATTTAGTGTATTAACAGTATTCGAAATATTTTTCAGAAAAATATTTAAATAAATCTTTATATAAGAAACTCAAAATAAAAAGCTTTAATTATCAAATTTTCGTGTAATTGATTTTTTCTTAATACAAATTGACTGATCATTAAATGTTTTCACAGTA
The DNA here is from genome assembly GCA_037975125.1 of Latrodectus hesperus. Taxonomy (NCBI): domain Eukaryota; kingdom Metazoa; phylum Arthropoda; class Arachnida; order Araneae; family Theridiidae; genus Latrodectus; species Latrodectus hesperus. The sequence goes on from CM075855.1 coordinate 64,080,786, forward strand.
AAATGCATTTACAAAATGATCAGTCTCATGGAAATTTTCAATTTTAATTTTTAAATGTGTTCCATTTATACTATAAGGATCATATAAATCTCACGGTACAAAATTCTTAATTGTGATTAATAATTCTCCATTTATTTGTAATTACTTTATTCTTTACAATTTCTTCCATTGTATGACAGAAAAACTTGGTATTCTTCAGTAAATGTCCTTTTTTGAAAATTTTAGCATTAATAATTTTACTTATAAGCACTATTATTTAAATACATGAGTACTAATCTACGTTTGAGTATAAAATTATTGATTTATTATAATTTATAAAAATAATTAGAATATTATATAAGATTTATAAATAAAATATATACGTAAATTTAATTTATATATGAATATTCTAAAGTTTTTTTTACTACCAAGAATATTTGTCTTTTTTGTGAACAAATTTTACTTTCTTTACATACAATAATTGTTATAAAAATTCTCTATCTGGAAAAGGTTTCTAAACTTGAATCAGCTTAGCATTTTCTGAAAAATGAAGCTACCATGCAATACTAAAATAAAGGAATATTATTGTAAAAAATATTTTTTATTATAGTAATACATTTTTTATTTAGTATTAGCACTTTAATAAACAATGTTTCTTCTAAATATTAAAAATTACATCAATATTTCATTCTATACAAAAAATTGCAAAAAGAAATCAACAATTAATTTTACTTGTTATTTATATAAAATGTTTTTGTAATTCCATAAATTGCATTTTCCCACATATTCAATAATCGTTTCAAATATATTTCTATTCTACTGATATTTACAGTTTTGAAGTGTATCATTTAATTTAAAGCTTAAAATTAAAGTTTTCTTTCATTTAAGCATTTTACCTTAGATTTTATATTAGATCTACCAGAAGGTTTTGTTGATTGTTCGATGACGATGGTAAAACTATATTAGTACAAGATCTTTTTCTGATAACATCAGAGATTGCAAAAAGCTTAATTCAGCTCAGAAAACCATTTTGGACCATACTGGAAAGATGGGATTGATGTAGAAATATTCAAAATAGGTGCCATATGAATTAAGTCAGAAGAATTTTGATGATTCATCCATCATATGCCTATCTCTGGTTGTTCGAAACAAAATCGAATTCTTCTTGAACCTGATGATAAATGAGGATGAAAAATAGATTACCTACGAAAACATCACAAGGAAAATAATATATTTGTGGAAAACCCAACTCTTAAAACTGCAAAATAAATTGAACTCTGTATAAAAGAATGTTGTGTATAAGGTATTTTTTGTATAAGATATTTGTGTGTAAGGGATATTTGAGGAACAATACATTATGAAAATTAAAAACTGAAGAAAAAGCTCAATTCGGATAAGTATTGTGTGAAACTGGGTAATTTAAAGGGAGTAGTCCAAGCAAAGAATCCGGCAAGGTTCCAACAAAGAGTAGTCCAAGAAAAGATTTCGTCAAAAAATTGCAGAACTAGGCTGAGAAATTCTGTCCCATACACCATACACCTCGGACCAATCACCTTCTAACTATAACTTGTTTTTGTTCTTACAGAATTGTTTGATGGAAACAAATTTCAAAAATTAAAAAGTTATCACTCAAGAACTGTTTATATTTTTCATATGAAAAAATGAAGAAAAAAATCAAAAATAGCGTATGCAAATTGCTTTATGCAGGCAAGAAGTCATTAATAATAATGGTAATTATACTCGTATTATTTAATAAAGCTTATTGACTGTTACTAGAAAAATTTGTGTTTTGTTTTATTTCAAAAATGGACAGAGCTTTCCGGTAGACCTAATACTTTGCATGTATTTTTATACATTCTCTTCCTCTTTCTGCATTATTATTAAATATTATCTATAATATGGAACAACACAAAAAACTAAACATATACAAAAACACAATACAATATAAAAATTAATGATTTGATTTCGTAACACCTATACTGTCACGGAATCAAAATGATTAATTTTAAAATCTTAGTAAAATTTTGATTGCTTTAATATTAAAATGGCTATAAACGTGTTATTAAACTAAAGTAAGAAATAAAATTCTAAATTAAGGGGCTACAAATCATCAATAGCAGACTGTATTGCTTACGTGTAGATTCTTTGCATGTGGTTCAGTTTGGCTTCTGCGCATGCCTATTCGTTTATATGCAAGTGCAATGAGTCAAATTGAATCATGTGTAAAACTTCATCAATGGTTACATCAGATAAACCTCAGGACTGTTTGCTGACATTTACATATTTCCTCTGCTAAATTAATCTAAAAAATGAGCTTTTTATTTTGCATTTATATAAAATCATTATATTTATAAAACGTTTGAAAATCATGTCGAAACAATAAAAAATTATAAATTTTTTTATCATTTGAAGAAATTTTACGTATTTTGTAATATTTTAATCATTTGAATAAAAGTATATATTTTATAATTGCTTTACTTTACATTCGTTATTATATCTAAAATTTAATGACGGTTGTAGAAATTGAATTTCATTTTGAATTTATCAATTTCTGAAATAATGATTTTTGAATAAAAGAGAAATGTTTCTTAAAAATTTATTTATCCAGTAAACATGTTATCAGTTTTTTTTAAATAGATTACAGGATTTTACTGTGCATACTTTGGAAATAATTCTTTTACAGCTGATGCTTTTTCAAATATTGAATGATTTTTTAAGATGAAAAAGTAAGGCTTTTAGAATAGTTATTTTATAATTTAGAATATATTTATCTTTAAATTGTCTAAAAATGCTTTTAAAAATTATATTTATTTACTACAGAAATACCAAGTATATTTTAAAATTTATATTTATGTTATTAATTTCACAAATGTAAAGTTATTTAGCGTAAACATTACGTTATGGTGTAAAATATTTTGTTTTCATTCTTTATGTAAATTCATCAGTTATATGTTGAAAATATTAAAACTGTTTTACACATTTTCAAATTTAAACAATAAATGTATTTTTCCTATATGATTCGGAATATGTTCGTATATATAATATATATTATTAAAATCATTAAATTATTATTTTTATCATTATCAAAAACATTTTTATTTTTGATAATGATAAAAACTTATTTTGTATAATAATTGAAACTTAATTTTATTACCATATTTAAATTTTTTAACCATATTTCTATTTTTACATAAAACGTAGAGAGAACCACACAAGAATAATAAATTATGCAATGCTCTATTATTTTTATGTGGAACAAAATTCAAACTCACACAATTAAATAAAAATTAAGAACCAAATTTAAGATAATAAAATTTAATATAGTTAATTATAAAGGGATAGTTTAGAAATTAAACTGATTAGTTTGAGATAAATTAAATTTCATAGTACGTTTTATTAATTAAAAAATTTTATTGTTTCATGTATAGTATTTAATTAGAAACTTTTTGGTATGAAATATTCTATGTATATGATTATGTTATATGTTAAGTGTAATTATGATATATTTGGGAACAATATATTTATTTTCTCAACCAATGTCAGGAAAATTAACTTTCAATTGGACGAAATATTTAATTTATAATTGAAAATTCAAAATTGATTCATGTAAATTTCTTATCTGGAATTTTTATAAAAGATAATATAATTTTACTTTTGGTACTGTCTCGAATGATATATGGTGAATTTGTTAAATTTTTCTCGATATAAAAACCTACAATAGTGAACAAATAGCTAAATTTAACTACTCCAGGAAACTAAATTCAGAGAACATTTTTCTACTTTTTTTAAAGGATTTTCTTCGTTCCATACGAACCATATTCAAAAAATAAATCCGAATAATAATTCCAGCCTTATGTTTCAGATACTTCAGATATTCGCTTACAAGCATTTGAGAAGTTTTTCTATTATCAAGGGAATGCTTATTCAATAATACTTTCATATAATAAAGGAATCTTAAGAAATCTTACACAATGTTCAAATGAATCATATTGATTCTTGGTAATTATTAAAGTAACTAAATCCTATGTAAACATACTTTTTTTTATTCAATGTTTTTGTGTTTTAGTAATTACTTGCACATCCAATGATGAATAATGCTTCCAAAACATTTTGGGAATATTCATCTCATAAAATATTCAATATAAAAATTACAATAGGTAACTAATGAATGAAACTTAAACAAGCAAAGACGAATTATACTAACTATTTGTTGGGAATTATTAGTTTAAAATATAACCTCACTTTAACCACATTTGCGTAAGCAATATTAAGTGTTGTTTTGCAAGATTAATTTTATTTGTAAATAAATATTGAATTTTAAAGATTTTTAAAATTATCATTTCTACAAGTTTAATAACATATATATATATATATATATATATATATACATATATATATATATATATATATATATATATATATATATATATATATATATATATATATATATATATATATATATATATATATATATATATATATATATATATATATATAATAAAAAGAGTCAAAACTAAAAACCACATGTATTCTAGCAGAGCAGTACATAACTGCATTGAACGTAATGTCAAAAAATCCCTATTTATCATGTGAATAAAGTAGAATTCTCTAAACATATAAAATCTGACACTGACACATTGATATGTAACACCATTTAATTACAGTTATGTTATAAAAATACGAACTAAATATGAGAATAAATTTAATTATTTATTTATTTTGCTTATAAGAATAAATTTAATTAATTATTTATCGCTATATTTAGTTATAATTTTTTTTTCATTTAGGCTGTATTTAATTTTAAACTTAATTACCTAATTGTCTTTTTTTAAAAAAAATGAAACGCACAGTTTGAGTGTAAAACTCTTCCTGGATTAAATTTAAAAACATATTGCATAACATGTTTTGAAATGATTTATTTTAGGTAACACAATGTTGTTTGTTTAACTCTACGAATTAAGAAAAATATATGGACCAAAAATTCTTTAAAAAGAATATTCCATAACTTCATAAATAATGTTGGCATTCTTCGCCCTTTAGCAATTGAGTGAAACAAAGAAATTTTATTTTGGAATTTCTCGCTTGGAAAAATACCATATGTGACCGAAAATCTCTGTGTGTACTGTTCTTCTCTAGAGAAAAGAATATCAGAGAAATGTATTTCTCAGGGCATAATAAAAAAACCAGAGTTTCAAATGAAATGTATTTCATCGGAGCTAAAATAAATGATTTTTTTTAAATAAAATAATCGACACAAAAGTGATAGATTCAGTTCTTTATTTTGCTTATGCTTTATTTATGCTGCAAGAGCAATATATTTCTCTTTCTTAATTTTTTGTTTCTTAATTGTATGCATTTTTACATAAAATTTCAATAAGGCTTTAATGATGTAATAAAATGTTTTATAAAAAGAATTAGCAGTTATAATTTGCGTGGTTTTACATTTGACTAAGATTAACTTAGTTTCATCACTTCGAAGTCTTCTAAAGGAATATTCCTGAATTTATTGAATGAAATTTTAAAAAAAATGCCACCAAATTTTTGAATTTAATAAAGCAAATTTGTTTAATTATACTGAAAAAAAACTTTTTAAGAAAAGACAAAACAATATATATGAAGCTTCTTTCTTTTTTCCACAGAATGCCTTGTTATATTTAAGCATTTGCAATATCTGATTTAAGTTTTAGAGTTCTTAGATTGTTCCGTTGCCTCCAATTCATATAAGTCCGGGTCCTCACTGTAGTTCACGCCGAAAGGCACAACTATCGATTTAAATTTTTAGATTCTTGTATATCAAAGTTCTAAGAAAAATACAATAAATCACCCAATATCTGAGGAGAGGAATGCTTTCTTGGGGAATCACTGCTTCACAAATTTTATTCGTCTTAACATTTATGCTTTTATGCTGCAATTCACAAATTCATGATTCCAAGGAAAGCAAAAATTTTTGAAACACTATATCGAGCGTCTAGCGATTTTCACCTTTTACATAAGCTTAAATACATTTTTTGAAGTGATAGGAGAATGCAATGAATATTTAGCTTAGTAAATCGGTAACAAAATGTACAATATGTCTTGTGATCACAGTGAAAAATTTTAAATGAAGAAGGTTATTATGTAGTGAATAATCAAGTTCTGCGTCAAATATTTAGGAAATTTTAAAGATATAACCAGTAGTAACGAAAAAGAACGATAGTTTCAGTAAGTTTCAAATTCACTTCTGTCAATTATGCATTTGATAATGAAGAGGATATTAAATCTGATAATTTATCAATGGCTTTTTTAGAAAAATTCGAAACATGTTCAGTATTCCCATACACTGATTTCTCGCCAAATCTGGTAACCGTTGTTTACGTTGTAGTGTTGCCGATTTCAGCTTTTGTTTTTATTGTAGTGTTGCCAAATTTAGTTTTTGTTACTATTTTTATTTTTTCGTAGCCAGATTTCGTTTTTCTCGAGTTTTAAATAATTTTTACGTTATATATGTGCTTTTTTTAGTGGCAATAGCTTTTTTAGTTTCACTTCGAGAACTTTCCAGAACTTTCTTTGCTAATTGTTCTACGTTTTATGCTAGTCATTTTAATTTCGTTTACTGTTGCTGATGGAATCAGTGGATTTCCCGCTCTTGTGTTTCGTTGTCGCCAGTGTCCAATTATCGTAAAAAATTTTTTTACTATTTCTTTTGTATTATTTACTTTTATTTGGTTTAATTTTAATATATATTTTTTTATTAAATGATATATTTTATTTTATATATTTAAAGTCTTTAAATATTCTTTTTTCGTTTTCTTAATTTATTATCATCTTTTTATTGTTTTAATTACTTTATTTCTTGTTTTAATTAAAAATGTTGTCGAAAAATATCAACAAATTCTGTTAGCTAAAATTAAAGATAATAATGATGGTTTTTTTAATTTTTCCAGTTCTAGACCAACAGTTGGAAAACCCGGAATTGCTAATAGAATTTTCTTAGTTCAACTCGCTCAGGATTCTAAATTATTAATTGAATTTTTAACTGAAATTGCATTTTAAAAGTCCCGAATTGTAGGAAATGTGGATCTGAAATGAAGATCACACCAAAAAAAGCTTATTCAGATGGTTTTTCTTTTGTTTGTAAAAAAACTATAGATGGAAAGCAATGTAACACTGAAAAATCTATTAGACATGGTTTTTGGTTTTCAAAATCTAAACTAAAATTGTTTGAAATTTTATTAATAACCTATGAAATTTTGCGGGGATCTAAAACGGAACAAATTATTGAGGAGTATTTATTCGCAAAAGCGACCTTGGCTGATTGGAGGCAATTTATTAATGAAATTATTTTAGATTATATTGAACTTTCATCAGAAAAAATAGGGGGGAAGGGCAAAATTGTTGAAATAGATGAGTCCAAATTTGGTAAGCGAAAATACAATAGGGGGCATAAGGTTGACAGTCAGTGGGTTTTTAGGGGGGTTGAGAGATATTCCGGTAAAGTTTTTTTAGTTGCTGTTCACAATAGATCACAGGATACATTAATTTAAATAATTAAAGATTGGATTTTGCCAGGAACTTCCGTGTATTCCGACTGTTGGAAGAGCTATGATTGTTTAATTGAGGAGGGATTTGAGCATTTAAAAGTCAACCATAAGTTGACATTTGTTGATCCCGAATCAGGATGTCACACGAATACAATTGAAAGTACCTGGAGGCATGTAAAAGCTACTTTACCTACGTATAATCGTAAGACAGATTTTAAATTTTACCTAGCAATGCATATGTTTCATAAATCTTGTATAGCTGCAAATGATGATTGTTTTAATAAATCTATTGAAATCGTTTCGGGAGTTAATTGGGATGAGTACCAAATTTCGGAGGTTTGATTATTTTTTTAAATTCTATTGCTGACAGGTATTTTTTATTGTATTCATCTTTCATTTTTATTTACTTAAAAAGTGTATTTATTTAATTTTTTAATTTTAAAAAATGTATATATTTAAAAAAAAGTTTTTGCATGCTCTTTTTTTTATCTTATTTTACTTTATTATTTTTATTTTATTTATTATTATTTTTTTTTTTAATTTGATAATGGTGACACTGGTGACAAACGAATAATGTCAGCTTGACTTCATATCAAGTAAGTCCATTATTTATCTTTATTTCCCTTTTTAAAATTTCTGAAATGCTTATTTTTCGATCGAACTTAGGGAAATTTCCCGTTTTAATAAGCGCGCGCCTAGCTTGGCGACAAAAAAATTCGCCGCGTCGCCAAGTGTATGGGGATACTGAACTTGCCCAAAAATTCTGTTGAAAATGCAGCAACTAGTTAAATTTTAATTGAAACTAATTCAAATTAGTTCAATTTTACATAATAAGTGATGCTGCCCTTCTCATGGCTCTCGAACATGTTCTATTAATAAGAGATTTGATGAATTAGCGATGCACGAGAGTGAATATTTTTTCCTAAATGTCATTCTGAGTGTCTAGGGAATCAGTGTACCAGAATTTTGTAAAAGTACTTCACAGTACTAATTATTGATTATCTCCAGGACATCATTATTACAGATTTTTGTACTGGTTATTACGGTTAAATTTAATCATTTAGTAGCAAATGTTAGATTGAATTATACTCCTAAGAAATGCGGTGATCAACAGCCTTAAGTGGAAAGTAAGAGACTTTATCTTTGAAAATCATGTCAAGTTGGCCACGAATGGTATACCGCAATACCATTACACCCATGGCAGTTGTCACTGTTTTCAAATAAGTAGTTGCTTAACCATCTCGTACTTATATTGCCTTAGGATAATTAAAGATCTGTATTGCAGTGGCTGACAGTATATTCTCTGATATTGTGATGCTAATAATACTCAATTACTATACAAATATGTTGTCTTAATAACTTTTATTTGTCCACTAGAGCTTTTTGAGGTTATTTGACGAAGATAAGAAAATATTATTTAAATTATCATGAAAATTAAATTTAATTTATCACTAAAATTACATTCAGAATTAAAATTTATTTTAATTTTAAAATAAAGAGGAAATATCTATGTAAAAAGAATAATATTTTTACGTTATTAAATCATATTCGATAAGCATTTTCGATATTATAATTTGTTAATCCCCATATATCAAAAAATATTTCAACTGAGAAATAATAAAAATAATATTTATTCATAATTTAACATTCGATAATGTCAAATATATATGTTAATTAGGCAGGGTACATTAGACACATTTTATATGTTGATTAATTCCAAACATAATGAAGATAAATTTAAATTTATAAAATTAGTAATTAGATTGACACAAAATATTTTATAACCCTTTTCAATGGACTTCTATTTACCACTTGAAGAAAATTAGTATGGTAGCCAATTTTGCACCAGGAGAAAAATGATCAAGATTCATCACTTGTCTCTTGTAACGATGTCCAAGGAATAAAGTCCAGGGGTCTCATATTAACTAATATGGGATGAAAACAAATTGGACCCATTCACCTAATGTATCTGCCTGGGAACATGTGTAGCTCGAGATGTGAAAATAGAAATACGAAATTTCCTTACGCATCTAAGTAAATAACAGATATGAGTGTCTTTTCAGCGAAAAAAATGGTCAATGATATAATTGAATATAAGTTCAAGCCATAAATTAAACTTTGGGTAGATTCTTTGATCTCCAAGAATTCATGAAGATTTTAAGATCCTCATATAAGCATTTTACGTTGATTTACTATGTTAGATAAATAAAAGCAAGCTGCTTTTCAAAGCATTATGAAATGAAGAGGTTCAACATCGTCATTTATCGTTCTTAGAATGTCTGTAACAGTACATTTTTATAGGAATATCTCCATTAAAAATCTTGAAATATTTAAACTTTGTAAGCATAAAGTCTTAGTCTTTTCCTAAAAACCTTGTGCATAGTCGAAATGGCATGTTTAATTCTCTTGCTCTAATCACATAGATCTCCTAGGACTGTATAAAGTTGTCCTACTCAGATGCTCAAAATCAACACTGTTTATGCCGTGACACCTGGGTTTCGTCTTATTTAAGGCGCTTCTAGTTTCCAGAAATCTATTTTTCCAGTTTGTAGTAACCTTTTCCGAAGAAAGATCCTTCTGGTATATTCTTCAGTAACATTCCTGTTTCTTCCTTGTTAATTGTTATATTTTTCTAATAAAACTTCTCTTATTGCTAATCATGTTTATCAATTCATCTTAATAATAAATTCAAATTCTAAATAAGCTTACCTTGAGCAGGTTTTTAATTTCTTTATTAACATAGGACATACTTAAAACAGGACAAGACATGGAAAAAGAACAAAACATAGAACAAAAAACATCTACATCGCTCGGCGCAGAATCTTATTCTGTTTGTAAACAAAGATTTTCGTGCAGTGCGCCCTCTATAGACATATAGTTGCAACATCCTCCCCCCGATGAACTTCAAAAGTTCATCAAGAGTAGAGTCTAAATTAATACTAAGTTAATTCACAGATTTTCAAAACAATAAGACCAATACTTAATAATAATCATATAATAATACTATGTTCTAGTAATAATAGCATATGCCTTTGTAACAACATAATAATGTAAAAATCAATATATATATATTAGCTTTACATATTAATTTTTAAAGTTAATTTCAATATCAAAAATCAAACCTAAATAAAGATACATACATATACTGCTTACAGTAATTATAAAGCTACTCATTATTTCAGCAGCAATTCTACTACAATTCTGTAAAAGAAAAAGAAAATATAAAGTTAAACAATGCTACTAAATGTATCATAAAGTTCAATTTTCATAAAGTTCGATTGGATACAGCAACTGAATTGGACGTTTCAAATGAGTCCCAGACGGAAGTCTCACTGTACAGGATCGTGTCTTTCCATCTCTGCCAACATGAACGTCTGTGACGATACCACACTTCCACATAAGCTTTGGCACTTTATCCTCGTGAATTAGAACAATTGAGCCCTTCTTTATTAAAATAGGATTTTTCTTTCTCAAGGTGGATTGATGAGCAGACCTTAATTCCAAAAGATAGGATTTTTTCCATCTGTTCCAAAAGGCAGTCACTATTTTTTGTTGATGCTTATATTTTCTGGTGAGGACATCTTTCGTTGAAAGGGGTAGTACGGATTGTCCAGGAAGAGACAATATTCGTCTACCTATCAGGAAGTGAGCAGGCGTGAGAATCACTGACTCATTTTCTTCATCTATATAAGTTAGTGGTCTAGAGTTCAAAATGGCTTCAACTTCTACGACCGTGGTTTCAAGCTCCAAATAATTTAGAGATGTTTTTCCTAAAATTTTCTTGAGGGAGGTCTTCACAGAGCGAACAAGTCTCTCCCAAAATCCTCCCCACCAAGCTGCCTTTTCTACGATGTTTTTCCAAGTTATTCTTCGTTCACTAAAATAATTTCCGCATTCTTCTTTGCTTAAAGTTTCATTTAAAAGATTAAAATCTCTTTTCACTTTAATGAAAGTTTTCGCATTATCTGAATATATTGTTTTACATAGTCCTCGACGGGATATAAATTTTTTAAATGCTCTCAAAAATGACGGTACTGACATATCAGTTGTCAGCTCTAAATGTATAGCACGTGTTACTGCGCAAGTAAATAGCAAAATGTATGATTTCTTCGTTTCTGAATTTTCGAATATGTACAGAGGACCTAAATAATCTAATCCAGTTATTTCGAATGGAAATGCTTCCCTCACACGATCTGGGGGCAAACAAGACATCTCTTCGGTAGCAGGCTTCGCTCTGAATTTCCTACATAAATTGCACTTGAATATTAAAGATTTTACTCTTTGCCTGCCTTTAGGGATGAAAAACCTTTCTCTCATTTCTGATAGTGTCTCTGATAATCCAGCGTGCCCAGTGATTTCGTGACATCTGCGAATAATTAATTCAGTGAACTCGTCCTTACCAGGCAGCAACAAAGGATGTTTTTGTTCATAACTCAAGTCTGAAAACTGTAATCGCCCACCTATTCTAATCAGTCCATTATTATCAAGAAATGGTTTGTACAAGGCTATTTTTGAAGAAACTGGTAACTTTTGGTTAGAATTTAAACTTTTTATTTCTGTAGAAAATTCTTTCTCTTGAGTTCCTTTAATCCAGTAAATTTCGGAATCATTCAACTCTTCAGCTGACAGTGGTTCTTTTTTATTCCCTTTATTTTTCAAGTTAAAAATAAATCTTTTGATCCACGCAGTAACTCTAAGTAATTTTGTAAAATTATTAATTTTACATATCTCCAATAAGTCCTTAGTATTTGACTCAATACAAATAGCTTGTAAAATTATGCATTTTTTCTTCTTCTTTTCCTCTTCAGCTATCTTCATTTCTGGGTCTGGATATGCTATAGGCCAATGGTTACGTTCCTCAGAAAGCCAATAAGGTCCATTGAACCATGCTCGATTTTCTTTCAACCTTAAAGAATTTTCACCTCTCGTTAAAACATCAGCAGGATTTTCTTCCCTGGACAGTAGTTCCATGATGAGGGATCAGTGATGCCTTGAATTTCAATTATTCGGTTGCAAACAAATGGTTTCCATCTTTTAGCATCTCCTTTCACCCAATGAAGTACTATCGTAGAATCAGTCCAATAAAAGCAGTTATTTACTTCCAAATTAATTTTATGCAAGATATATTTCATTAACCTACAACCTATTACAGCACCCATTAACTCTAAACGCGGAAGAGTCATCTTTTTCAAGGGAACAACTCTAGATTTTGATGAAACAAATGTAGTTTTTATTTCATTATTCTCAATAAACCTAATATAAACGACAGCACCATAAGCTTTAATACTACTATCGCTGAAACAATGCAATTGAATGTCAGATATTCCCTTAATGCTGTTACTTTTAAAGTAATGTCTTTCGATTTGAATTTCCTTTAAATTAGTTAAATCCTCACACCACCTTTTAAATCTTTTTTGAATGTCTGATGGTAATGGTTTATCCCACTCATATCCAGTAATCCAGCATTCCTGAACAAGGATTTTACACGTAACAGTAAATGGATTAATAAATCCTATAGGATCATAGAGTTTACCAATTACTTTTAATATAAATCTCTTTGTAATTTCTTCATCTGGATTCAGTATGGTAACCTCTGGTACTGGAATCTTTAATGTATCTTTTCTACTATCCCAATAATATCCTAAGACCTTGCTACAATCTGCTAATGGCACCAGACCAGGGTTTTCTTCTTCGTCCCATTTCTGCTGTAAGGAAACACAGTTTGTTTTCCATTTTCTCATGTTAAAACTAGCCTTTTGCAAAACCTTTTTCATGTCTTGTTTAATTTCTATGGCTTCTTTTTCACTGTCTGCACCACTTATTAAATCGTCAACATACATACAATTTTCAATTAAATCACTAACAACTGGATAATTATCTCTGAAACTTTCAGCATGATGCTTAAGTGTAGCTGCTAACAAAAATGGGCTACAAGTTGCTCCAAAAATAACTCGAGTCATTCTGAGAATTTTATATTCTTTTTCTAATTCCCCGTTTAACCAAAGAAATCTAACTGCATCTCGATCTTCAGGTGAAAGTAAGATCTGCAAAAACGCTTCTTCAATGTCCGCTGTAAACGCAATTCTATGTTGTCGAAAGTTAATTAATATTCCTAATAATTCTGGATTAAGATTTGGTCCAGCATCTAAGCATTCATTTAATGAAAGGGAATTTGTGGCATGAGCAGAGGCATCAAATACCACGCGGAGTTTTGTTGTAACCTTATCTTCTCTAAGTACTCCTTGATGTGGGAGATAAAATGATATTTTCTTGGGATTATCAGAAACGTCTTCTGCTATTTCTCTTTCAAGGTAACCATCGATAATTGTTTGGTATCTTTTGAAGAATTCTGGATTTCTCTTAAACTTCCTAGCTAAATTATTTAGTCTGTTAAAAGCTATTTCATAGTTGTCTTTCAACTCCTCAACCTTTTCATTAAAGGGTAGTTTAACTTGATAACGGTTATCTTTTAAACTAATGGATTTTTTAAACTGATTTAAAATTTCGTTTTCCTTATCAGTATTATCACTTTCGTTTTTAATTCCAATTGATTCAATTTCCCAAAATTTACGCAATATCATGTTAGATTCAACATCTAGATTGCTTCCTATTGTATGAACAGCTACTTTCATAACGTTAGCAGATTGCTGTGTGATCATCCTATTTGATGTAGCAACTGAACCATTAATCGTCCAGCCGAACATTGTTTGACATGCAACTAAAGTTCCTGACAATCTACGAACTTTACCAGTCACAATTTTCCAGTAATAATCACTGCCTATTAACAGAGAAAGCTGTAAATGCCGTTCATTGAAGCTTTGATCCGCTATTTTTATTCTGTTTTTCTTACACTGTATAATTATATCTTTTGCAGGTGCACTTATATGAGCATTGCTAATATTCGGTGTTTCTAAAGCTTCGATAACTAAGTGTTTTCGCATAAAGGGACAATTTATTTCAACTCTCACTTTATTTCTTTTTTCTATAACTGGTTCAGTAGAACCAAACGTATAAATTTGTAACTCTTCTTGTCCTACTATTTTTAAATTTAACTCTTTAGAAACCCGCTCAAGGATAAAAGATCGGCAACTACCATTATCTATCAAACATCGAAATTTCTTATTTCTATTATTTCCTACAATATTTACAGTTGCGGTTTGCAAATAAATATTATTAATTGTGTCCTCTTCTGAAACAGAAGTGACAGCAGTATCCGATTTCACATCAATTTTATTAATATATTCATGTAATAAACTATTATGTTTCCCCTTACAACTATTACATCGCATTTTCGAAAAACAGTTATACGCAGTGTGGTTTCGTTTAAAACATAAAAAACATTACCCCTTCTGTTTTAAGGCGTTTTTCCTCTCGAGAATAGACTTAAGACATTCTTTACTAGTATGTTTATTTGAAGTGTCACTCTCGCAAAATTCGCATTCCCCCTCCTTTTCTGCGGTTCCGACATTTAACGCCAGCGCCGTCGCATTTTGTTGTTTGTATTTTTGTGTGGGGTGAAAAGAATTATGACCTTTCGCTGCGAAATACTTCGGGTATCCCTTTGAGTGCGACTGGTCTTTCACTTCATTCGTATCACGAAATAAAATTGTTTTTTCCCTATTTTCGATTTCATTTCTCAAAAATTCTAAAAGTTTTAAACAATCCCAATCATCATTTTTATTATATCTATTGTATTCTAAAACTATATTTTCTGGCAACAATTTTAATAAGATAGGAAATAACAGGCTACCATAATTATTCAATTGTATTCCAGCGGCTTCAAGTGAGCGAACTTGAACATAACATGTATCGCACAGCTGGCGTAATTCTTTCAACTGGCCGCATGATTTTACAGGACGCATATTTAACAACACATTTATACGAGCTCTAACAATGATATCTTTTTGCCCATATCTTTTCTTTAGTAACTCTACAGCAGTATAATAATTATTTTCTGTTAAAGTCAAACCCTGAATCGAAACTAAAGCTTCACCTTTCAAAAACGATTTTAAGTAGCTAAATTTATCCGTATTTGACAAATTCTTATTTTCATGTATCGATCCCTCAAACTGACTCCAAAATTCTTGCCAATTTTCGTATTTACCATAAAATGGTTCTATAGTTAATTTTGGTAGTCTTACATTAATTTCGTTTTTCGATGTTACGGGTACATTAGCTACTCCTAATAGTTTCGGTTCCGATTTCAAATAAGTATTTATTTTCGATTTAGTAGAAATTATCTTTTCTCTAATTTCCTGACTCGAAATTATTTCCGATTCTAGCAGATCTAAATCATTGATATAATTTTCAATTTCTAGGTCTAATTCATAAATTAGCTCTGACTTTTCGCATAATTGTTGTAAAAGTTCGTTTAGAGTCGCTTTATCAACAATTTCTAATTCCAGCTGCTCATTAACCTTATTTAATATTCTTGTTAACAAACCTCTAATTGTTGAGCGTTTTCTTTTCAATTTATCAAGATTCAAAGCAACCGCTGTTTCGTTCGAATCGACCGACATATTTAATTTCAAATATATTGAGCAAACAATAAAATAATTAAATATATTTTCATACAAGCCAAAAAACAAATAATGAAATCAAATACTGCTGTATTCTGTTATTTATTTACATTAAATACAAAATAAAAATCATAATCTAAATTCTAAAGGCTAGTTTCCCGGGTTTCGGCACCATGTTATATTTTTCTAATAAAACTTCTCTTATTGCTAATCATGTTTATCAATTCATCTTAATAATAAATTCAAATTCTAAATAAGCTTACCTTGAGCAGGTTTTTAATTTCTTTATTAACATAGGACATACTTAAAACAGGACAAGACATGGAAAAAGAACAAAACATAGAACAAAAAACATCTACATCGCTCGGCGCAGAATCTTATTCTGTTTGTAAACAAAGATTTTCGTGCAGTGCGCCCTCTATAGACATATAGTTGCAACATTAATTTCGTTTCGAAGCACTGTCTTAGCTTCTCTTGTAGTGTTGTCATTCTATTCAATTTCTGATTGAATAAAACATCAAATAGAATAAAATGTTGAACGAATACATCAAAATTAAACATACTTTTTTATATTATACCAAAAACAAAAGTGAAAACATACAATTAACAGCGCACGCAGGAGATTTTTAAAAAAGAAAAGATTAAAATAATTCTACTTTTTTTACAAAAGATTATTTACCGAAAACAATATTTACAAAAAACAAATAATATCGAATTTGTAAATGAAAAGTTTTATTTCAATGATCGTTATAAAGGAAAATATATTAGCTGATCTATGTATAAATACATAGTTTGTTTATCTTCATTATTTTAGGAATTATTAAAAATCAAAATTTATCCAATATTTTTTAAGCACTCTATATGTGTAAAAGCAGATGTGATTAGAGATAGAAAGATAAAAATCCAGATGATTAGATGATATTGAGAAATATAAAAGAATACTCTTATATGTAAAATATATTGAAAGTTATAAAATCACATATAAAGCTACAAAAAAACAACAGATAGAAAATTTAGCATTTTCATTTTTTCTTAGAATTAAATTAAATTTTCCATATAATGCAACACAAATTTAGTTAAATAGAAATGAATAGTCCATGTATTTACAAAAAATCAGAATTATTAACAGAAGTCGTTAGAAGCAAATATTTGTTTATTCAACTACCGGTTCCATTAGATTTTGCTAAAGAGATTAATTTAATGAATATAATTATTTTTAGTAGACAACTTAAGAATTTAAGTTTACAGTACATTTGTGTGTGTGATTTACAGTTAGATATCATATAATCATCCATTAGAATTATAAATTTCTATTTAACTATGTAAAATATAGTGTTACTTATTTTTTACATTTTTAAGATTATTTATTTAAGTACAGATTACATTATTTAAGTACAGAATTTTATGTAATGCTAATGCAGCATTTTATATAATGCTAATGCAACATTAATTATAAAAATAACATTTTATGTAATTAAATGCAGGTAATATAAAAGCTAACGCTACGCATATTTCATTATAAAAGATGGACAACTTAATTGAAATTAGTTATTTATCCTGTAGTTAATGATGCTGCCTGGTAATCAACTTAACTGGAATAAAAACAGTAACTAATGTGCATAAAATAAGTTGACACTATAATTTATAAAGTAGAAAACTTTAATGTTTTAAACAGTAGATATATACTGATCTAGTAACTATCATAATCCCCTTCTAAATACATTATTAAGAGTTCTCAGTAATTCTGAAGAAATCGTTTTATTTAATTAAATTATTACATTATAAGTTTAATTGAAATGAAGCCAAAAAAATATTAAACTACTAATTCAGTATTTATTAATTTGAAATAAAATTACATAATGTTGCTTGTTAATTATGTTATTCTCTCATCACAAGTTTTTGTTTTTCACGAAGAAAAGAATGTAGTTCGAAGAATATTTTCGTTAAAACTTTTTCTAAGACATGTGCAACGATTATTAAATTGATGCGAAAACTATCTAGTTGCATTCTCAATTACCCTTTAAAATAACAATTCCTTGAATCATGTACATACATTAAAACTACACAGAGAACAAAAAAAGGCAAGCTATAAAAATTTAATTAGGAGGTGATAATAGGGGAAAAAATAGATTATATATTTATATTCTATAGTCTACAAAATGCTTTTGCTGTAATTGCATTTTACTGATACGTTTGAAAAAAATAAATTTCGGGACACAAGTTTATTCATTTCCAATTAAGATCAAATATCGTTGTTATTCAATCAAAAATAAATGTACGGCGTAATAAAATGGTATGAACTAAATTTTTCGGTAAAATAATACGAGATAAGTATTTTAACATGACATTTTAATAAATGATCGTTTCAAATTTCATTGCATTTAAAACATGTTGTTTTAATTGACCACACGTTTACTTTTGTAAAAAAATATTAAATTGATAATTATATATATTAAGAGATCATAAGAAATAAATTTTGAAAATTAATGGTGCTTTCTTAAAAAATAAAACTAAAAGATGAAAGAAACTTAATTTCGTTAGATTTCCCGTGAGAGATAAATAATTAGCATGAAATAATTAAAAAAATATATAATTAATTAAATTTCACTCACAAAATACCGCAATTATATTATAGATAATGCAAATTGATTTCATTATTTCCCTTATTCATTACATTTTATTCCATGAAAAAATATAATTTGCAGTAAAATTAGTTTTATTCTATATATTATACACTCAATTAACAAATTTCATAGTAATTTGAAAAAACCTATCATTATTTTATGTCTAAAATGTAAAATATGCTAAATCCTATTAAAACTTTACTTTTATTTTACATTAAAACATGGAAAATTTAAATAATTTTGAATATTAAATTTAGATGTTTGTAATATAAATTTTAAATAGCTAAGTTATAGTATTATTACGTTAATTATTAATTTTTAATAGTAATTCACTCTAGAAATTAAATATTAACAATATATTTTTTATTTGAGAGAAATCTGTTTCTTTATATTAAAAGCAGTTTGTATAAAATTAATGTTAATTTTTTTTTTGCAGAATATTAAACACTCGATTTAATATTATTCAGAAATGCACCCTTCATTTAAAGTCTAATAGTGAGTATGTTATTGGTGTTTTGGAAAATTATCAAAATATTTATAATCCATAAAAACACATATAAGCTCATGTGCTTAACAGGATTTATTTAATGAATTATTAATCTCTACACCTAGCAAAGTTTATTAATATTTTATACAGATTTTGAATATAAAAAATCTATAAAATTTTACAAAGAGACTGACAATGTTTTTATACGCCGAGTCAGAAAAGCATACTTTAAGAAATATTTTGCATTTATCTTAAAAGTTAAACATTATATTTATATTATTCAGAAATATATCCCTTATTAAAGTCTATTATTGAATATTAGTTGGCATTTTACACAATTTTTAAAATATTAATAATCCATTAAAATGTATGTAAGCTCATATACCTAACGCGATTTATTTAATGATTTCACAAATTTTATTACTGTTTTAAGCAGATTTTGGTTCATAAACAGCATTTATGAAATTTCACATAAAGATAGTGCAATTTTCTTATACACAGAGTGAGGAAGACATAACTTACAAAATATTTTGCAGTTAGTTAAAAAGTTATTAAGAAAATTGATAATTACATTAAAAATAGTTTTAAAAAATCTCAACAGAAAACATATTACTCTAATTTAAAATTTCTAATTCCTATATTAGACGGAATTATTTTGCAAAATTACTACGTATTACCTACTTCGCGTACTTACATTTTCTATTTAAATGTATCATCAATTAATGATTGTAAGATCAATGCTTGTCTAATATTTACACACTTGCCAGTAAGAAATCAAATATTTTACATATATTTTCAAATATACTTATTTAAATATACATTCGTCAATTAAAAATGCATTAAAAGTTTATTAATAGCCCAGTAAATATAATGTATGAGCTGAAAATAATATATTTTCAATTAGATAAAAACATATATAAGCACATATACATAAAAATATATAAAAACATATAATATAACATATAATGTAAACATATATAAGATTTTATATCTGTATTTATGAGAATTACTTTTTAAAAATGGTGTCATTTCAGTAAGCTTATAGTTTATAGCATTTTCATATTTTTCGTTTTTAAGGTTAATAATATTTATATGTTTTGTTTTTGAATATTTTAAATTAACTATTCTGCCTTTCAAGTTCATTATTATATGTTATTAGATTAGTAAATATATAAAATAGATTCTATAAGATATTATAACAATATTCTCTAAACTTTTTGAAGAACGTTAAAAAATTTCGCAAAGTGTTTTATTGTTTTCTTTCTTACCTTTGGTGATTGTTGGAGTAAAATAATAGTCTAAAGATGGAAAAGATTTATTTTTTAAATTATTAATTTTAATAGAATTAAATAACAATTTTATAGTTATAAAAATTTTTCTAAAAGATGTAAGTATAAAAATATACGTTTAAAAAATAATAAGTAAATAATGTAAAAATAAAGTTATTAGTATCTTTGAAATATTATTCTTTATTCAAAGCAAGATAGATTTTATGTATACATTAATCCATTATATCAAAAAATCAACAAAATTTTTTTATCAAAATTATATTCATAACTGTTACATTTTTGTAATTTATATCTAACTATAATGCCTTAGATTTAAACTACATGGACTATACTGAAATTAACTGAATAAGATTTCTATGCATTTGTGTAAACTAAATATATATTTTTGAAAGGATAATTTTACAAAATTAATTTAGTGGTCTGACTGGGCACAACCAAAAAGTAATGAGTTCAAAAATAGGCCTAACCAAAGATCTATCATATTCAATAATTGTTGATGGGTCACATAAAAAAGCTCATTGTTACATTGTCATTCGGGTGAAATAATACCGTAGGAGGTAGTAGGTCACAAATCTAAGGGTCTTCTACTTAATCCTTGCTTCTAAATTATGGAGAGTCTCCCATTTTTGAGGATTATGATTTCACATTCACTGATCGCCCACTGTTATAGATGTAATACCCACTTTAAGATATATAAAATAGATCTTGTAATCTGTTTTATTTCCTGCTATCTGTTTCTTCCTATGTATTGAAATTAAATTCCTTCTAACTAAATGATGCGAAGAAATAATTTATGAGGCTATAAATAATTTCAATCTTTAAAATCAAAATGAGAGATTATGATCAAATGTTAATATTTTACAATTAAATGGTAATAGGACATTTCCGAGCAAACTATTATATTTCCCGCATAGAACTTTTGCTGAATATATCAGAATATTTAAATATTTTTAATACATTGTAACTATTTTAAAATTTAAAAAAATGACGCAAAAAATTTCAAACAATGTTTGTGTGTCAAGATATAATTTATACAAGTAATAATACATCTCTTGCATGTATTCAAAGTAGATTATTAATAATAAATTTGTTGGATTTCTCTATAAGCATTTATTAAACATTTAAAATAATAAATAACAGAAGATAAAAAGTATAAAATGTATCCTAATATTACTAATGATTTAAAAAATGAAGAATCTGAAATTTCTTTAATATTTAAGACTTGTTGCTTATAGAATTAAAAGAATTTCCTTGATGAAAATAGAATATCTTTAGAAATTATGAACTTGATTAATTCATTTGCAATACATCCTATTGTTTTGAATATATTGAATTAAACAGACCAATGAAAATGTTTTCCCAGTCAATGAAAAATTGACTATATTTCTTTTCTGAATTACGTTTTATGATAAGGTTTTTGTTTAATTTTAATTAAATTTTTCAGCAATTAAACAAAATGTTGATTTTAATTAAATATAAAGATAATGCAAATTAATAGAAAACTTGAAATGATACATGATAGTTAAATGCATACAGTTTTTAATACCTATATTGTTTGTGTAGTTCCAAATGGTTTATTAGTTTTAAATCTTTTTCAAACTATCTGAATTTAGTAAATTTGTAGAGAATGATTTAAGGAACACTTCCTTTTATATTCATCGAGTCGCAAATGAAATATAGTAAAGACACTAATCGCATTTGCATATTTTTCATGCCACATGTTTTTCTTCATATGTAGTCTCGTAAAAATGTCTTAATATAAAATTGGCATCTTGTGGGGAAAATATAACTGTTCTATGCAACCTTTTAGTTATTTTTAGTTTTATTTATATTTTTCGTTTTCTTATAACATTATAGTTATTTAATTACTATTGAGTATAAATGTGCAAGCATATGCAAAATTTGAAAAGTCTGAATAATTTTCTTTTTTAAAACAGAATATCAGATTACAAAGTTTTTTTTTATCAAATTATCTTAATTTGTATGACATAATTTAGTAATTTAGTTACTTTTAAAAATATTTATCATTAATAAGGAAGTATATTTTTTAGATGCTTTCCCATTGAAAGAAATCTTTCGCAGCAAAAACATTTTATGAAAACATTAAAAATAGATTCTATTACGTTAATAGAATAATATTATAATTGTAATCCTGTAGGAAGCATTTTTTTAACTCATTCAAAAATGATTTGCTAATATGAAATTTTCTATGCTTAATAGAAATATGTTTTATGAATATTAATGTCTTTTTCTTTAAAAAATCATTTGAGATGTATTTGAACACGTATTTTCATTTCCAATGATTTTAAAATAAAATTATTTTAAATGAAAAAGTTACATTATTTTAAATGAATGAACTCTTCATATATGCTTTAAAATAAAACTGTATTTTCACACAAGCACATGAAAAACTTATTCCCATTTAAAATTTGCTTTTATGTTTAAAAATATACATTTAATGTGAGAACCATTCCAAGCTTTGATAGTAATAATAAAGAGCAAAGTGAGAAAACCTTTGAAGTAAAAGAAATTTTTTTTATTATTTATTAATGAATTTTGCACTTTTTTTTAAAATTAAATTTGGAATTTTTTTAATTCAAAATTTTTCATAAATGTGTTCCCAATTGCAAACGAACTTCATTTAAGAAAAAAGGCTTTTCTTCTTAAACATATAACTTAATTCAATCGTATAAAGTCACTATGAACAAATAAATTGTTATATTCTTACTACAATAATAAAATAAAATTAGCGCAAATAAGCAAATTATATTATTTTAAATTTCTTGAATCGATTGTTTTTATTTTAAGCAATATGACTTACTAATATGCAATATAAAATTATCATAATTTACGCTATTCATGTACAGAAGATCGTGTTTCCTTCTGTGAGAAAGTAGGCAATATAAAACAGAAATTTTTTGGACAGTTTCAATTTCATGGATTATATATAGCTTAGGTGAATCAATAAAAATCATTCGAAAATGCTAAAATATTACTAAACCAAAAAAAAAAAATGGAATTTTCCATATTTGGTAAGTTTATGCAATGTTTATGTATATTATTTTAAAAGTCAATTTTTGTCTCCTAAATAAATCTCATGATTAAAATATTTCTCAATATAAAAAAAATAGAAAATATTGTTTAAATTATACTATGATTTATTTATTTTATATTTATATAACTATACATGAAACTTTTACCAGTTAATTAAATAAATACATATAAAATTCTTCATTAAATTATACTTAAATTTCATTGTAACAAATTAAATGGAAAAGAGTATTAACTCTATCGAATTATATATTTCATTTAATCGTATTTGGGAAATTAAGAATGGAGTTTTAAACAGAGAGCTGTGAAAATAATTGAAATAAGAAAGAAGTTTATGTATTAAAATATTGTTTTTCCGTATGATTCACAATAAAACTATCACTTTTAAAGATTTTGTTTTCACACATAAAATTGATTTTTTTGTTTTCAAGATTTTTCCATCAATATCTATCTATTTTATAGGTTTAGCACCTTTAAATATTTTCTTAAATTTATTTTACCAGAAATATAATTTCATTTATCTATAATCACTTTATGAACAAAACAATTTCAAATATTTTTCTATTTTATATTACATTTAATATTTTTTTTATTTAGAAATGTTATCAATGTTTTAAATTTGTTTCATAAAATTTAAATATTTAATTGAATTTTTTAAAAATGGGAAAATATAGCTCTCTAAAAAAGAAAAACATCGCATTTTCTTTTTTTAAACGTAAATTCTGTTTTTGTTTTAGATAGTGGTAAAGTTAGAAATTTTGCTATAGCCCTATCATAATTAAATTTATGTATTTAAAAAATATTTATAAAAAATATTTTCTAATTATTTCAACTAATTTTCCAATGAGGAAAAGCTTTCAACGAATTCTTATAATAATTTTAATTGAATCTGATAGTCAACAACTGAAATTTTATGCTTATTTTTAGGTTTCCAAATTTCCTAAATTCCCTATATTATATAAATCTTCTGCATAATAGAATATAATATCATAATTTCTTCAATTATGTAAATTGAATTCTTCGCATAAGCACATAAATCAAATGCATACAACAAGCAACATATTTGTCATTTTAATCTCATAATTTGTGCTAATTTATTTTTCTAATTTATTTTCCTACTTTTACTTTTGTTTTTTCATTACCTAAATAAATACATTTATAAGTAGTTGTGTGTGTGTGTTTACAAAATTTTAAAAATATTTAGTATTTCATTAATAATTTTGACTCTTCGGCCATGTAAAACGTTGTTTTCGATATCGGAGATTCAAGTTTCATCAGAATTCCTACTTGAAATTTTGATTTGCTTTTGTTGTTTTTGTTATTGCATGCCCTTGAGGTCAGCAGCACTAGACAAGGTCCATGAGCACGTGCACCTTCAAAAGTCCAGCACCATAAGTGGATTCTCCATCAGATCTCTCCCGGAGAGACCAAGCCATTGAAGAATATGTTCAGGAGAGGCCTGTTCATTTAAGCACTTGGAGCAAATTTCGAATTTCTTCGTTCCCTCGACAAATTTCAAGTTACTAAGATGGCTACTTCTGAAACGGGCAATAGCCGTTTGTTCTTGATTATTAAGGCCAGTAGCCAGGGAAGCACCTGGACGCGTGCAGTGGTACCAATGATGCTCAGGAGGGGCAATCCAAGTGGTTTAATTTTCGTGTTTAATCTTTGAGTGAATCTCCTGAAATGTGAGAAGTGACGACAGCACACCGTCCTCAGCCACACCAGCTTTGGCCAAAGTGTCCACAATCTCATTCCCCTCGAGATCCAAGTGGGAAGGAATCCACTGTAGGTGAATATAATGCGATACGGAGAGCCGTTTTAACACATTTGAAGAATTGAAACCCCAGTCCTGTCTCTCACTTGTTGCCATCTGGCCAAATGCAGTATTGCACTTTTATTATCAGCTAAAATCCAAATCTCAGCTACATGAGGAAGTGAATTCAGGGACTCCAGGGCTTCCTCTTTGGTAATAAGCTCACTACGGAACACTCGCTTTTGTTGTTTGGATTTTTGAATGTTTTTCTTGATATGTGTTTAAAAGCACAAATTTTTATAGTGATAAGTTATGAATTATTATAAACTTTTACTATTTTTTTAATATCGAAGTTATAGTGATAAAAAATTTGTTTTATTTTGGTGTTAGGAATTTTATTGAAGTGTTTAAGCTTAGATACGATTATTTCAGTATTTAATGAGATAAAA
Source organism: Latrodectus hesperus (assembly GCA_037975125.1). Classification (NCBI taxonomy): domain Eukaryota; kingdom Metazoa; phylum Arthropoda; class Arachnida; order Araneae; family Theridiidae; genus Latrodectus; species Latrodectus hesperus. Next base: position 64,106,460 of record CM075855.1, read on the forward strand.
ACCAAAAATAACTTTTTGTAAGTATTAGTTAATTGAGTTTTTAATTTCAAATGATTAGTTAATTTATTGAAAAATTTCATAGAATTTAAAGATCAATTCTATTGGAATTTCTGTTCAGCATATCAAAGAAAGAATATCTACATTTTTTAACATCCATCAAAATTTACTGACATAAGCAATTGAAACAAGATTTTCTAAATTACTAAATTAAAAATGAGCAAGTTTTTCATTGATTATGAATAGAATTTTTGAACTTAAATATATTTTCACAATCACCTCCCACCAGAAAAAGCAACTAATTACCCCCTCAGTAAACTACATTTTTTGAAAACATGCTGTTTTAAATAGATTTTATAAGAGAATAGTAAAGACAGAAAACTATTTTTCATTTAAAATATCAATATATAAGAGTTACTTTTTCAATAAAGAGGTTCTCGTTAAATTAATTTTTACTATAACTAAATATTTCAGCGCAATTTATTATGGAAATTAATAAATAGGTTGTGACACAAATTCTTAAGTTATAACGATGTGTTGCAATATAAAGTTTTCAGTAAAGGTATTTTTAAAATTTTTTTATTAAAGCTTACTTAATTACTCAAAGAAATTCAATTTTAAAATAAAAGCATTTCAAGTAATAATAAAGAAAAAAGTTTCTTTTACCTTTCTATTAACAAAAGTAAAAATATTTCACTTAACTGGAATTTATGATTAAAATTTTCTTAATTTTTTAGAAACTGAAAATAAATTTATTATTGATATTTAAAAGGATTTAAGATTATTAATATATATATATATATATATATATATATATATATATATATATATATATATATATATATATATATATATATATATATATATATATATATATATATATATATATATATATATATATATATATATATATATATATATATATATATATATATTATTTACATTTATATATATATACTCAACACTCATAAAAATCATTTTCAGCAAATGTATTTATTTATTAAATATTATGACTTATGACTGTGGGAAGAGAATATTTCTCGAAAAAAAATATGTAATTTGGCTATATTCCTTTAAAATTTTTGGAAGAAATCCGCTTTAACTGAATTCAAGTATTAGCATAATTAGGTTTTCTTTTTTTATTCATTTATTATGTAGATTAACTTAGTTTTTTAATATATAAAATTCGTAAGCGTAAAATCTACATATATTATTGCAATAAATTTAAAGTTTGACATTCAAATATCTGTATGTTCATACTTTTTGTCTAATATTTTGAAAGCATTTTGAATTTTCAAAATTATTTCCAAACATGGGAAGTCACAATATATTTCTTAAACTAAGTGGACACATCACTAATATTTCTAGAATATCTGAAAACAATTATCCATCGGTAAGCGATAATCTGAATTATCTCCTATTACCAAAACTGAAGTGATATGTGGATTTGCAGTAATAATTTAATGGCTAATTAAATCATTCAGACAGAAATCAATTTATTATGCATCTTGATTGAGTTATGGTATCATCGTTTAAATCATGTTAACGCTTAGGATAAATCTCGCGTATCTGATTTTCAGTAACGAATAAGCTGCATTATTTTAAAATAATTTTTATTCTGTAATGTACTTACTACTTGCAGTTTTCTTTTAATTATTTTGTTAATATTTGTAAAAATTATACTAGGTTAAATAATATTTACAATGACAATTTAAATAAATTAAATGTCTTGATAGGCATAATTTTCGGATAATAATAATTACAAATTTACATTTGATTGTATGTATGTGCGTGTAAGTGTATTTCTAAAAAATGTATAGGTGATAATAAATATAAATTTGTGAGATAGATGAAAATCATTTCGTGGTTCTGAAACATATGTATTCTATTTTCCATAGTATTTAAAGAAATATATCGTCTATTGCTTAATGCAAAATTTTCAAGTTGATATTGTTTCTGATTGAACAATTTTAAATAATTATTACATTTAAAAAAATTAAATAACATTGACTTCCTAGATGATTAATAAATTTTATAATTAGTTATTTCATAACCTTTTCTGTGCTTTTGCAAGTGATTCTTGCTCTTAATAAAGAATAAATTATCATTAATTATTTTTGTACATCGAATGATTTAAAGAATTAAAAATTATATTTTCTACATATTAACACTATTGTATTTCTTTTCCGCCGATTTATTTTATTTTTTATGATAGTGAAAACGTAGATTTTTAACTTCTTCTTCTTCTTAGAGTTGGGTTTGTATGTCATTGGGCACCTCTGCTTTTATCAGCATTTTGTATTATTAACTCTAAACCCAATGTTTCCTAGTTCCAGTTGCTCGGGTCACCCACTTTATTAATAAAGTCCGATAACCCTATAATGGAGTCTAGGTGTAACTCTCTAGTATGGATGAAGATTTTTAACTTACACTAAATCATTTTCGTTACTTAATTTCTCTTTTCAAAAATTAGATTTTTGCATAATATCATCAGTAAATTTAAAAAAACACTTATAATAATACGCAGCATATTAAACCTTAATAAAAATATAATTTTAAGGATTATAAATTAAGATTTATTAATTATATCATACAATATTGATATAGTTTGATATGCCATAGCTTATGTAATCTCCTTGCGTTTAAAAAGCAATAAAAGTAATAAAGATTTTTTAAGAAAATTTGGTTATCCTGATCATCTTAAAGCTAATTTACTGTTTGTTAAAATTCAGTCAGAGATTTTAAAGATATATTTCAAGTGATTTCAGACAGTGAATAATAAGTGATCGTATCATCAGAAAATATTATGTAGCTGGAAAAGATCAAGCAAAGGTTTTGAGTGTGTGTGTGATTGTGTGAACATATTAATAAATCTTTTTATGTAAATACTACTCCTTTCAATTGAGGCCGTATGCTTATTATTCCTTTCAATTCAAGCAAGATCAATCAACAAATTTATATTCATAACTGCACTGATAGAAAAAAAGAAGATGAAAATTGATCATTCTTGTTGACATACGAACAGTCAAATCCAAATCCATCGAAATATTAAGAGAATTTTTGAGAATTAAATCTGTAACAATTTTCTACACTCATACGAATCATTTATTTTCAAAAAAGATTGGTTTGCTATTCCAACAAAACTCAAATATTTAATCCAAAGTACATCAACTTTCATTACTAGTTCTTCTGATAAAGATTTAATATAGGCTATTGATTTTATTAGCTAAATTTCACCGTTCATTTTGAAATGTTTTTTTCATGTCTCTAATATGTTTACTAAGTTATAATGAAATAAATATTAAAATGGCATAATAACCCATCTGTAAGAAACGCTTTTATTCTAGTTTCTGAATTTTCACATTATAATTATTTTAATGATGACATCCAGTAATTATAAATAATTCAGAAGAATAGTGTTTAAGCGGTTTAATAGATAAAATGTGAAAACTATGAATATCGAATATATGCTAGTTACTTCAAATAAAACTCTAATTAATCGAATTATATTTACTAATATTTATTTCATTTAATTTCATTCTATTTCAAGAGAAAACAGAAATGTTGGCAAACAAAGACTTAGAAATATTTGAGGTGTCTCTGTGATGTGCATGATGAATATTTTTAAAACAACTTTTCAAAATCAATAGGAAGTGTTCTTAGTTTATGACAGAAAGAGATAACTTCTCTGCAGTAATGTTATGAAAGTAGGACCTTAAAGAATAAAAATGCAATATCAACAACTGATCATCTATGGTTTAGAATGACAGTGTAAAGATTAAACAAGTCCCATTGATAATTAGTTAAAAATCCTTATACACTTCTATCTTGGATTTAAAAGAAATTGTATAATACTTTGGAAAGTAAAACTCAGTTAAATAAAATAACATAAAATAGAGTACTTTATAAATAATTCACAATTTATGAGTTAATTCACAACTCTGAAGCTGTTTGTGAAACAAAGAAAAATTGTATAGTCTCAAATATTCATAATTTCTAAACAGTTTGATTTTTACTGAAAAATTTCTTTGTACAGACATGTGTCGGATATAACAATTATTTCATATGAAAAATAACCAACCTGTTATTAAAATATATAATCTTGATAAGTTTGACCTCTGTTCTTATGTAAAAAAGATACTGTTTTATTACCTATTTCATGAGTAAATATAGATATTGATATTTTCATTAAATAAAAAAATTACCTTTTTATTTTGAAAAATAAAAAGATGAAAATGTAACAAACAAAGAAAGTAGACTATAAATTTAAATTGCATTTTAATTATAATGAAATATATTCCAATTAATATATGATTACCCTTTTTTATTAAATTTATCACATATTTTCTCAATACCTTAATAAGCTTTCGTTTTATTTTGTATTTGATGCATTATGTTTCTGCAATATTTTGCTTTTTTTCACTAGGTAATCAAATTAATACTATATAAAAACTAATTAAATTTATTATTAACATAGAATTAGCAAATTAATATATAATAGAAAATAGTTCATAATTTTAAATACATTTAAATGATTTTTCAGTTCATTTATTTTATATCATAATCACTTTTAGGAAATCATTTAGCAATATGAGTTCTTTAAAGCTTGAAAACTATTCAAAATTTTGTATATTACGAAATAATGTCATTGATAAAATGTTGAAATAGGCAACAGATGACAATATTCCTGATTCAATCTGCATGTGCGAAGCCTTTTATATTCCTCACTTTTTTGATAAACTGCTGTGAAAGATTTTAAATGTATACAAATTCGTGAATAACGTTACTTTCATGCAATATTATATTGAATAAGAATCCCACATTTGTATTTGAATTTCAAAATGAAACACAGATGTGTTTTTTGTTCTGTGAATCTAAACAGGTTTCCGACATCAGTATTTCCATAGAACTTCCAATAACATATTTTTACTGAAAACTCACATCATTCAAAACTAACAGTATATTTTATTATAATACATGTTATTTTAGTAAGCTTTCTGAATTAGAAAATAAAGATGATTTTTACGTTTCTAGAATACATTTAAATATATTTATTTTATAAGCACATTTCGTAAAAATAATGAAAATTATGACTATTTTGAATTAGTAAGTATGATCACAAAATAATATTGCCAGAAATAAAATAAATGCTTATAATACATAAATTTTAAGTTTAACTTCTTAAAATCCTTTATCTTATGTAGTATTTTATTCTCAAGTGAACTCTTTCATAAAAATCAGAGATTTTGGCTTGAATAATTTTGCTCTTTATATTTTATTTTATTTCATTTTTAATCAACATATAATAATTAAAAATTTTAACAAGTTTTCTTTTTAGATCTCATAGTTTCTTAAAATATTGTATTCATTTACAATGGATTATTTTACATCATTCTTATCTTAACTCTACAGTAACAGCAGAGAAATAAATTAAATTAATACTTCTTATATAAAATGTTTCAAAATAAAAAGAAAGTCAACAAAGTATATTTCAAAGTCATTCCTGTGAGGAAATGTTTTTTATGTTAATACGATATCAAAAAGCATCATAGTAGAAAAAATTCTCTTCTACATTTACTTGTGAGTTATTCTAAAATTATCATAAATTTTTGAAATATGTAATTAAGAAAAAAAAGTGAAACATTAAAATGAAAATCAAAAAAGTATAAGTACTAAAATTTTGATAACAAAAAAATGAAAAGATTTTTAGTTTTCTATGAATTAGTGATCAAGTACATATTACCATTAAATTTTAAATTGGATAGTGATGAACATTTGAATCTGAAAAACATAGAAGTCTGAATGAGAAGAATAGCTGTGTTAGATGTATCTGTTGCACTAAAAATAAACAGGTAAATTAATTATGCTGACGAAAGCACTAAATATCACTTCATAATATTTTAGAAATATTAATTGAATTTTTTTCATTCATTCACATACCCTTTAAACTATCAAGATATTAAAACATAATGGAAAATATTTACAAAATATTTCACAATTGATACTGGAACTATAGGAACCCGCATATTATTTATAAATCTTCTGTTATCAAATTGAAAGGCCATGTTTGTCTCATTTTTTAATAAAGAAAAAAACTTTTAATGTGACGTAGTTTTACGGTACATTAAATGTAAGTCTTTCTGTCTGAATGCAATTTTAAATGTCAGACATGTCGGAAAATTCCAGGAAATCTTTATCTTATGATAAAAAATTTATATTCTAGTAGAGAGCTTCAGGTACTCATCAAAATTCTAGTTCATAAAAAACCAATCATATGTTTTATGGCTCTTAAAAGAAATCTATACAATTTTATTTCCTCATTTGAATTTGAAAATAACCAAACTACATACGCGCAAGTCAAATAATGGAATATAGGCTGGATATATGGCATAGCAAAATAAGCCCTACTGTAATACTTCCGAGTGAATTGCAGTTTCGTTAAAAGGAATCATTTTTATGTTTTTTTAATCATATTATTTTTGCATATTCTGTTATACATGTCTTGCATTGAATTCTACACGTATTATTTTATGATTATATATATATATAATATATATATACATATATATATATATATATTTATATATATATATATATATATATATATATATATATATATATATATATATATATATATATATATATATATGTACATATATATATATATATATATACATATATATATATATATATATATATATATATATATATATATATATATATATATATATATATATATATAAACAATATGTAAGAATAATGAGGTAGGTTGTGCGTTGAAATTTTTTCACCATTGTTTTTTCATCACATTTTCTTTTTAATATTTCGTAATCATAATTCTACAAAAGGAATTTTCTCATTTTACTTTTTGAAGTGTAGTTCCACAGCCTTAGTAATATCCTAATCCATTAAAGATTTCTAATTGTTTTTTGAGTTCTTCATAATTTTATATTTATATTCATAATTATGCAACGCTTTTTTCAAATTTTATCCATAATCTTTATGGAGTCAGTTTTGGTAATTCTTAATAATATATATATATATATATATATATATATATATATATATATATATATATATATATATACATATATATATATATATATATATATATATATATATATATATATATATATATATATATATATATATATATATATATATATATATATATATATATATATATATATATATATATATATATATATATATATATATATATATATATATATATATATATATATATATATAAACATCAAGATGTTACAGTTATAAATGTGAAGCTCTGAATTTTGTGTTGTGCAAAACTTTTTCTGCGCTTTTCTGAAGTGATATCGCATCAAAATAATTATAACAACTTTGTATATCCTTTGGGTATTTGGTACATGCTAATATGTTACATTTCTCAAATTAAATAACAATAATCTGTTAGAGGAACTCATTGATTATTTGTCCTGCTTATACTGTAGCTTGAATTTGTTACCATATATTATAAAAAAACTCTTATTTATATTTCCAGTTTCCTTCAACAAACTTTAATCTTCCTTGAAAATTTAAGCAGCTTATCATTCTAACTTATAAAATAAACCATGTCAAGGCCACTGTTATGAAGTTATAATACCACATTTTCCCTCTCAATATCACAGCAGAAATTTCCGTATATTTGCGGTCATAAATGATTTTTTGCTTTTAGCTGATAATGAAATTCAAATACAACTTTGTTACTTTACATATTATCTTTGTTCAAGATCGAAACACAATACGAAAAACAAAACATCAAAATTTTATACAATGTTATTTATTTTACGAGTTTTGTGTTAAAGCTGAAGTAGAAATAAGTTAAAGATTGTTATCAAAAATGCATTTACTTTTTGTATATTTACAATAAGATAACACAGAAATATGATAACCGCCTGTAATTTCTAAGTAACACCATCAAATAGTTCAAAAATATTTTCTGTTATCAAATTGAACATTTTTTTAGAATATATTGTAAAGAAACCTAAAAATAATTAAAAATTAATTAGACACATTCTCTGTTTCTTTATGGATTTCAAGTGATAATTTTTAAATTAGTTAAAAAAATTGCTAAAAGAATTTCATTAAAAATCTTAAATAATTTAATACAGCTTTAAAAGTAGATTTCTCTCAAAGTATAAAATACATCATTTATTTTTTTATATAAAAATAGCAAAAAAATATAAATTTCAAGTGTAGTTGTGGTAAATGCAAGTAAAATATTTTCAATTATATATATATATATATATATATATATATATATATATATATATATATATATATATATATATATATATATATATATATATATATATATATATATATATATATATATATATATATATATATATATATATATATATATATATATATATATATATATATATATATATATATATATATATATATATATAATACCATGACATGTGTGTTAATTTTAAACAAAACATTTTTTGTTTGTTTATTAACATAGTACATGTAGATAATTATGCTAAAATATTTTAGTTGAATAATAATTTTAAGAATACATTTTATTTAGGAAATTTATTCAAATTAAAATTACTAATTTTACAGTACTTTACGTCTTCAATGCACTATTAATCATAGAATATTTGATTTATATTGTGAATATTGAAGGAACAATAATGTATTTTATCAGAAAAAATTGAATAAAATGATGTTAAATGCTGTTAGTAAGAAATACCAGTAATACACGTGATATTTTAAATTGCACAATAATAGATAGTTAATTTTAGTAACATTGTCAATAAAAGTTATTAAAATATGTTAATTTTTGATTGATAGCATGTGAAGCTTAATTAATTATATTTACAGTTAAAGGATTCAAACAGTTAAATTCATCATTTTTAATTTCACAGCGTAATAATGTTAGAGAAATGACATTACCTGTACTAGAATTTAAAAAAACATGATACAAATCATTTTAATCAATATCTTCATCTTGAAGTAATTTGTAATAAAAGTTAATTAATAAACATGATATGAAAAATAATTCAACAAAAAACATGCTGATCGGAAATTTTTGTTGGATTGTAAGTCTCAACTGACAGAAAAATTACTTGAAATTATGCAAAAACTTTATAAAATAGTATTCTTTCCTCATTTAAAAATTAAGTAAATATTTTACATATTACTATTGTAACTAAAGCAAAAGGAGTTTAAGAATGATTCCAAGAAGGTGAAAAGTAAGAAGACTGTGTGTGAGAAATGACACACAAAATATATTTTTCATATTAGAATATACATAATACTATTAAAATTAATATATATTTTTAAAAAAAACGAATGACTTCGTCTATGCAAAATTTATATGTTAACTGTAATGGATTTCATCTATTATAATTAACATGGTTCGATGACATTTTAATAATATCAGTGAAAAGTTTATATAGTTTAGTTGAAAAAGATACTTCAAACTTTTTGACGAATATAAATGATCCTTATAAAATTTAATAAATAAATTCTAATATTTATTAATATTTAAGCAATTTTTTTACTTTATAAGAAATTAAGTGTTATATCTTAACTCTAAATAATGTCTTCTTCGAATATTTCGTGATGCCATCAACAGAAGACATGAATTTTTAATTTACTAAAAAGGTGTCGTTGATGATAAATTTAAGTTCTACAACATTCTGCAAATTACTTAAGCAGTTTCTTTACGACGTCATGAAGCGCCAATTAATTTTGATAGCTTTAGAAATAGAAATTCACAGTAATGATAATCTTAAAACTTGTGTGTAAGAGGCTATATTCTGTCTGACAAATTTATCATAAGGGATATTTTTGACTTCTGGATCAATATGTTTAATGTATTTCCTATTTGATATTTTAAAACATTCAACGCAATCAGTAAAAAAATACATTATTTCATATTATTTTTTAAAAAATGTTGTATATTAAAGTTATAATATGATAAAACTATGTGTTTAACATCTTTTTTCATTTTTGCTTTTCCAAAGTTTGAGAAATATTTGACATTAAAAGAAATTCTTCAAATTTATTAATGAGTTTTTCTTATGGGAAATGTATCAGAACAAATTATTTTAATAAGTTTTTATTTAAAGCTTTTGGATTCCTAAAAATATACATTATATTAAAAAGTGCATCATCAAAAAAAAAATAATAATAATCTGATTAAAATACGTGATTTGTTGCAAAAATATTTCAATAATCCAACGTATTTTTAAAATTGTTAAAATGAACAACATAATTTAAATTGAAGAATATTTCAAGATTGGTAGTTTTTCATTTAACAGTAAATTTTAGCGAAAAATTCAAATTCTAAGCATAGAAATTTATCTAAATCTCCAACTTTATGTTGTATCTAATAAACTTATTCTTACATCAAAAAATTAATATTTATCATTTTAGTTAAATATTAATTTTACTAAAATTAATATTTAACTGTTAAAAGTGGTACAAGAAATTACTATTTTGATGTAGGAAACTGTGGCTTGCCGCACAAAAGCAAGTTTGAATATTTTCAGTTACTTACGTTTGGAAAGGAACTGAGCTCATTACAATGGAAAATTAGAGCTCTTACCATTTAGATTCAAAAGGGGCTCAAATTTCACGTGGCATAACGCCAAATCAACTGATGATTAAATAATTACACAAAACACTAGAAGCATAACAATTCGTGTGAAATCGGTAATATAATACAAACGTTTTTCGAGAAATTTGTTTTACATTTCTATTTCTTTAAATAATTTTTATAGTTCTTGATTTTGCTTCCACATACTTAATGCTAAAAGAAGTATATGATAATAGTGGAGTGCATCTGTCATTATGCTTCTTGTGCCCAAAGTTAATAGTGTACAGACAGAAGAATCTTTAATTCAAATTTAAAAAAAGATGAGTATTTAGGTAATAAAATTAATCAGAAGAAAAAATAACTCCACGATTAACAGACGAGGAAAATCTGGAATAACTGACTATGAACCAATAAGATATTCCCAATCCTTTCTCTTAGTCTCATTTGATAAAAGGAGTAAATCATTTAAACTCTAAGTTCCCATTTTTCTTTCACTTGCAATATTTTTACCAAGTTTTCCAACAATATATATTTCAAAGTTTTTTTAATCTTTGCTATGAGAGACTTATAATATTACTTTCAAAATTTTCGGATTTTCTTTAAAACTAAAATTATAAAGCTGACCATTTAGTTTCTAGTTCGTCTAATTGTTTGGTGAGAGGATAAAGAATGAACTATATAACATTTTTATCACCATAACTGCTGATTTAAATAAATTAGTTATTGAAATATAAAAAAACTGGTTTTGCATGTTTTATTGTTGTCAATCTTAAGCATACAGTTATACATACATATTAAGGCATAAAACAATTTATATAAACAAAACTCTCAGCTCCTTACAAAAAATTTCCCTAAATTTTTCATATAAAAATTAAAATACATTTTGAATTCAGAACTTACGCAATTGGAAAAAAGAAATATATAATCATGGGCTTAAAAGTTATATATTTTTAAAAATTGAAGCCATTTAGATTCTTACATCTATTGAAACTATTTGAGAGAAAATTTAATGTTTTCTGTAATATTTAATAATTTTAGTAATATTTAAAAATATACAATATTTTCTAATGCCAAATTTAATAAGCAATATAAACTTTAAGAGAATTTGATGTAAATTGCAATAGTATTCTTCATGGTATATCATATGCAAATATTATATATGTAATGATATGGCCACTTTGGCCAAAGCTTAAAGTTACATAAGAAACAATACTATCATATTTGATCTCTATTTTAATTCTCAAGTCCAATTTAAAAAATCATAGTTAACAATTGTATATTATATTTATTATATTCAATAATGAGTGCAATATAATATACAATTGTTAAATATGATTTGTATTTATGTGGGTGCACTTTTTATTATGCAAATCATTTACAAATAAAGTCAGAATTTATACAGAGGGTTTTAACACATTTTTAGAACGATTTCGGGACCGTTTAATTAATATTTAAAATTTAAAGACTATTTTTTTTAAATATTAGATCTGATAGCCTTTTTTCTGGACTATAAGTCTGTATCGTGATTTCCATGATAGAAGAGCTTTTCGTAAAATTTTCCAGGGGTATTGCTTTCCATTTCTCTTCTACTACTTTCCAGAGTCCATCTACCGTGGTGGGTTTGCGTTTAGAAAGAGCTCTTTTTAACAGACCAAAGGCACAATTGTCCATAGTTGAAACATCAAGGGACTTCACAGAAATATGTTGAAAAGGTATATATGCAATACCTGTATTAGTCTTCATTTTTTTCAAGGAATGCAGTGATAGTTTTCGAAGTATGACTTGTAGCTTTGTCTTGATGAAGTTTCACACTTTGAAAGTCTTTGGGATAAAGAAGTGAAATTTTTTCTGGAAATATTGGACGTAAAATCTTCTCCTGATAGTATGATGAGTTGATTTTAACTTTTTTTCTACTCTTTTTATTTTTAATTTCCCATTGTAGGAGAAACCTGCGACTATCATAAACCCCTTACTGAAACTTTCTTTACATTGACGGAACCAGGTTTGTACATTTTTTTCTCCTCGTTTTCTGTAGTAAATAGACCTTTTTTTGTTGCACTCATTTAGGTAAACCCATGCTTCATTAAGAGTCACAATGTATCTCCATTTATCTCCTGCTAAATGGTTTTCATACAGGATTCTATAAAATGTTTTGCGTTGAGCCACATGTCTCGGTAAAAGCTGGTGAACATCATGTTTTTTAGCTTTTTTAAGTTGTAAATCTTAATTTATTATTTTATTTATTGTTGCTACACATGTATCTAAAGACTTTGCAATTGATTTCTGTGTCGGCGGATTTTCTCTTGTTAACAGGGATTTCACTTTAGAAACATTTGAAACAGAACGTACTTTTTTCGGATATTCGTTTGGAGTCTTCTTTCCATGTAGAAATAATGATTGATGGTTTTTACCTGTCCGATTAATAATGTTGCTTATTTTGCACTTAGAAGTTTTTATACCATGCATTTTACAACGTTTTTGAATGCCAGAATAAGAATATTTCTCTTCGGAAAGCGCAAAAACATAATCCCTCAATCCACAGCTCGTTTACAAGCTACATTTTGAAAGAATAATAAATTTAAAAGTAGCAAACGATATTTCAAATAATAAGCTATTGAAAAACATTTTTGTTCTAAAACATTTACTTTTTTAAAATTCTTAATCGAAATCGTTCTAAAAATGTGTTAATACCCTCTGTAATTTGAACAAGAAAGTTAGTTTTTTTGCTATCTATATTTTAAACTAAACCAGCGACATTATATTTATAATACTTAGAGAATTAACAGTTCTTTGGAAATGCTATAAATAATTAGTTTAACAATGAGACTTTAATTTGTATTTAAATTTTTTCTTTGAAAATTAGACTTTTATTTATATTTAACTTTTTCTTCCTTCTTTAAAAGTATCCCACAGAAAAAGTTTTCATGCATCATTATATAAAGTGGGATATTATTTTCCACTTTAATATATTCAAATCTAATAAATATACATTTGAATTTCAATTTGAATTCTTAAATATTATTCATTATGGAAAAAGGTTTTAAGAGAAATAACTACTACTAAAATCTATTACTAAAGTAAAGTCAACTATGTGTAATACCTTCATTATTTATATTTTTCTTCAAGAAAATCTATATTTTGTTTTAAATGCCTTTGAAATCATTTGTTGAAAAATTATTGCTAATGAAACAATTATGCCAAAATAAACATTTCAACAAAAGTCCAACTTATAGAAAGAACAACACTTTTCTTTCAAATATTCTTTTTTTAGTGAATTTTTAATGATGAAAAATGTTTTCGTATGTTGTTTAAGTTTACTCAAATTTTTATGCGCTGTATGAAAAAAAATTTGACAACTAAGGTTTTTATAATTATAAAGCTTAAAAAAACAAGAATAAGCGATATTTTAGTTTTTTATTCTTTCGAAACGGGAATATAATTTTTATTATCCTTAAAATATTTAATAAAAATTAGGACATTTGGCAAAAGATACCATAAAACAATTAGTAAAATATCATTAATGAATAGTTAATTATTGAAACTAGTTACCCACCAATTTTACACTATAAATAAAAAATATCAAATAATGTAAACATTACATGTAAAATGTGATATCCCCATCTTTTTTCCAATAAAGCTGAATAAAAGAATTGTAGCATGATATTTTTTGGAAAAACCAATATTGTTTCTGTGAGTTTTAATTTAAATTTTTCTTAGAGAAAATTAGGAAATTTCTTACATATAGTAAAAAGAATTAATGGGTAATTTTTTTAAAGATACAACAACATTATAATCAATAATGCAATCAATATTGATAGTTGTAAATTTTAATTGTCTTCTCTATTTACTTTTGATTTTGTCGTTGAATACATGTTTAGCTTTATTATGATAATAAAATTATATACACTCGTAAACTTGACTTGAAAAAATTTTTATGCTTAGTAAATTTTTGAAAAACATTTATGTATGTAAAATTTAATCAATATGCTGATAAAAATATTTTATGCGTTTATTCCATTTATTTTCTTTTAGAAGCAGGTTATAACTTTTAATAGAATTAATTTTATTGAAATAATTTTCAATAAAACAAAAATTTTAAAAAATGAAAAATTAAATTAAAAAATTATATTCATAAAGAATGATATCCTCACATATATTTCGTTTTCATATTTTAAAGAGAATTAATTTTTTTAAAATTTTCAGTTTTAAAAAATGAGTTAAAACAATAACACTTTAAATTTCTCACTCATATTTGGAAAAAAAGAGTATTTGATACAATTTTAACGCATAAGTACTCTCTCTAATAAATATAAATAAATATAAGAGAAATTTGTGGCCTTATATTTCCAAAAATATTTCCGCTTTGTTACTTTTATTTTAAACTTTAGCAAGACGCAAATTTGCCTAATTTCTATTTAAAGTGATTTCATTTTTAATTAAATTGTGAAAATCAATACTTTTTACTTTAAATATTCTTACTTAAAATTTTCTGTAAAAATTCTTAGTAAAATCATACTTTAATTAATTTATTATTCACGGAAAATCTTTTACTTTCATCATTCAATGATAAAATTTCTAGAAATAAAAACCAGATATTTTAAATTTAAAACAAAAAAAAATTATTAAAAAAATTATTTTGTATTTTAAAAATTCAAAAAAATCATATGAGCATGTAAATTATTTATATATAGATTTAGGATATACATTTTAGAAAACAGGTACCCAAATTGTTTTATATCTTCCATAAAAATATTTGTTAACATTTAGAATTAGATTTTATAAATTTTTGCATTCACAAAATTTTTATTTTGCTTCATTTTTATAATATGATTTATATGTTTATTTCTATCTTTGTTAGTCAAAGTAATATTCAATTTCGAGACATCGTACTCAATAAATAATTGAGCGCTTTTATACTACTTGACAACTTTTACGTAACAATGATAGTCAGCGAAATAATTTTAAATGGAATTTTAACTAAAAACTTGAATAAAATATATTTCTAGTATAGTTAAATTGCCTTTTTCACTAAACAAAATTTCATAAAAAACATGAAACAGAGCAGCAAAATATAAAGTATTATTAAATTATACAAAGGAACAATTTGACAGAATCATGAAAAATACTTGCTACAGATATAAATCTCTACGACAGGAATAGGACTTCAGAATATACCTGACGAGCAGATTTATAGTTTTATTGATTTCCATCAAATTGTTGAATTAAATTTCGAAGTGATGAAGTTATTAAATACAACAATTAAATGCTGTTTTGAAACATTTGTACTTACTGCAAAATATCTTGGTATCCTAAAGAAAATTTTATGGGCTCATGAAAATTTCTCTCGGAATATATTCCCTATATGTCTTACAATAGGAAATATAGGAGATGAATGGGATAAGCATAATGGCTATAAGTTGAAAAATTCTTGGATTTTATTCTCATCTTGAAAGAGACCATTTGAAGAAGTAATGGTTGTCTTTAGTATATGCTTTAATTTAAACAAAAAGTGATAGTAAAGTGAAAGGGAAACAAAATCAAAAATTCTCTAATAAGTGAACATAGAGAGACAAAACATGATATCCATATTCAGTTTCTTTTACAGTAATTAGAATTATAATCAGAACGTCTCTCTTTGAAGAGTTTGTCCGACTAAGATAATAGTGAGGCTGCTAATAAAAGCTTTGATATCATGCAGACGATAATTAAACCAGAAAATATCTGAAGGTTTTGTAACTACTTTGAGAACCCAGTTAATGTTGCTCTCAAAAAAGTCCTTTAAAAGATAGCCATATTCACATTTCATAATGGAAGATATCCTGAAAAATTCCAAGCACCCACCTAGACTAGGATGGTAATTATTGATTTTTCAAATGTGCATGCAGAGAGAAAAAATTGTTTAAAAGTGAATGTGATTGAACTTAGAACTTTTTTCTCCAAATAACGTATTCTTACAACCGTCTTGTTGTGAGATTATTAAGGCGAGCTTGGAAGATTTTTTCATTCATTTTTCAATATGTTTTTTTGTTTTTGCATTTTTCAGGGAAGATATTCTTATTTAAGAAACTACGTCCCAATTGTTCTCAATGGTATTTTATTCCAAGGAATATGCATTCTGTATTATTCATTTAATTAGCTCCTTGTAGAAGCACATACAGTCCAATGGCAAAATCATATTTAAAGATTGACTGAAACTAGTACCATACTATGGTAATACCTTATAATTTATCAGATAATTTAAATATACTTGCCGACACAATTAGTTCTCTAGTAGATTGAGCCACTTCGATAAACGGGGTTACAGCTTAAGCGTTCTCTACTCTGTTTAAAACTGATGCTCACGATAAATAGTCATAGTGAATATTTCTTGCAATTGATTTTTCTTCCAATGGGAAATTATTTAATTTATGAACACGACGTATGTAAACTATTAACTCCAATATCTTGACCTATAAAGTATTCTCTCTTCGATCTTCTAGTGCTGGTATTGTTACTCTCATAATTTTTTAAAATAATGTATTTTTTCCGTAACTGTCAATCATTGCAAATAAAGCCTCAAATTATACTCACGATTATTTTAATTTTTGGTTAATTTAAGTTTAGGAATATTAGAGGTAGTTACCAAGAAAAATAGTTAAATAACAGTGAAAGTAATTATAAAAGTACATTAATAATATTAGTTTATTTTTAATATTTTCTCATTTCTTCCAAATGTTTAATTTTTTAATACGTGTTTATGTAAGTCAACATTTTTTATGCTTAAAACTAATGATATATTTTTTAATCCTATTTATTAATGCTTTACTAATTCATACTGTTTGTATTTACTAAATTAAAGGTTTCTACAATCCCAACTACTTGAAGTATATGGTAATTATAATAGCCTTATTGTTATATATTAATTCTTATTCTTTTAGCTAAGAAAATTGATAATTTAAACTAAATAATAAGAATTATAAGCTGTCATGCCTTTTCTACAAACTAAGATTGTTAAATCGATCAAAAGTTTTTATAATAAATTACTGAATACTGAATCTGTCTGAAACAATGAAAAAAAGTTTAAAAATAATATTATATATTTTTATTTCCTTCATTATCTTGTAATACAAATAAATTTTAATTCTAAAACAATCACATTAAAATTTAAATATTCAGGAAGGAAATTGGCTTATTTAATTATTTGATTGATTAAAATTATCTTTGCTTAAAATCATGTTTAAAAATTAAAATATTGAAAAATATTTTTCGCTTTAAAATAATAGTAATTTATATCAAAACAAATGTTTTCGTACAAAGCGCATAGTAAAATTAATATCAATTAATTAGTATTTCTCCACTTTTAGAAAATCATTTATAAAAAATTTTAAGAATTTATTTAAAAATGATATTTAATCAAATAAATATCAATAATGAATGTTATTTTAGGCGATTAAAGATAAATAACTGAATTTGTTATGAATGATTATTTTATGGCTGCTGATTTTTATACCGTTGAATTGTTGAAATTTTCAGAGAATTTCGAAAAACATTCATTACTAAACAAAACCTTAAGATCGTGTTAAACCAAGGGGGGAAACTAAATGAATTCAAAGTTATATTTTTTGTGTTGTTGTAAAAGAATTAAACAAGCATCAAACGAGTAATTTTTACTTGCTTGTCAGTATTCTATGATGTAAAAGAAACTACCTAAGTTTACTATCGAAATAGTTTTTATCTGGAAAAAAATGTTTTTGAACTTTTTTGACGTTTTCTTGGAAAGCTTGCAAAATATCCTATTGCCTAACTTGCAAAACTAGAAGAATGTAAAATAAGTATTTTTAGAATGTAATATATATATATATATATATATATATATATATATATATATATATATATATATATATATATATATATATATATATATATATATATATATATATATATATATATATATAGAGTGTGTGTGACAAAATATATTTTTTAAAATTAGATTTCTTATGTTTTCACAAAATATGATAAAATTCTATATTATATTCCACACATCTCAATACTTTCTTGAAAGTTTATTGAAATATGACATTTTGTGTATAAACTTATATCGTTGGAAAGTTTGCATGACCTTTGGCAGGAAAAATGCGTTTCGCTATTACGTGAAAAAAGTTTATTACTTTTTTAGACTGAACATCATTTAGCGTGAAATATATTTTGACTCAAATTATTTAAACCTTAAAGATATATTTCTATGATTTGCATATTTTTTACAGATTTTGAATTGCTATACATTATATGGGAATTAATTATAAAATAATTGCATTTTGATCAAAATAAATTATACTCTAACTATGTGCCAATAATTTAATTTTCTTATGTTGTCTTTAAAAAATGGATTCTGAATATTTAGACAATGATGGTATACAATATTGTAAAATAAATATTCAGGTACATAAATATTAACTGAGTATTATCCATCTATTATTTCATCGACAAATGTTCTGTGTAAGAAACTTTTACTAGCTTTTATTAATTTTTCTATCAATATCAGTGCACATTTGTTTAGTTTCATATTAAAAAGGTTTATTTGAAATACGTTAATTACTGTTATGGTTTAAGGACATTTTTTTATTTATTACTAATTTTAACTAGGAGATTTGTAAGTTTTTCAATTCAAACTCATCTTAAAGTTCATATTCTGAATATCATTGGATTTCATTAAATATAATGTCATCGTAAATTCTGGAAATCATAATAATTACTCGAAATGTTATTGCAGCAAAAATGAATGTAAAAAGCATTCTTATCTGCAATATCTTTTAATGTCTGAATTAATACCATAAAAAGTGGAAAAAATTCTATTTAGTTCAATATATTCCAGTAATTACACAATGCTTATGTATAAATAAGCTTATAATATATTATTATCATCGAATAAAATTATGCACAATGACATGAATAAAATTAATTTTGCGATATTTTAACTGTTTTAACTGTTAAAAGCAGTAAAAGTTTATGGACATAATGTTCTTTTTGAAATATGAGAGTATTTATCACATACTAATAAACTCAAAGAATTGCTTAATATTGTATCCCCATTTGAGACAAATACAGCTAAAATATCTTGAAATTCTTATGAATGGTAAACAATGTCATTAAAACATTTAATATGGACATTTGGTTTTTTACAGTCTAGGATATTTTATAATTTCTTATAGTATTTTATCCTTCTTTAAAAGTAAATATACATTAAAATAACTGTAAAAATCTTAAATTTATTCCAGATGAATAAACTCCATTGCAATAACAACAAACTTTCTTTGCTTAACAAATGTAACAAAAACAGCACAACATTATATAACGAATAACTCAATTTCAATATTATTTCTGAGTTTGAAATATTTAAAATTGAAATGTTCAAAAATGTAGAAAATCTGTTATAATTCTCCTAGAAAATAATTTTTAACTATATTCACATTGTACTCACATAATTACTTTAGTAAGCAAACAATTATGCTTACTCTTATAATCGTAATATCAACAAAGATAAAAATTTAGTCTAGCACAATTTTGGTAAGAATGTTTACCACAATAAAGCAACACAACACTTTTTCGCATAGTCTAGATTTTTCATAGTTACTTTACCCATTACCGTAAAACGACAAGTTTGGAAAAGTTTAGGGAATCATGTAGACTATATGTCAACTCAGTGAAGTCAGATACTAAATTTATTTAATCTTTTTCATTACTAAATATTCTTTGAATTTACTTCTATAAAACTAAACTGAAGCCTTGTTTCTGTTGATTTTTATTGATATATTCATTATTGAATTATATTGTTCAGAATAATACTGATTTTGTAACAAAAATAAGTAATATCACTTAAATTTTTCCATTTTTATAATTTACCAGAAGAGAAATAAAAGAATGTTAATGAAAATGAATATAAAGTTTTGCTACTTAAAAAGCTAAAAATAATGCCAATTATCGTTTTGATTATATTATATTTCTGTGGAAAATTTCAAAAGAAAATGTTTAGAAGAAACTTGTATTTAAAAAATAGATTTATAAATGCAAATTTATATATAATTTATATAATAAATTTGAAGGACTAATATATAATTTATATATATTAGTCCTTCAAATTTAATCACGAGTTGGAAAGTTAAATACATATAATATGAATTTTTCGCAAAATCAGTACTAAAATGTATCTAAAATGACATCGAATAAACATTATTTATGGTAAATCATTAAAAGTATTTTATACGATTACTATATATGACAGATCATTTTGCTGAAATTAGAAAAATCTATATTCTTCTATCTCCTATTAATTGACAGTAAAATATATTCGAAACACAAGATTAAAACACCACATTTCATACAACAGACTAATTTAAAATTATCAATTTTACTTTTACAAAAAATAGATTGGTATAAATTTCAGATTTAAAACAAATTGCAAAATGTTCTATCAGAGCATTTTTAAATTTATTAAAAAATTTATATATATAGTTTAGAAGTTCATAAATAGGGTTTAAAATAGCCAGTATGCATCATTGACGGAAGAGCAAGCATGGCTGAAATTTATGCTATTTTATTGGAACTTGAACTCCAAAATGGGATTGAATCCGATTAAGGGAAAAGGAAAACAGCTATATATTTTGTTCATAACCGTATATATTACACTTCATTCACTGGGTTTGTGCATTAGGTATAATAATAATGTAATTTCATTTGCCAATTGTTTGCAAAATATTAAAGAGATTGCAAAATGTTAAAGAAATATCAGTTGTAATAATATCTCTTTGACATTTTGCGATGTGACATTACAATATTCGTAACTTTACTATTCCTATTAATTAATAATTCCAATTAATTCACATTCCCACTAATTCGCTAATTTCTAACACTTCCTATTTATAAGCATTTTACATGTAAATTTATACAGTATTATTAGAAATATTGTGCTTAATATTTCAAAAGTCTCTGTGATTTATGAATACATTTTCAAGTTCTCCGGATGATAAAATTATGTAATAATTCACATATTCATGCATACATATTTATGAACAAGTGTTTGAGTACATTAATAAGTTTTATATGCGTGTAAAATTTTGTTATCCAAATGAAATTAAAATCAATAATTTAAAATTGAATATAAACTGTAATTAATAACTAAACAATTTAAGACCATGGAATAATCGTTTCTACTCTAGACTACAGAAAACTAAAATTTATAAAACTAAAATTTGCATCCCCATTTCATTGAATCCCGTTAAATTAATCTTAAGCATATTTACAGAACATTAAGTTTAATTCAAACATTTTACAACCTCTTTTATTTGATAGTGCAACAGAGAATTTAATCTTAGTACATTGTTAGAGCTAAACTAAGTTTACTAAGTTTGAAATAATGTATAAATTGTATTATACAGCTTTAAAGTAAGTAATATAAAATTTCTAAGGAAACAGAACTTTAATGTTATAAAATCTTTATCTCACATTCAATAAAATGCTGATAATACTGTTTACTGAATTTTTATCACATTAGATTTTCATTTCAGATTGTTCGATAACTTTTAATGACAACACCTAAACTAATCATCCAATGAAACTGATCGCCAACTTTATCTAATATCGTATTTGCCATAAAATAATATCTTTAGAGTTATTAATCATTCTCAATCTAAGTAATGAAGAAAATGAGCGAAAGGTAATGTTAATGTTTACTATAATGTTTTATCTAGAGTAATCTATACGAATATTAACTTATATACAGAAAAAGCAACAAAATTATATTGCCTTTCCATTATTTTGAGAATAGAATATTTGCTTAAATAATAAATGATACTACAAAAGAATTTTTGTTTTTAATTTTAATTTTTAACGTTGCATCATTGATATCAGTTTAGTTGAATAAATATCTACAAATCAGCCTAAGAAATCAATATATCTTATTTAATATAATTAAAAAGGCGTATTAATAAAAAGTAATATTATTATTGATGAAGTATTGTGATCAAGAGTAAATTCTGGTGTTTACATATGTTTAAAAATGATTGTCATTGCCTGTATAATTTAACATCAAAAAAGTAAACGAATAATATTATTACACAAATGTGTTATGAATAGAAGGAAATATTAATCGAGGGAAAAAGTAATGCAATTGAAATTCTGGTAAAAATATTGTAATAATCTGGTTCCGTGAGATAATGTGACTTATATGTAAAATAATTCTGATATATTTTAACATCAAGATAAATATTGATCAATATTGATCATATGATCAAGATAAATATTGATATGATAATTAGAATATTTGAAAACCTTACTTATGGGATTTTACTATTGATTAATAATATACCATTGCTATCATAAAGTCATCACATGGAAATATATTTTAACGTTGATTAAGAAGAATAGTTTTATATTTATTTTAAACATATTGAATTCAAGATAACCTAAATTGCTTATATACACTGCTAGACACCGTAAATGCAACACCCAGAAGAAAGCATGCAAATAACATGAAATTTACACCTGCATTAGCGGAGGTGAGATTTGAAAATGATTAAAATTACAGCGCAGACGCATATCACGCGGTCCTGTGGCGCTACTTCAAAACGCTATTTAAGGCTTAGAGATTTCGACGATTTCAAATTCGGCAATTGTCCTTTTATTTATTTATTTTTTTTAAGGATCATTGATACCTTATAGAAATAAGTGATCATTTTTTGATCAAGTATCCGAGGGCGACAGAGGATGGATAGTCGTCTACCGAGATTGTGGATTATCTTTCAGGGAAGTCGGTAGTCGTGTTGGGGATGAAACCAAACAACTGAAATGCGGATATGTGATCGTTATATGCAAGAGGGAATGACGGATTGACGTGTTCTACCGTATCCACCTCAGTGCACTCACTACTTCACGTGATGACAGCCAAATTGAGCGCACGAAAGTGACGGATTGCTCAGCCACATCATGAACCATAGCATAGCGCATTCAGTTTGTAACGCAACATCCATGTAACGCTTGTACGTACCATTCGACGCCGTTTACAGCAGAATGATCTGTCCGCAAGGCATCTATTGCTTCCTCTACCCTTGACGCAGAGCCACAGGCACCTCTGCCGCCAATGGTGCGATGAAAGAAGGATGTGGACGGCAGGATGGAATGAAATTGATTTTACTAACGAGTCACGTTTTTGTCTGCAACACCATGATGGTTGCATTGAAGTCTGGAGACACGATCGAGAGAGGATGCTGATCTGCTGCGTTATGCACCGCCATACTGGTCCTGCACCAGGTACCATGGTTTAGGATGGTATTGGATACATCTCCGAGGTGTTGGAGGCAGTTGTCCTTCTTTATCTTCAGGGCTTGCCAAGGTTTCTTCGTCAATCGGCACATTGAATTGCTTCCCTGGTTAGCCGGATCTTTCACCCATAGAAAACATGTGGTCCATGGTTGCTCAATGATTCGCCCAGATTATATCCCCAGGTGCCACACTAGATCAACTTTGGTAACGTGTGGAAGCTGCTTAGTCTGCTTTACCTCAAGAACACATCCAAAGTCTCTTTCAATTAATGCCAATGCGTGGAACAGCGATGATCTCCAACAACAGCTACTCCGGCTACTGTGATTTTGAGATACACCACACTTCATAGAAATCTATGAATTTAATCATTTCATACTTGGTGTGAACATGGTATCTACAAAATAAATTTTGTTGTGATATCTTTTGTCTTTTAGGTGTTGTAATTTGGGTGACAAGAAGTGTAGATTAAAAATATTAAATTTCGTTTTCTTGACATTTCAGTTCCAAAATGCATTTTACTCTTTTAAATACTTCGAATTTCTGTTTCTTTATATGCGTTATGGTTCTTTTTATTAAAACAAATTCCTAACAACGCTTATCTAGTTTTCCATAACCTATTAGAATACACTCGTGTCCATAAATTAAGGATAATACAAGTTCAGGCAAAGAAAGAGACAGAAGCAAAACAAATGTGACTTATTTGTAAAGTCTATTTACTAAACAAAAGGTAAACAGCAAAAAAGAGCTATATGTTTGACATCATTACTAAAAATCGCAATTTTCACTACTTGGAGCAAATTTCAAAAAAGAACCTATTTACAAAAACCAATGTAACATGGTTGGTATGATGATTACAACATAGTATGCTCCCAGACGATGCAATACAGACAGTACAACGTCTAGGCATTCTGAATATCAAATAATCAATCTGATCTTGGGGAATATTACACCACTCATCCAGCAATGCTGTCCGAAGATTCGGTAGACAAATAAGAGGGGGTTGACGGACTGCAATTCATCGGCCAAGTATGCACCATACATGTTCTATTGAATTCAAGTCCGGTGAGTATGCTAGCCAGTTAATATAGGTGGTATCCTCCGATTGAAGGCATTCGTATACGATGTTTGCACGGTGAGGACGGATGTTGTCATCCATAAATAGAAATTCAGCACTTATGGTGCCCCGAAACAAACGTATATGTTGTTCCAGAATGACATTCCGATAGATGTGGCCTGTCATGGTTACATTATAAACATGTATGTTAGTTCTGGAATCTAGAATAATTCCTCCCCAAATGAACAATCCTGCACGACCGTAACGATGTCGTTCAATGGTGTTCTCTTGGTAGTAACGGGTACCTGGCCCTCTCCATTTGAAACTCCGGCGAGAATCAGACTGAAAGCTGAACCTGATCTCGTCGGAAAACATCACACAAGACAACTGTTGCAGTGTCCGCAATGCATGCTCTCTACTCCAGTCTAATCGCAATGAGTTGCGGTAAGTGGAACACATCTGACAGGCCTACAAGCATATAGACCAGTGTGCTCTAAGTATCTGTATACAGTCTACCTTGAAACTGTCGTACCGGTAGCTGAAGAGAGCTAACGAGACAGGTCTGATGCTATGCTCCATCTGTTTCTTTTGGCAGTAACTACCAAATAGCGGTCCTCATTCGGCGTAGTAATTCGGGGGCGACCTGTGCTGTAACGTCTACTCACATTACCATTATCTTTGAACCGTTGCCAAAGCCTGGAGATGACACTCTGGGTGATTCCAGGTTCCTCGGATACTTCCAGCTGGGTACATCCACATTTCAGCCATACTATCGGCGCCACCAGCTGGTTTCTTGTAATTTGCATATTACTCTTCAAGATGTGTGTGATATTTTTAGATGTTAAACTTTTATTTTAGAGTTCAATTTCTGTATGCTTATTAATTATCCTTAATTTATAGACATGAATGGAATATATTTATTGCATTTTCACCTTTAGTGTTAAGTCCTAGCATATTGTAAACTGCAAGAGATTAACAGGGATTCATAATGGTCTCCTGCATGAATGTATAAGAAAATAAATAAGAATTACTTAAAATTTGTTTTACATTTTATATTTAAAAGCTGATAATCAATTAATATTAATTTGATCATTACGATTGGAAATTTATTAAGTAATGTTAAAGTAAAATATTAATGAAACATAACTTTAACAACTTAACTTCAACGTTGTCTATTGGACAAATGTTGAAGTGAAATAATTTATAACCTTTGTAAATAATTATTGATTTTATCAGATTTTAAGCAATCACCTTCATATTATCATGAGACAGAATTTATGGCAGGATATTTTTCTCATGCTTCAAAGTAGTTTCGTTACAGTAGTTACTGTATTGACAGAATTTTTCTCACTTTTAATTCGATGTAATTTCTTGATTATAAATACTCACTCACAAATATTAATTGGTAACCGCCGAGAAAAAAATCTTTAGATATAAATACACATTTTAAAATTTTATGAGTTATTAAAAAACTTTGGAAAGTAAGATAAGGCTGAGAAAATATGAAAGAAAATTAATTACAAAAAATATATATATAAAACATTTCTACCAAGCTATTAAACATGTCATTGAAAATTTTATTTTCAAAATTTAAGAATTTTGTATTTTTTTTTTTTTTGATAATTACAATAAGGCATCCCAATTCATTACAATTTAAAGTTTTAAGATTTAAATAAATGAAATATGGGAAATATTTGAAATAGAGGAAATATAGCTGAGATAAGTTCCCTTATTTGAAAATATTGGAAAAAATCTCATCTATACCATAAAATTACTTTACTCTAAATTTATTTCACATTAGGGTTTCACCTAAAATTAAATTCTTGATTAAAGTTACGATTTTGAGCATATGAAATTGTAAGAGATATTTAAATTGTTTTTATGAAAGCTGTTTTGAACAATATATTTTGAATTTTAAACATTTTAAAAAACTTCTGATACTAACCATGTATAACATATAAAATATGGAACATTTTTAATCACATTTGGGAAATGTTAAATACTTTCTGCTATACACCAGAAATAATTAGTAATTTTAAAATTTTAAAAACCCTTTTATATTTTTTAAATAAAATATTTTATTTAATTAGCATTTTATTTTCTCACTTTAAATATTCAAGCATTGATTCCATGATGAAATTCGTGAAGACATCGAGATAAAATACTTATAATTTTTAAGCAAATTTAATCAAGTAATATGGGTGAAATTAGTTCGTTTTGAAATAAACTTAAACATAAGCTACAGATTTCTTTTATTTTAAATCAATATTTTATCGGAATCGCTAATTACAAGAAATATATTTCAAGAGCATGTGTACAATTTTTGAAAATTTCAAAAGTTTAATAGATTTTAAGGAAAACATTCTCAATTAGTAATTCAAAAACATATAAAAATTATAACACAAAACAATTTAATAAAAACACTCATAATTTTCTCTTTAATCTAACTCACATAAATCTTATTTCTTAAGCAGCAGAAACGTACGTAAATCATTTCCATTTCAGGGCGATTGATAATATTTTTCGCTGTGTAATAAAAAAGCAATAAAAAGTGCAATAAATACTTCGCATAGAAGTATTAAATAAGGAATGAAATTGTCGTCGTTCAGACTATAAAATAGTTTCCATTTTGCTCAAATTGTAATTCAAAAATAAGTTAAAGTTATCTTTTAGAAAAAAAAATCAACTATCTGCTTTTATAGAATGCGTTTCAATGCATCACATTGAGAAACACTGATCTTGGCATAATTTTCAACTCATTTACAACTTGATAATGAGAAATTTTTTATTCTCATCAACATCTTAACAAAAACTTTAAAATATATTTCTAACATATGAATTCGTGAATAAATTTTTGATATTACATATTAACTTATGAATAAAATATTATGTTTAACATAAAATTTTCCCACTTCCTTAAAATATCTGAATATTATTTTAATGCTTAAAATTTAGCGTTAGTATTCATTTGAACATTTTAGCAAGTCATGTTCTATAAAATCGCCAGATAATGTTAAAATTTACAGTTATAGCTTGAAATTTAATTTATTTTTTGCAGTAAAATGAATACTTTTTTTAATATTACTTAGTAGTGATACTTACATTTGGAAAGATTTTTTAAGGTATGCAAATTGAAAGAGCTTGATTTAAGCATTTGAACTATGATATTTAAATCAGTTTACATATTAATTTAAGCAAAAATATAAATAGAGATCTTCTAAAAATCATCTAGAAATTATAAATGCTAGGAGAATATGAAATGTTCAGGACATAATGTGTATTTAAAATATTTCTTTAAAAATATATACCTTTGAATTTTTGTTTTTTCATTCAGTTCTATAGATAAATCCATGATTTTCAAATGTGAGCTATACCTTAGAGGTATGTAAATATATTTCTCAGTTTATAATTTTATGAAACAAATAATTAATCTTTAGCCCAAATATATATGTTATAAAGAGCTTTTTTAAACATACATTTAAGGAGCACTTCAGTTTAATTTATTTCCAAAATTTTGTAAAGAAATTAATTATTTTTTAAAATACATAAGTGCTGTACATTGATAAAATTTGAAACAATATTGAGAATTTCATAGAAAATTTCATACTGAATATATTATTTTATTTTTGCTTTTCAATTTAAAATAATGCAATAAATTTATAGGATAATAAGATCTTTTAATTTTAAATCTTTAATTCTAAAATCAATATGAAATATAAACATGTTAGGAAAATTCTAAATCAATATATCTCTCAATTCTTTAACGTTTGATGAATTTGTAATTTTGAAAAAATTATTTACATTTTTCAGACGTCCAATTAAACCCTTTTACATACAAATCAAATTTAATATTATAGAAAATTAATTGTTTTTTTTTAACATCCATGGTAATTTTTTCTAACCTAGTTCATGAAATAAAAATCACAAATTGCATATAAAACTCATTTGTCAGTTCTTATTTTTTTACTTTTAAAAGTAATGATATATTTTTATTTAGACTATATTTGGTAAAAATGCAGTTCATAAGATATTTAAATTTATAGAACATTTTCTAAGCATAAGCCTTTTCTTTCTAATGCATTATTAAGATAATTGCAAATACGATATAATTAAAAGAAATATTAAAATAAAACAATTAAAATAATTGCTGTTAAAAGATTTTAAAAACTAAGTTGCAGACAAAATGGGAAATTCCTATCATTCAATTGAAGAGAAATTTTTTTTAATTAACATTAAATATAACATTTAAATTTGCATCATTTTTTAAAAATTAAGAAAGCAGGTCATTGCGCGTATTTTTGAGAAAACTATGGTAGACAGAATTGTATACTTTAACTTAGATTAAAATATCAAATCACATAAATATAGAATGAAAGTAATAACATTTAGCTAGAAAAAATTGCAGTAATTTTGAAATTATACGTATGACATACATTAATACAACTTTAAAAATTGGTTTAATTTATACAAAAACCAAAACATAATCAATTAAACGTCTTTTTTATATAATTTATCCACTATTGATAATTTCAAACATTCGCTCTTAAAAATTTGGAAAACAAACTTATATGAACACATTTTTCTTTTAGTTGCTAAGAATATTTATTAAATTACTTTATATATAATGAAAAATAACAAAATAATGAAATGTTTTTATCAAAATATATTGCTAATTAGTTAAAAAAAAAATACTGTACATTTTTCATGTATCTCATACGATTTCTTAATATTCCTCAAAACTTTATATCAATCATTCTAGAAACATCATTTTCCATTATTCATATTTACATTCTCACAACCTTACTCATATTCCCTTCTTGTTTCCCATTCACATTCTTCTTTGTATCGAACGATCACTGTTTAATACTTAAATTCAGTAGTTTCAAGAAGCCTCATTTAAATTGCTTGAAATTTTCTTTAATATTATCCTGATAAATCAGTTCTTGTGAGAAAAAGATGAAAATTGAAAATTAAATTTATATTTTTAACACTCTGTTTTCTCAAAAAGTAAATTATTTCGGTAATAAATTAATAGAATTGAGAGAAATTTAATATTTTCTAGAAAATATAAATTAATATTTTCTTAAAGTTAATTTAAAGGAAAACTTTGAAGGAGTAGGTTTAATCATCAATGATCACAACACACTGGATTTTTAAATTCCATTAATATTTCTAAATATCATGACATTTTAAATACTTTAATAAATTAAATATTAATAAAATTTATTTATATTTAATGGAAGAAAGTTAAATTGAATGAATTTCTTTATTTGATTTAATTTTCTTCTCTAAACAGAAACAAATTTTAAGAATTCCTTGTTTTGTAAATTTGCTGTTATAAATATAAGTGTTTTAAAATATTACAGTAGCAATTTAAATATATTTAAAACAATTAAATTACATTTTCTATATTATAAAAAATTTAGGATTAATGTAAGGAATTTAAAGGTAGAAATGAAATTATGAATAATAGAAATATATTGACTTCATCCTTAAATTTATAAAAATAACTAATTTTAAAATGATATTAAAATATATTTTAAATCTCTTCCTTAAAAAACAAAAATGGCATGTCGAACTAGTTACTGCACTTTTCTTCCGTATGAATTTATAGTATCGTATATTCATCTGAAGTTGAAATTAATAAGGCAATCTCTTAATATTATTCATATAAATATATAGTTGATCACCTAAAATGAAATACTTTTAAAGAAGCAAACAAATCAAAAAACATTTACATCATGTGTTTGAAAGAAATGAGTTTTAGTTACTAATCATTAGCATTATAGTTCAGCATCTTAATATAGAGTTCCAAAAGTGTCAGCCATAACCTACATATTACAGTTCATTATGTCATCACGCACGACTGTAGTTGCATCAACAAGCGTCAAAGAAAGGAAAAAGGATTCGCTTATTTGAATATTAACAATTAATTCGCCATGCGTTTTTTTTACCCTTGCTTAAGCTGTATAATTATGACTTGTAAAAGACATCGAGTGTTTTTCGAGCAAGTTTTTGAGTTCTACGTCCAAAGGATAGTAGCCTATAACAATTGCATATTATTCTTCAGAGAAATAAATGATTGTTTTCGACGAAATTAAGCAAATGGGTTGTTGGATGCAGGAGAAAACAATGGATTGACGGAGCCAATCGCACTCACCTCATTGCACATTTGATGACAGGCTTATTGTGCATATGGCAGTGATGAATCTCCCAGTTCCAAGACGGACCACAAGATAACAGATTCAGTCTGCCAGTAACATTCGGTGTCTACTTGTACCATTCAAAGTCTTGTGCACCTGAGGCTGTCAAGGTTTACATTTCTTCGTTTATTTAGACTTTTTCTTGACGTTTTTTTTTTTTCGTTTATTTAAAATTTGACTCCAAACAATTGCATTTGCTCCTACAAGGGTGTCATGAACGACGGATATGAACAATGGAAAAAGAAAGGATTTTTTTCATTGACGAATTTTGTCTCTGTCTGCAATATCACTATAGTCGAATTTAAGTCCGGAGACATTATGATGCGAGACTGCTAAGATGTTGCGTTATACATCATTACACTAGTTCTGCAGCCACTTCACTCCCATACCTCTTCAGTCTGCATTGCTGATATACTGAACAAAGCGTTCCATTTCTGAAATTTTGGATGACGTGATTGTCCCAACTTTCATCCTTTGCCATTAGCCATATCTCCACGTGGCTTGCAATGTTAATCTACTTTGCCCATCAGATTGTTTTCTTGTTCGTGAGCAATTATGCTCATTTATTAACTAATATGTCAGAATACTGCATTTGTTAAATTATTTTTTATCCAGTAAATGTCATAAAAAAATGGAAAGTTACTATGAAGTCTATAAATCGGGAGCATATATTGCACAACTATTTATGCAAATAAAAATAAAAAGTAATTTCTTTTAAAAGTAGATCAATCGTAAAATGGTAATATATTTGTAAAAAAATGTATTAAGTAACGAACAGTAATATCCATATAAAATGTATGATGTTGTAAAAAGTTATTTAAAAAATATGCTAAGGCTTACTCGAAAATCAAAACATTTATAAGCAGCTCATATTCTAGATGACTTTTAGAACTGAAGTCACCAATCTCTATCCTAAATAATTTCCCTTAATTTTTAGGTAGTTTTATTTAGATAATATTAAATTTTGCTTGAATATTCCTAAAACAGAGTCATATTTATCTCACTTGATTATTTGAGTGATTGAATTTTTAAGACAAAACGTAATTTAACTAGAAATTAAATCTCGAGATCATTAAATCTGCTTAATGTGAAGCTTGCTTAATATCATGTTTCCTTAACTTTAGTTTTTATTAATAAGATTCTCAATTATATCAAAATTTATTTTGAAAGAAATTTTCTAAACAATGGTAAATATCTCCATAACTACAGATATCTTAAAAACTTTCTTTCAAACAGATACAAATAATGTAGTATTTCTATACTTTTCTTTCGTTAAGTAACTTTTCTGAAATTTGATATTTTTAAAGTAGAAAAGAAATTAATTTAATTTTTCTTCCGTTAATTACATTTTCTATACCTCGATTTCATTAGATAAGAATAAAACATCTCTTCTTTCCTAATATCTTGATCTTTAATGGATTCCTTAATGAGTGCAAGTGGTAATTATATATTAATGCTAACGAGAGTTGCAGTAATATTTTATTTGAATTAGAAGATCCTAATTATAAATTTGCTTAGTTGTTTGGTAGGAATTAGCATGAATATTTTCTCAGTTTATATGCAACAGCACAGTTTTTGTACCTTAATTTTCTATTTCTTTAATATAAGCCTCATGTTTAATTTATTAATTTATATATTTCACAATATTAAGTATAATAATTTTTTAAACATTCATTGTAAAATTACTTTTTATCAAATATATATTTTGTTACAAAAATATATGCATTTTGTTAAATCATGGATTGAGTAACGATTCCATTTTCTCGAAACAATTAATAGGTTGAAAGACGTTGAGCATGCGCAGTTGTTGGAACTGTTTTGTAACTGCGATATTTTAGAAACCTAAAAAGCGTAGTGAACAGTCATTGTTGTTCAGTTAACAAACAGTTACCCAACAGTTAACAAATCATGAAAAAGTTTTATAAAATTAGTAGATATTTTAATAAAGATTGTTCGTATCAGCTATTCAACCATCATTTGCCGGTTGAAATAAAACCAATGAACAACAGTTACATAACTTTGTACTGAAGTCTCGGTTTCCATTAAGATTACTGCTAATAATCCTTCAGCGTAAACGCCGATCTGGCAGCCGAATGGTTAGCGCTCTTGACTTCGGTTACAGTTCGTGGGTTCGAATCCCACCTTGGGTATGGATGTTTGTAGTGGTTCGGAATCCACTTTAAGCCGTAGGTCCCAGTCTAATTAGCCCTCGTGTGCAAAAAGTGACCGCTGAGCGACAAACAAACCAAACCTTCAGCGTAAACATGTCGGAGTCATCATTGATCATACGGAATCTTCGTGGATTCTGATGTCAAGATTGTGATATTTAGCGACGAGTTTCATTTTTTCTCAATTAAGATAAACAGTAATAAGAATATAGAACAGAAATACATATGCTTTAATCTAGCAATTGAGAATAGACACCATATTGCTAAAACAATTATTTGACAATCTGGCTGATCTGTTGAGTTAACAAATTGTCTTTCATTCGTATAATCTATATTCAAAGGTCTTATGTGCATTGACAAAATTTTTCATTAGATATAGGATAACCCTGTAGTGCAACAATTCTAACAAGTCATAGAATTGTCATGTTTTCTAAAATAAAATTAGCTTCACAAAACAAATCCCAGATTTTGCAATATAAGCAAGAATATAGTATCCTTTTTATTACCATGTTAATCTTAAAACTTCAGTTTATTAGATTATGCTTTGCTCATTTAAGAACAATGACATCAGTGACCTCAAAATATCAAATGACAAACTGATCAGCAGTTAAATTTATATCAAAATATATTGTAGAATGACAAAGAAAACTCGATAGATATGGCGTCAATAATGCATTATTACTTTTGAATAACAAATTAAAAAAAAGCTAAAAGCTTCATTTTAAGGCCTATTTTTGTTTCTAAAGTAGATTTATTTTGTTAACGAACCATGAAATATTTTATATTAAACGATTCTTAAGATGAAAAATTAAAGTCTTTTAAGCATGTAAAACAAATTATCTTGAATGCCAACCATATATGATCATTTACAATTGATAGAAATTAGTAGTTTACTGGTGATACTCGTCGGTAAAATAATTTTCTGATATCCATTTTTGCAATCAATTGTTCATCTTTACAAAGATTTTATCCATACAACTTTTCATAATAACGACCATGTTTTTTCTATATGTATATATTTTTGTAGTAGGATGAATCCTTCATTATTATTTTTATTATTAGCAAGTTATATATTTTCTTATATATTCAAAATTTTTCATCAACTAATTATAAATATTTCAATCAGAAAAAGAATTTCCTGCACATAACCAGCACAATTTTTCAAATATGTCATATTTAATGATTATAATAAATAAACTACTATATAATAACGAAATCCTTTAGATAAATTGCTCAGATTGAATGTTTTGTTTGATAGATGAAAAACATTGTCAGTCTTATTTCTCTAAATACGTAAGAATTGTCGTATATTAAATGTCTGTGCTCAATTATATGAAATTAGAATTTATAAGATTAGAAGTTTTTGTTACAATAATCTACATAAGATAAATCCCAAATATTTGAAAATGATTAAAAATTAATTAACTAAGGACATATTGAACAAAATAAATTTTTAGATAAAAATTACATTATGACACTCATATCTCTTCATCATATGGCTCAATATTTTCAAATACGAAATGTTTTCTTTACTATTTTGAGCAATTGTGTGATTAACAAGTTTTGGAATTCATTTTGCCTTTAAACTTGATTAAACATTTTATTTATAAAAGTAATATTATATGATTTTTTATAACTTTAATTTTAAAAGATGTAATTTGATACATTTCAAAATTAAATATTGCGCAATTGGTTCTCTTTATTAATTTACCTCTAACAGATATTTTCTTGAAAAAAATGTGATTCAATACCTCGATGAAGTTAATATTTTAAGCTCTGAGTTTTTCTAGGTTATATTTTTACATCCTATAATTCGGTTTTAATGGGAGTGGAATTATATACTGTATTCCATATAAAAAATTTTATAGAATATCCTAACAGTTAAGAAATTGTTGTTAAATAAAAGAAAAATAATCATATAAAGTTTTTTCACAATTAAAATGTCATATAAAGAAAAAGACAAGTAAGGAAATGTATCACACTGAAAATAATTAAAGTAACCTACTGGCCTATATAATATGGAATATGAATCATTATAATTTTTGAGAGACAATGAATATTGCACATAAAAAATCTTCAAGGGTACAAGTATACGTTATTAGGAAACAGTGAGTTTAATATTGCAATACTTAAAGCAATAACTTTCAAAATCCTTAAAAATATGAAGAAATTTCTATTTAGATTTTACAAATATTCTAACTCTAATAAATGAAATGAATTATTTTAAACAATAAACATTATATTATCATAAGAAGTAAATTAAAATCAAAAAGTCCGAAAAGTATGAATTTCAGGAATTATGTAATTGTAGAAAATTGTTGTTAAATTTTGTATTTGATAATGTATTTTCTGAAAGCTTCTGTAAAATTTACGATTGTATAATAAATAAAATGATATTGCTGTAAGAAATAAAAGAAACAATTTAAAAACAGCTTTTATTCAGATTTCATTATAAACAATGTTTGAATTCCATTAGATCTTTTTATAGAAATAGTAAATTTTAATTTTTTATAATGTGTAAGATTTTGAAAAGCATTTGCATCAGATAAAGACCCATTTTTACGTATTGCAAGGAAGAAAACCTTGAAAACCTTTAGGATCATCTTCGATAAACACTCATGCAGTAATGGGAAATGTAACATCTGTATTTCAATATTCAACAGCATTTAGATTTGAACTTCCACAATACATTAGTTCAAGACACTCCATTCAGACTTATCAGGTGGTAATAGTTAGCACTGACTTTGTGTGCTATCGGTATTTCTTTTAAATGGAATATCACTTTTATTATTTTCACAAATAATAACAATTTAGAAAAGATAATGTATTTCATTCAATAAATAGAAAATTGAATGGACAATTCAAGATCTAATATTAGAAAGTAAAAAATCATCATTTTATAATTATCTAGTGTAAAATTAATATAAATTGCTTACTTCTCCATATCGCATAAGATCAAGAAAATTTAACACATCATTAGTGTGTATAAAATTATAAATTAAATGAAATAATTTCACTAAAGAAATAAAATATCTTGTTAGAGTACATAAAAAAAGGATGAGAAAATAATAAAATCGAAAGACTTACTTTCCCTAAGGATCAAATTGTTACATAACTTTAAAAAAAAATTTAAACCTAAACATTAACGTTATCTTCTTTTATACCTGTCACGTACGCAAATAAAATTATTTTTAATATGAATGACTTAATAAAGTTTGCTTAAGATAAATCTTGTATCTTGAAATCAAGTAAAGAAAAAAGTAATTTCAAACACATTTTCCAATCCAATTTGCTTGTTCACATATTGACTCTTCAACCATGTTTGTGAATCAGTGAAACGATAAAAATATTAGAAAAAATGCACCTAAGCTTTTTTTAGTGTAAGAGAAAACTAATTTATTACCTTTGGTGGATTAGTTTTTTATTGAGAAATTAGTTATCTACTTTTTTTATTACCTTAAATATTTGAAACAAACTACGTAAATAAACTCCCTCTTTGATATTTTTAAAATCTGTATAACTTATTGTGAAAATTATTTGAAAATTTAAAAATTATACTAACAAATTTTTGTTCAGTTGAAATGCAATTAACTTGTAATTATCCTACTAATGAATTAACTAAAATATACTGATAACTTAAAATTCACTTTTAATAAATTTTTCTTTATTTTTTGACTATCATTAAATTTCATTTACTTCTGTTACAAAAAGTTTTCGGTATTCACTTATTTTTAATTTTAAAAATACAAGAAAAACAATCTGCTTATATAGACATAGGGTTTACTTTAGGTAATTTATCTAATGATGATTTTGACAATTGTTAAGTGTAATAATGGGGTTATATGCTTATCTTATTTTCATTAATATCGCAATGTTTTTAATTTAAAGGGAAATATTTATTTTTATTAATAAATAACATTTTAAAAGTTTAAAATTAAAATTTATTAAAATAATTTTAACTAAAAACTTGTAAAATAAGTTCATGGAAAGAATGAGGATTTACTTTATCAAATAGTTAAGAATAAAGAATAAAATTAACATCTTGTAAACAAAACGAATTGGCTAAAATAAATTACTAAAAAGATAATTTTATAGCTTTTTCAAGAAGTACTTCCAAACACTATTACACTAGAAAATATCTAAAAGCTGCAATCCAGAATTTGTAGCAAATGGTTTAATGAAATACTAACATTAATAACAAAGATCTTATTTGCTTCAATTTATTATATGAAGCTCTTAACTATCCAAGTTTTAAAATGCTTGAATAAAAGTATCAAAAATAGTTATAAATGAATATAATTTTCCTACCCTAAAATATTATTATTCAATTAATAATATTATTATCTTTTCAAAAATAGAATCTAGCATAATAAAAAAACTTTAATGTATTAAATATAAGGTTCTTGTAAAGTTTTCTTTTATGATAGCCCCAAAGTATATAACTGTTTTTAGAAACACTGCGAAAAAAACATCACTTATTTTACACAAAATATTAAAAAATTAAAAAATCATAAATTTTTTTTCCATTCAATTATAATCTATCAAAAGGATTCATTTATATTAACAGGAGTATTTTTTGTTTCAATGATGAAAGGTTAGGTGATTATTACAGCATAAATTAGAATAACAACATTATCACAGTGTTATCTGTAACATTATTCTTGACTTTTAAGAAACAGATATGCAAATCACAAAGTTTATCTCTATTAATAGTAAAAGAATTGCAATCAAGCTTCAACTTAAGTTTCTTTTATAGCAAATACAATGAAAACAAAATTAAAGAGCATATTTAAAACAAAAGAGAAAAAAATATATTTTATAAACTAATAACTCTTTGAGTTTATTTCTACTTCAAATCTATCAATTTATAAATTATATTCAAAACTACGCAACAAACATTTAAAAATATCTGTTGCACTTCACTTAACATATATTCTTACCTTACTTATACTATATTTGATATTCAAAATTTTTCTTATTTAAAATTTGTTTTAAAGTTTCTGATGAAAAATTTTCTTCTGCTAATTTAAAAAAGTTATGGATTTAACAATAAGTCTAAAGAGAGAATTATTTTAATAAATTTGCTTAGATCAGTTGATGCAGAAACTTTCTATCAACATATGAACTAAAACATTGAATATAGGGTAAGAGAGAAGTGTGATGAAAGTTGGACGTGATGAATAAGAGGCTCCAAAGATAAGAGGATTTCCTTTTAAGCTTAAGCACCCATGAACTATCACAGCCACTTTCCATCAGAATCTCCTAATCTTTCAATTCCGATCCAGAATTTATGCGCTGTTTTATGCAAGAAATTTTCCGTGGTACTTCACTCATTCCTAGCTTGTTCTTAGCTTCATATATCAGCCTTCTATACCAGTAACTGCACATTTGGCCAGAGGGAAACTTTAAAATTCGTTGAAATACGGCATATCACCAATACCCAAAGCAATAATCTGAACAATGGAATAGCAAAGAAATTTAGAGATCAATTTTTCACAATAAGTTACTTTATTTGATTAATGTGAGAGATTGTTTTATTGAGTTAAATGTAGGACATTTAATAAATTGCTTTATTTATACAAAAATGCAATTTTTTATATTCTTTTGGTGCGATGATTCATTTTTATATAAAATATTGTGAATATTGTAGTGTTTATGTCAATAAAAGGGAGAGATAGTCAATAAAATTATGATTTAATGCAAATAATTTAAATTTCAAGAAATAAGCTATTTTGAAAACTCATTATATTTTATGCGAAAGTCAATGGAATAATAAAAAATAATAAATAAAAGGGAGCAAGTATAAATAAATAAAATACAGATTATTAAAAAATGGAAAGCAGATCCTAAATTTTTGTGATGCCCTGATATTTTAATCTCGTATTTATATAGATATGTATGTATATATATAGAATTATTTAAAAAATATTTCTCCTAGCATGCAAGTAACTAGTATAAAAACCAATTCTTAAACTGACCACAATTTTTTTAAAAAAAATCATTAGTTTTTCTGAAAATTTAGTACTATAACTTTTAATTGATTTCGAGATTGTCCCCTTCTCTAAACCATTCATTTTAACCTTTCAAAAATAAAATGAACAAAACTACTTAACTATAATCCATAATAGTTCTATTTGCTTAAATCTGTAACGAAAAAATAAAATATAGCATGTCACTCTATTAAGTATTGAAACTGCAAATTCACTAAGATAAACCAACAAAATATTTAATTCTTTAGCTTTGAATATCAATAAACCACTTTTAGGAAAAACTAGTATAACTATAAATCATTACGACAGCAATTTTATCTTTCGCAGAAGAATCAATTGTATTATAGTTTCTCATTTTTTTATTTAAATTTGTGGAACACCAAATTTTATTATATTAAATTACTTTTATCATAAACGAAAAAAGAATTGTAGATCTAAAGTGGCATACTAGTAAAACTTTGAAAGCATGTTACGTAGTGTATACAATTGGTAATATTTTTTGGAATGAGGAGTTACATTTTCCACAAATTAGTTTCAATTCTGCCTATACTGATGTGATAATCAAAGATCATTCAAGAGATCTCTTAAATATTATCAACTTGTTTAAAAAGTTTCATACTAGTTTAACCTTTGGAATCACAATATAAGAACAAATAATGTATGGCAGGTGCATCTTAGTTTATATCTCTAATTTTTGACAGCTCAGCATCATGCAGTCAAAATTGATGTTGTTTTATAATATCTAAGGAATAGACACAATAGTCACAGTGGTAAAATTGTACTTTTATATGAAAGGTTATAGCTCCCTTTCCTTAGGTGCCATTTGGAAATTAGCGTCTGATTCTCTCGAGATGAAAGTCAGAAATGCTACTTCGGCTTGGCTCAGCCTGGACTGGAGGTTCCTGAGTCCTGGGACCCTCACCCTCTTCTGTAGCTGTAGTGGATTTGTAACTATAGCTGAGTTCTGATCTGGCATATTTGGTTAGGGGTTCTTAGGGGCGTGGCTAACTATTGGCTGTAACTGAGTTTACTCTGAGTCGATTTTACTAAATTATAGTTAATTATTTATTAGCTTACTGCTGTTTATTTTAATAGCAATTGATTATTCATTTCTTGAATTTTGAGGTTATTTAGTTATTTTTACAAGTGCAGTTTGTTAGTATTAATTTTTTGTTAATTAAACTTTGTACATATATACTGTAGAACTGTGCTCTGATTGGCTGACGAGTTTTAGTTGAAAATATTGTTTTTCCAAGTCCCTTTAGGGATTTGGAGTAAAATTACATGAATTTATTAGTAAATTAGATGTTAGTAACTTAGTTTATTTAACTATATACAATTATTTTCTTTGCTTTTTTTTATTTATCATATATACACATATTTTTTCTTTTTTCCTAATTTTATTAATACATTTCCTTATAAATACAGTAAATACTAAATTCTAGTTTAATCATTGGGGTTAGTATTATTAATTTGCACTTGTAACATTATTTTGAGCATGAGAGGGATTTGGGCAATATCTAAGTAACGATCTTGGTCTCATTCTGTTTTCAGGGTTAAATGCGTCATAAGACGGAAGTTCAATGATGGTCGAATTATTTGTTAAGTTCCTTTTTTATATAAGTTGTTCATGATTTTTGCAAAAAATTCTTTTATGGTGGGAATTTTAAATTCCTCTCTAATTTTATTGTTTCTATAATACCATGGGCTATTAGTAATTTTTCTGATAGTAGCATTTTGTAGTTTTTCTAGTTTGTCTAATTTTGAGTCGTGGGTGTAGCCCCAGAGTGGGCAAGCGTATGAGATTAGGGGTCTGAGGAATGCTTTGTAGATGAGCACTTTATTTTCAATGGAGAGTTCAGAATTGCTTTTTAGAGGTGGGTATAGTGATGCTCTTATTTGTTTAAATTTGCTGATAATTGTCGTTAAATGCTTGTTCCAAGTTAACTTTCTATCGAAAGTTACTCCTAAATATTTGCATTCTGCTGACCAGGGTATGGGTGAGTTATTGATGAATACATTTTCAGTTGGGGGGTATTTTTTTCTTGTAAAGATGATAGCAGTACTTTTTTCAGTATTTATTGCGATTTTCCATTTGTTGAACCACAGCTCTAACTCTTTTAGGTGAGTGTTTAGTGATTTAATTATGTAACTTATAAACGGACTTTCTGCTAGAATGAAAGTGTCGTCCGCAAATAAGTGTAATGAAGTAAGCTTCGAGTGGGGGATGTCATTTATATATATTAGGAAAAGTCTAGGGCCCAATTTAGATCCCTGGGGAACACCTGCTTTTATCAATTTTTTGTTTGAATATGTGTGGTTGAGTGCCACTCTGAAGCTGCGACCTGTTAGGTACGAAATTAATAATTTAATTAGTGGGTCCGGAAGACCAATCTTAATTAATTTGTAAATGAGTCCCTCAATCCAAACTCTGTCGAAAGCTTTAGCAATGTCAAGTGATACAGCACCAGTTGTGTTGCGTCTTTTGACGAAATTTTTTGTGATAATTTCACCTACTCTTAGAAGTTGGTGTGTGGTGGAATGTTTCATTCGAAATCCATGCTGTTGTGGAATTATAATGTTGTTATTTTCTAGATGTGTGTCCAGCCTTTTTAAAATAATGGCTTCTGTGATTTTACTAAGAGTAGGTAGTAGGTTTATTGGCCAATAATTAGTTGGAATGTTGTGGTCCTGCTTAGGCTTAGGTATGGGAATTACTGATGCTGTTTTTCATGGTGTGGGGAAGTGAGAGTGTTTGAGTATGGCATTGATCAGGTTGGTAAATTTGTAAATTGTTTTTAATGGCATTTTTTTAATCATTTTATTAGATATTCGATCAATGCCTGGTGCTTTGTCTATTTTAGTTTTGTGTATGTGGCTAATAACTTCCGAGGGAGTGGTGGGGGAGTCTCAAGTGTGTGTATTCTGGAGAGATAATGTAGGATTGTGTTTTCAACCAATTTTTCGGTTGAGCGTACTGATATTTTATTTGGAAGGAATTGCTTTTCAAAGCTGTTTGCAATTACTTCCGCTTTTTCTGGGTCTGTGTAATTTAGTCCATTTGGGCCCTGGATGGGCGGGACTATGTGTGTTTTGGCTTTGAACATACAGACGAGTTTCCAAATGGAGTTGTCGTGGGTACTCGATGTTCTTAGTTTATCTCTCCATTGTGCTTGGTTGTGAGATTTGAGCTGGGTTCTAAGTTTATTATTAAGTTTATTATATAGTTTTTTTAATGCTAGGATCTCTAGTCTCTTGATAAAGTCTTCTAGTTCTATTTTTTTCCTTTTTTAACTCGCGGAGCTCCTTGGGGAGAGAGGGGAGTGGGTGGGGTTTTAACGGCTTCTGTGATTGGCTGTGCGCTGCAAGCACCTCTTCTGTGAAAATTTTGGTTTCTGCATCTATGTGCTCTGGTGT
Source organism: Latrodectus hesperus (assembly GCA_037975125.1). NCBI lineage: Eukaryota > Metazoa > Arthropoda > Arachnida > Araneae > Theridiidae > Latrodectus > Latrodectus hesperus. The sequence continues at coordinate 64,149,158 of CM075855.1, forward strand.
AATTAAGGTGTTTAAATTAAATGGAATTTTATTTAAGTTATTTTTGTTTTTTACCCAACCCGTGGTGGTGTTTGGAGGGGGTGTAGAATTTTTAATATTAGTGTTGAACTCGATCATGATTGGGTTATGATCTGAGCTGAGTTCTGTGAAAGCATTAATTTTAAATGGGTATTGTATTGGGTATTTAAATGGGTATAGGTTCAATTTGTGCCTCTGTTAAAAAAAGAACATGGGTATTGTGCGTCTACTCTCCGCATGCACGTCTATCCAGAGGGGAATATATAGAACATTTCCAAGAATATGGCTCACTACGTATGAAAAAAACCTTTCTAAAGGTCCATTCACAAAGGATATCACAGCTTTACAACGGCCTTGAAGCTGTGAATTATTACTACATTTTTCGAGTAATAATTCACAACCACTTCAAACTAGAAGTAAGTCGAATCTTACCAGGTATTTCAATAAACGATATATATAATATTCAAATAACGTTTCAGTTACGGTCAACAAAATAGAGCCTCTTTATATTTAAACAACTGGAATAACAATCAAAGACTCTAGAAGAACAGTCCATTTAGTCAGGCTAAAATTCTACATCTTCCTTATAATCAAATTGTGAGCCCCATTCTTTGAAGTCTTGCCTGAATCCCTTAGAGGGGCTACCTAGAGTCCATTTCTACTTTAATTTTACTGTCCCGTTCATTAAGAAGGAATAGATTCCTGCTCATCTTAGCCAATTGGCATTGGAGATCATTAGGAAGATCCCCGACAACACCATTAAAATGTATACAGACGGAAGTACATTGGATGATCAAGCTAAATGTGGCATCTATATTGAGAAACCGGACGGTACTGCAGCCTTCGCAACCCCGATTTATCATCAGTATTCTGAAGTGAATTAATAGCTATAGAGCAAGGTCTTGAAGCTATTCTTAAGAAACTGATTTTGGAGACCTTGGATCTTCTCAGACAGTAGAAGCTCTCTTCAGCACCTTCACAACTGGATTGAAATTGGTGATCAAACCAGTGCATCTAACTACTACTGTCCTTCACAAACTTAAGCTCATTTCGGAGTTTCATGACGTCTATTTTCAATGGATTCCTTCTCATGTAGACACATAGGGCAATGAGCATGCGGATCGACTGGTAACGAAGGGCTGTTGCCATTATAATCGTTCAACACTCACTTTTTTAGAACATCAGTCTAGTGTTAATTCTGAGATATTGAAGAGGTGGAAGATTCCTCCCTGCCATGACTGATACGTGGGCAAAGAGCTTGGTTCTTCATTCGCCCTCAATTGTGACAGAGGCTCCTATACCTGTAATTTCCAGTTTAACAACCGGCCACATAATGGGTCTCTCGTACCTCAAAGGCAAGAAATTATTTGAGGTCTGCTCTAAATTTAAAATTGAGCTGGCTTCTCCTCAACACATCCTATACTGTTTGGGACTCTCCACAAGGGACAGTTACTCATCCCCCTTCTGGTCCTTGACTTCCACAGGGTCTATGATATGGCCGCATAGAGAAAGCCTACAAACGAGGTCAATGGCCGATTGGTCAAAGCACGCGATCTAAACTAGGAGGTTGCGGGTTCGATACTAGCCACGGCTGTTGTATCCAAAGTATGGATTTTTTTAGTTTGTTTCCTTAGTTATTGTTTTATTATATTCTCCAACATTTTAGACCATTCTTTGTTATGTTAATTAGTTGTTTCTCGAATATATTCTGTTACTATGTATAAAAGCTTATACCCACTAGTCGTGGGCGACTTCTCGACCTTATAAGGTTACAAGTCGCTGCTTCCCATCAATAAACTTGTTTGTTTAAAGAAAACGATGTGTTCACTTAAATCTTCGTGACAATATTATGGATCTTGTCTGACTTCATCAGGCATTTTGAGGATAAGCTTCAACAACAACATGTTGTTTAGGAATTATTTTTTAAATAGGACAAATTCAATTATTCATCATATTGTGAGCTGTCTAAATGAATTAGGAAATACAATGATTCACCACGTGTACTGGGTAGAAGGGTCATAAAATGAACACGTTTGATAAAATTAGTTAAAATTAGATAACATTAGTTTGATGCATAACCTTAAATAGCAACTTGTCATTGGTATGAAAATTCACAATATAAATTATCATTCTTATCATTCTTGTAGACTTTGTATGATGAATTTTACAAAACCTTTTCCTAAATTTATTGTAGGGTATTTTCCTGACAATAACAATAATATACCATATGCTTTTAAATAAACAAAATGCAAACGCAAACAAAAATGTCAACATCCATTTTATGGAAAAAGAAACATTCTGGTATTTGTAGGTTGCTAGTTGATTTGAAACCATGAGCAGTGAAATGTACTTTTATATTCAGCAAATTTCATTTTAATTTCAAAAAAGAGGGATTCAAAATGCGAGAATATATCAATGAAACAATTTTCTACAAGAATGAAACAATAACCTTTTAGAAAGAGGTATGGATTTTTAAATTTTTAGTGCATGTCGATTATTTGATTTATCTTCTATTTTTTATTTTTATTACAAATCTAATGTACATCAGTATTTTCTAAAATAGATACTTATAATGATTACAAATCACGATAAATTTCTGAAAATTTACTTTTAGAGCCTATAACGTTTTGATTATTAATATTAAATATTAAAATTATTTGCATTAGAATAGTTAAGATAAAATTAGCTTGCATCAATTTCTTGCATTTATGCCTAGATTTGTTAAGTTATTCTCAAGAAAAACGAATATTTCTTCTGAACATTTTCATTAAAATTTTTAATGAATCTTTTTTACTAAAATGCTTAGATCCATAAAACAAATGTGAAACTTAATCATCAGTTAATACACATACTTAATAGTATATAGTTTTAAACTAAGTCATATTTTTTTAGTAAAACATATTCAACAAAATATGCTCTTAAAATTAAATTAACATTTATTAAATGATATATTTTGTTTAATTTTCAACATTTTAAAGTTGACTCAGGATTTAATTAGAATAACAAGGCTTATTAGAGGATTTAAAAAATTTTATTTAGAAAGAAACTGATAACAGTTTTAAAGCAGAGTTTCTGAACAAATACTCAATATCGCTTATAAAAACAATGTAATGTCTTTAAGGTCTTAATATAAGGCTGATTTCGTTATGGTAAACATTTTTAACTACTACATAATACTAAAATAATCTTCTATTTAAAAAAAATTATAATCAGTTTCAATTTTTTATGAAGTGCTGATTTTTCATGAATTTTTAGTCCATTATCTGGTCATCATAGATTATTTTTTAAGTGAAAGGAAGCTTAAGTGAAAATCCTTTCTCTTCCTGGAAGTTGGTCAGCTGAATCTGGTTTTATCCTTCTGGCTTACTTTAGTTCGGATTATAAAGTAATTGCTTGATAAAAGGAAGCAGAAGAAGGTATTTGACCAAAAAAAGTATATATATATATATATATATATATATATATATATATATATATATATATATATATATATATATATATATATATATATATATATATATGTATATGTATATATTAACAATATATATATAAATATATATAAAGCATTTTAATTAAATTTTTATGAAATGTTTGAATGTTTCTAAAAAAATTATATTTATTATTTAGTTGTACACTTTTTTATTATATGTCATATAATGGAGGAATTATAATATAGTTTTAATAATGATATATTTAAAAACAAACCAATGTATGCTATTGTTTTGATAGAGTTTGGGATAACTGAAGATATCAAACAGTTAATATTATATTGGAAGTTTTCCAGAAACTTTGAAATAATTCTGGTCTTGTACTTGATAATATTAAATACTAAACTTTTCGAGCCCTTGACAATGGATATTTATGATTGTAGGATGAATATAAGAAAAAGTTCAGATTCTTTTTACAATCATTTTATAGAATATCGCCGAAACTTACATTCATAAAGTTTGAGAATAGTTCGGTAAAACAACTTGCCATAAAATATAGAAAATTTTAAGAATTTAATCTGAAATACCAAATATTCGTTAAAAAGTTATTTAATATAAGTTCAAGAATAATACGATGAATGTTTGCGCAACATAATGCATTACAATTGATAAGTCAAAATGCCAATAATAAATGCCACTATAACATTCATCTTATAGAATTTAACTTTATCACGAACAATATGTTAAAATCCTTCTTAACAATATACATGCACCTTTTATGGCTGACTGCACCACTGCCATCTATAAAACTATATCACAGAGTTATTTACTAAAGCTTAAATTTTTTTTTCAAAATGTTAAATCCATTATTTTTCAGATCATATGTAGTAGTATTCTACCATATATTTAGTCATATTGTCATATGTTTATGTATTTAGTTTATTTCTTAAGTATAGTATTTTTCAGGTACTACATTATCGACTGCTGAATGTTACTTAATAATTTCTTTTGAGAGATAATGACATATCGCGGATGACTACTTGATAATATTTTATTTTCTCTGTTTAGATTTTTTAGATATTAACATATTGTTATTTTATGTGTAGTTGGGTATCATAAGAATTAAGAAAAGAAATGATTATCCAGATGAATCATATATATTAATAATGGATTAAAATGTGCCTTTATTAAAATATAAAACAATTATCATTAAACATTGTTTAATAAATAGGATAAACACACACATCATAATTTAATGTAATAATTTCTTTATTTTCATATTATTGACTTGTTTTGTTGTGGACTTCCTAAACATCATATTTGATTTCCAGTAAATATCTACTCAAACAACTAGTATTTGTTGTTGAAAAAATATAGACAATAATTCCTTATAATATAAATCTGTTTGCTTTGATATTAGGAAATTTAATTTATACTTCTTTCTACAGAAATTGTATACATTAAAAAGTAATAAGTTTTTAAAACGTATAGAATTTATATACTAAGATTTGTTTTCTTTATTTTTATACTACTCATACTTTGCTAATTATTGCTGCAGATTTCATGAATGAATAAAATATTTTATTAAAATGTTAAAAACATACTTGACATTTTATTAATTTTCTTAAGTTAAAATATCTTCCATAACCAAATCATATCATTTATCTAGTGTTCCTTATTTTCTACATAACTAAGCATTATATTCAAATAATTAATATATAATCAAATTTCCTTTACCTTTACCAATATTTAACATTCGTATTCCTTATGTTAAATATTGGTAAAGAAAATTGAATTAATCTTTACGTTTTTCTAAATCTTTTCATTTGCATTAAGACATGCTCACATAGGTAAGTATATATTATATAGTCAATTGCTGATAAATATATCAACTTGTATTCTTAAATGACTTACATTTCTTTCAGCACTAATAAGAAAATAGAAAAATATTTCGCTTGCTTTTTTGGATATTTTAAAAAGTATATAACGACAAAGTAAACTGTGAAAACTATGACTCATGACTTTAATATTTTAAACTCGAAATGAGAATGAATGATTAAATAAGCTTTTTAAATAAAGTTAAGGTTACTATAAGAAATTTTACAAAAATAGATATTAATGTTCTATAAAATTAACACCAGAACCACTTTAGCCACTAATGCTAATTTTTAAATAATTTTTTAATGACGTGAAAAAATTATTGGAAAATATTTTCAATTTCGAAACATTTAACTAAAAAGTTAAATAATGAAAACTCCTACAGGTAAAATTTTAATATTTAACTTTGAATTATTTAAAGTAATTAAAGCGTTATGAGTAGCATTCAAATATATTTTTAGCTCATTCAGTGTTTTCAGGAAATTTAAAGAAGTTTAAAAAAAACAAGTGGTAATATCCAAGCATTTTCTTTAAAGTACAGATTATGATGTATCATATGCAGTTTTAAATTGAATACCGGATGCAAATTCATTATCAAATTGAACTTTTAATGAAAAAGAAAGAAAAATATATATCAAAAATGTGATATCTATAAATATTCAGCAAAAATGTAAAAAAAAATTACAAATAAAATCCTACTCACAAGTCATAAATAAAGTTAAATAATTAATTTTAGTAAATCGATAGTTTAGTTTTTAACAACAAAAGGCTCTTATATCCAAAATAGCTTAACTCACGTTTACTAACTAATTTTATAGATGATTTCATAAATAAAATGAAAAATAAACACCAAATATATATATTTCCAAACTTAGGAATATTGTACATAGATTACTACTATATGCTGGTATTTTTAAATAACACAATAAATATAAATAAAATAAACATAATCTGTAATTATCTGTAATCATATTTTCAATAAATTCATTCATTTCAATCAAATTATATGTTGAAAATTAAGTCATCAATTAATAAATTAATATTTAATAAAAATTATTATGTTCTAACCTATATCGTGAATTAATAAATGAGATGGATTTCAGAAAATCTACTTCATACAGATTTAGGATAACATTTAAGCCAGCATTTGAGACAGAAAATTTTTAAAAAATGGAAAACACTATGAAAATTTAAGCTGTGAATTTCAATTTAAAATTCGAGAGATTGAAATATTGATTGGTTCATAAATTTTATCATTTTTTATTAAAAAAGTAAATTGATATTTCTGTATTTCAGGTATGAATAATCAAATTCATGATGACATCAGAAATCTCAGTCGAATTGACTCCACTTCCGAATCTAAACTCTACTGCTCGAGACATTCAATATTTAGTTGCCGCAGCAGCAGAATATCTAAACTCCACTCCTGATTCTTTCAACATCTCTGATGAAACAGAACAGCGCTACATATCACGTGCTGGACAGATCTTCATCACCGGCATCTATGTGTTCGGTGCTGGTGCTAATGTGTGCTCTCTGGTGCTATTGTCTCAAGGCGAAACTGCCAGGAATCGGAAACTCACCCTCATGATAAGGTGCCTGGCAGGGAATGACTTGATGGCCCTCTGTACTTCTTTCTTCCTCTTTTACATGAAACTGTACCTGCAGCCAGGATATGTCGCCAGTCGATGGTACTGCGCGCTCAGAGTCCTGACGCGGTTTTTTGGCTTCAGCTCAGGATGCGTGGCTTCAGTCATGGCAGTAGAAAGGTTCATCGCTTTGACAAGACCATTTTTCTATCAAAAGGTATTTCTGGATTTATTTTAACTGTTAAGTGAAACTCCATTGTTTATATGCATGTAAGTTTGTACGTTGTCGTAACTTATTACACTTAGACAAGTCAAGCTCGCTCTGCTTTGGCAATGCAAATTTAAGTCAATAGGGAGCATCTTTCGCTTTAATCAGAGCACCACGAAGGTGAAAGTGTGACTTTGCTCTTTTTTAAATCCTCTGCTAGATGGCACCACTAGAGGACCCACTTCCTCAATTTTGACATGGATCTGAAGGGAGAGGAAATTTTCTTCAGACCATTGCACACATGGTAACTGCTCAACGACTGACCATAGGACTTTCGATTCCACAGATTTAACGAGCACGTATATCGTATGTACTCGGTGGTTCTTTGGTGGCATTGGGAATCGAGCCTCACCCTACCGGATGGAAGGCCGATACCCTAACCACTAGGTTACCACGGCCCTAAGTCTGTTCGTAATGCGGGAATGCACATTCAATCTTAATGTCGGATGTCGTATTAGGCGACAAAATTTGCATAATGCATTATTTTAAATTTAATATAGAATAATTGCTTACAAATAGAATTTTATATTTAGCATCTCCTCAAGTATTCTCTGTGTTTATCATCTAATTACACAGAAAGAATAGAGTTAGAAAATAGTATGAAATTCTTTAAATCATTTAAAATATATATTAATCGTGGACAATAAATTAAAAAAAATTCTCAAAGTATTTTGAACTATCATATCTTGAATATTTTGAACTAATTATTTCTTCAATAGTTAAAATATAATTCCCTATATCCCTCAATAATATTAAAAAATAACCAAAATGCATTTCCTAAAAAATTATATTCTTGAAAATACGAAAAGCTGCCGTCTTCTTCTTCCTTATGAAATTTTTTTATACAAAAATCGCTGTAAGTAAAATATTTTTTAAATATGTAATCAACTCTTTCCGCGGAACGACAGCCCATGTGGGTCCATAACTGTTTTCATGACCCAGGGCCCTAGGGTGTGAAGCATATGTCCCAGTTAGGAGATCAGCCTAACGTGAGACTCCCAGTGTTCAGTTCCCAAGCATGCTTGGTACTCAGCTTATCGACCCACTTAAGGGATGAAAGGCCGAGTCAATCTTGCCCAGCCCGAGGATTGAACCTAGGACCTGTGCCTTGGGAGTGAGAAAACGTTGCCACTAAGCCACCGGCATCTATTTAATAAACGCATGTAATTAAATAATTTCGTTCATAGATGACAAAACATAGATGACATAGATGACAAAACATAGATGACAAAAATTATCAAAAATATATGGTTTCACACGTATCATCAAAAGTATTAAACAATGATGCATGTTTATTAGTACATGATTTTCATAGAGCCGAAACCAATAAATTTTTAAGCAAATTTTCTCTCTATGACAAGTAAAAAATTACATCTCTCTATGACAAGAAAGTCCAAAACAGTTTTAAATATAAAAAATGTAGGATTAAAATCTAAATTATTAATTTAAATATTGCAATATGTAAAATGAATTATTTTTATGATATCCTTTTTCCCATTCATCACCAATAAGACTTAAGGGTTTTCTCTGTCTGCATTTTAATGCTTTTATTATTAATTTTTATGATGTATTTAATTTCATGCATAAATTATTTTTCAGTTATAATTTTTCAGTATTAATTTTTTTAAAGAAATTATCTCGGTTCAAAAGAAAGAGACAAAATTTCATAACTTGTTAATTACAAAGCAATTTCATTTTTAATTTTTTGTTCCAATAAAATAATAAAATATCTTAAACAAAAGTTGATTTGATTCGTATTTAAATTTTATTTTATTTTGATTTTGATTTAAATTCTTATTTAAATGTGAATTTTAAAGCATTCCAAGAACAAATCTATTATATGATCATTTAGGAATAATTTATTTTTATTTTTTGATACGAATCTGTAACGCGAGTCATCTATAATTATGAACAGAAAAATATTTCTTATACAATAATTGTTTTCCATTTATTATAATATCATTTTCATTATGCCTGAAATGTACTATAAATTTATTTTTCAAATATATAAGATTTTATTTAAAGATTACTTTGAGAACTATAGATATTATTAATAAATTAGGGATATTTTTAATGTAAATAGAATTTCGTCAATATATTTAAATTTGACTTAACAGAACATAAATAATATCAATGATAATTAAAATTAACTACTTATTTTATATCTAATTAAAAATAAAACCTTAATATTATGTAAATATTCTCTTCCCATATATTGTAGCTTTAATAAGTTAAAAATAGCTGGCTCAATTAATATCACAATTTCATTTAACTAAACATGTTTTATTATTTTACTAATGTTAGCTAGATTCAATAATGTTAACTGTTATCCGAATCGTTATGGTTTTGCTTATAAAATTAAATGAAATAAACTCATGTTATGTAAAACAAAATTGATTTTATGAGCATGTATTTTAGGAAAACTAACATTATTTGTTCATCATGAAATTTTAAACTAAGGTGGTAGAAAATGATCGATTCTACATTATATAATCCGAGAAAAACAGCAGAATGAATAGGGGAGTTACTTGTACATACAAGACACGAGGTATTCACGGCGCTCAACATTGTAGAAATAAGAGCAGCTCTAATGCCTTGAGTCATTTACTTTCAGTAAGATGAAGGCTACACATGCTGAGAAAAAATACTACTTTTCACTCAACTACTAATAATTTAATATGAAGCTGTGAACAAAAATAGTTCTCCGAAAAGATGATAAATGAGAAAGTTAAATGATTTCTACTTTATCCAGTTTTTCACTTTTAAGGATAATAAAATATGGTTTTAAGTTTCAGAATATCAGAATTTGTAGCTTCTGCATATTTAAAATTTTATTTTTTTTTCAGTATCTAAGGCAAAAATTTCCTAGCAACTGAATTTTAGTAGCACAAAATATATAGATCATATTTGGGTTACGTATAATGTGAAATATCTTCAAATTGGTTATTTTTTAAAGAAGGAATTGTTATTGAAAGAATCATTTTTCAGTATTTTAAGAACAAAGCAGATGCTTAAAATAATTGAAAAACTATTATTGTCTGATAAAATTGAGAAAAATGTATCAGTTGAAATGTGTTTGAATATAATCAATTACCAAATCGAAGATCTTAAATTGGTTTCGATTTTATTCACAGCATTTGAAGAACCATATGACATAAAAGATGTTACATTTTTTCTGTTGTATTTCCCCTTCAGGTACCAAAGAATAGCTTTTTTAATTATTCCCGCTCAAAGTTAAACACGTTGAAAGCAATAATAAATGATTTATAATAGGATGTACTAAAATATCATATTCCCCTCGATAAAATTGCTGAATTGCATCAGATAAGACGAAATAACTGACCAATGTAAAAAAAGAGTTTGTTGCTAATTTAAAAGAAAAAATTCCAGTCAAGATACACGGACTTACCATTGTGTTATTCATCAAGAAGCGCTTTGTCACAGACACATCCCAAACAAGTTAGCAAAATAATATAATTAGCAGTTAAGATTATCAATTCCATCATAGCTAAAGCTTTTCATCATCACTAGTTTAAAGAAATTTTGATTGAAATTGAGAGGAAGTACAGGTCTTCCACTCACAAAGCCCGTTAGTTATCCAGAAAGAAGAATTTGAAACGTTTTATGTGCTTATTAATAGAAATAATGGCTTTTTTTTAAAAAGGTGCTTAAATTATCTTGGTGTTTAAGTCATCCATGATCAGTGGATCCAAAAGTATTATTTCATGGTAGATGTTACTTTGCATAGAAATCAACATAATCGAAAATTACAGGTTAGATGAATTTATTCTATATAAATACAAATTATCTCTTTTTTTGCCTAAGATTTTGAAAAAGAAATTTCGGTTCAATTTCCAAGAAAATACTTTGCTTTCTGGTGCATAAAATGGAGCATTCCAGATCCATATAATTAGCTGAATAACTAACGTTTTTGCTGTTCTTTTTTGTTTTGGTTTACATATACATGGCGAACAATCATTTTTAAGCAAGAATATTATCAAATAAGAATTGAGAAGTTGTGTTCTTTATAAGTAATTGGAATCATGCTTAAAATAGAAAACACCATACAACCTGACGTACACAAGCTTTCCAAAGATTAATACTGTTCAAATTAATATTTGTTCATCATGAAAATGGCAAGTGTCAGTCGTTTAAGGATAACAGGGGGCGCCACAAGAAGTCCACTGACTCCAACCATCAAAATCATCTTTCACAGAATTCCTGTTTGACGTCGCAGCTAGGAATTCTGTGGAAGATAACTTTTCGTTTTCTTCAAGATTGTATTGGGCTGCCTGACAGGGACTGATGGTTGGGAAACCCAGGTCACGTATAGGATAAAAAAATATTTGTTCATCCTTATCATGGCTTGCATTTTTCGGATATTTTACACTTTTATTTTGTCACACACACAATTATTAAGTCTAACATTAAGTTTAATTCAATTTACCTATATAGTTTGAGGTAATATAGCTATCAATAACATACATACATAATTTCAGTTTAAGAAATCTGTCTCTAAAAACAGATTTCAATCATTGAATTGTTGATAATTGGTTCTGTTGACTAATGAGTTTATCAATCACTGGCCTAATGTTTTTAAAATGCCAAATCACAAATGAGAAGTGCTGTAAAAATTTATAAAAATTTCATAAAAAATACTGCATTTTTATTTCATTACTTCTTTTGCATGTGTTCCATATATTTATCTATTTTATTAAGTGTGTTGGTCATTCTAACTTATGATTAGAGTGTCTTACTGATTGAAAATTAAAGTTCATTAAAAGTATTCTCTACCCAAATTACCTGGATTTAGGACTAGGATTTCTAAGAAAGTAAGTTATATAAATTAATTGCTAAAGCATTCATAACCTTCGATTTTTTCTTTATGTTATATTTATTTATAAATCACTTAATATTAATAAAATGATTATCAAATTGTTAATAATAGAATTTTTTTGTAAGTCAACATTTTTGGAAAAAATAACTGATCTACCTTAATGACCGAAATTTGCACAAAAGTATACAATCTTTATTTGATTTTTCTAAATATTATGCTATTTAATTATGCCATTTCTAAATATTATGCCATATCATTTCTAAAATTAATATAGATAAAAAGTTGTACCATGAAAGGGCAATTTGGTATAAGTGATTGATTCTCAATTTTTCTCAGTTTTTCTGTAAGTTGTATCAACAGTTTTGAAAATATTCAAAGTAAATGTAAACGTTATGAAAATTATATAAGCAGTTAATTGAAACAATAGAAATAATCTTCCCTGCCACGTGAAGCATCATCAATATTTACCCTTTGCTATTGCACAAAAAATACTCTGGAATACTCGTATTTTGAATAAATTTTGAGTGTCACTAAGTTTAACATTCTGAAATACATGAAAGTTGTTTTGATGAGATATTTCCCATTTCTAGGAAGTCAGTCAAAGTTGGCCTACTTGAATTTACACAATTATAGCTGTTGTACCCTGAACAATCAAAATTACTCAGAGAAACTTATCTTTTAGATGAACGAGAGGAGTTCACAAAAATTTTTAAAGCTTTTACTAATAATCTCGTGTAGTAAGGAGGAATTGAGTAACACTAACATTCATGTAACTAATTTGAAACAGATGAAGTACTTACGCGTATTATTTACAATACTTCACACATCTGCATTCATACAATTTATTAAATGGCACAAACACATCCCCACGTATCTTATAAATAGTTTATTTTTTTAGTATTTTTAATGATTAGAGAGTTTCTGGTAAGAGCTGGTTAATTTATTTTTATTAATGATAAAAATCTAATTAAATTGATATTAACATTATACATCTAATATATTCACATAGCATTATTGATATTAAAATCAATAGATTTTATTAAATTTCCTTTCGAATTGTATTTAAATTTAAACCATTTTATCGACAATTTTAAGTGTATTTTAAATAAAATAAACTAATTTATTCCTATAACTATCTTAAAAGATTCATATAACTACTTTAAAACTAATAAAATTACATATTGCTTCAAAAAATTAATGTTAAATATCCACATAGTATGTAATGTAGCATAACAAAATAATTTTCCGATTTATTGGAAAAAAATTCTTAAGAGATAAGACGCGAAAAAAATTGCATGAAAAAATATCAAAAATTCTTTTGTCAAACGATAATGTAATTATTCTCAATCCACTATAATTAACAGCAATTAATTAACTGGTATTAAATTAAGAAGTAATAGTAATTCCCTGCATATGATAAAAAATATCACAACTATTTAAAACATCCTCATTTAATTAAATATATATTTTTTATTGACGTTATGTTAATCTCTCAAAAACTCAAAAAGACTGTGTTAATTTCAATCTATGGTTTATTATTAATGTGTTAATTTCAATCTATGGTCTATTAATTAAATGGATATACTTAATTAATATTTAATTATTTTTATAAGGAACAACATACAATTATAATTTTACGCAATTTAATTTTACTCTTCTATTAAGAAAAATTTTAATTTTTATCAACTGTAATACAAAACGTTTAATTTCCTCAAACATAAATTGCAAAAATTAATTAATATTTTGAAATTTATCTTATAATTTTCAATTATTCACTATGTATTTAATAAAATAATGTATGTGAATATACAATGCAAAGCAAATAATATTCTACTATTGTTATTAAATGTGTGAAAGTATAATATTAAGGATTACTTAATTTTTTCAAATTTATATCGCATAATAAAATACAAATTTATAATTAAAATTATGAAATATATTATTAAGTTTTGTTTTATAGCTAAGGAAAAAATTCTCTTAAAATTTCAATGTTACTTTTCATATAATGTGAAAATTGATAAATTATTATAATTATCGTATTTTCCTATTTAGAATTTAAAAAATTGCTTTTATAAATCCCAAAAACCATTGCTGCTATCAATATAACTATTACTTTCTTTACATCTAAATATATATGTAGCTTATTTTTATATATTTATATAATTTTATATATATTAATATAATTTAAAATTTTTAAACAATAAACATAGTTTAGCTACACAGCGAAACATGATTTTTTTAAGTACACTATAACCATTCCGAATATATATATACATATATATATATATATATATATATATATATATATATATATATATATATATATATATATATATATATATATATATATATATATATATATATATATACTTCTAAAATAAATATTTCAAGTGTCTTGGTTTTTGAAGCGACTTCGACAATCTTTTTTATCATAAAGTTACTACCAATGATAAATAAGTAGAACGAACTTATATATAAATCAGTTTTTACTTATTGAAATGAAGCTGCTGTGCTAGATATAAAATCCATATCTTCTTGTATATTTCTCAGAATGATAAAAACAATTGATTGTGAAATCATTACAACATTTACAATGACCATATCCATGCTTATTCCTGTATGACTTTATATTTTTTCGTTTCATAATGGTTTTTATTTAAATACTTTGATTTACCTAATACAAACTCTATGCAAACTGTATGTACGCTTTCAGTCTGATTTCATATAAAATTAATTGAATGAGAAGACCTTGGGTTTTGACATCTACGCATCATTTTATCCAAACAAGTTTCTTCCAAAAAGAACTACACGAAATCATCGATAATAGAAACGATAATATTCTTGTAGGCAATATTCTCTATTTCATTCTCTTGTATCTAATTACTATTATCATGAAGTTAATTAGAAAATTGAGCATTTACTTATTTAGCTCAAAGAAACTTTCTCAGAATTTTCAATAATTTAAATATTCTTCTTTTTATGTCAAATCTACACATTATGTGATTCCTTCTGTAGTATTTTTCATACTCTTCAGCATATAACAAAATTCTTTACTAAACATGAAACAATCATTACAATTACATAATTTCTACTTGCTTCCTGCCTCATTTTTGCTTTGAAAATTGAACACAAGATTTTGGTATCAAACTTATCAGTCCCTAAAGGTAATACAATATTTATGTGAATGGTAAACCTCATAATTGGTAGAAATTATTTTGAGCAACAAAAAATAAATGTTGCTACTCTGAATAAATATTTGTTGTATTAAGTGATTTTAAGTTTTCTGAGTTACCTTTCTTTTGCGATTTTGATTACCACTCATCATATATATATATATATATATATATATATATATATATATATATATATATATATATATATATATATATATATATATATATATATATATATATATATATATATATATATATATATATATATATATATATACATATATATATATATATATATATATATATATATATATATATATACAACTCTGGAAGACCAAACATTTTGTACTGTATCTCAAGGATTTTTATGGTTATGTAACTATGTTTGGATCAACCTGGAATTGTTACTAATTCAAAACTTTCACTACTACGAATGAAATTAGATTTATTACATTATGACTTCATCCATCTTGTTTATATTAGAAGCTGTACTTAATACAAATTTATCTGTTTAGTTGGAAAAACCCATAAAAATGTAATAAAAAATTAAAGATGGAAAAGTATTTCTCCATAAGTATTGTGATCATGAAACAAAGTGATTAGTATTGCTTAAAAGGATTACAAAATTGATCAAAAAAGATATACATATATTATCTGTTTCCTAGATATGGCGTAACTTTAAGTAATTTTTAAACAATGTTATTAATAGCCACATATTGAAAGAATCTGGAATTAATTCAGCATGTTTACATCTGAATCATTATTATAAAATAATTTTTATTACTCCTCTAAACAATAAGCTAAAAACTTTTAACATACCGAATTTATGTCATTCCTTATTTGTAGTAATCTTTAAAAAGGTCAACAAATTTTGAAAGACAAATAATAACTATCTTAAACTAGGAATGTATTGCAGGTAACTTAAGAAATATTTTCATATTTATAATTATATTATAAGAGATTGTCTTAAAAGCTGTGACCATAATATACTGGATATAGTTGACCGTCATATAGTTCAACTTGTCAAAATGATGTCTAGAGAAAAATTTTATATGAAATGATATGACTTAAAAATCTGTGTTTGAGTCCATTTTGTAACCTTTTGTTGGCAGAAGATATCATTAATTATGTATAGTTATTTCACTAGGATAAAATAATTTCAGGCAGTCTGTGTGATAATAATTTATTCAGTTCAAGAACAAAATAAATTACAAAATCATAACATGAAACATTGGTTTAATGCCATTTCTTATATATCATTATCTTTAGAAAGTCAGTCAAAGCTAGTCAGAGCTTTGTCAAAGAATTGTGAGCGATAAACAATAACATAAACTCGAAATTTATTGCAAGAAATTATAAGGATATGTTTATATATATAATTATATTGAAAGAGTTTTGCTTAAAATAAATGGCCATAGCATGCTAAATATAATTAACTGTTCTTCAGTTCAATTTCTTAAAATGATCCCTAGAAAAAAAATTTAAATGATATGATATCACGAAAAAACTATATATGAAAATCACAAATATTCATTTTATGATTAATAATTTTTTACAAAAAAACTACTCTAAAATGTTATATATTTTAAAATAATAATTATTAATAGCAAAAATAAAAGTTAAATGCATGTTTTACAAATTTAATAGTTCCTATATGTTGTGTTTAGTAAAATATCCTTATCACATAAGTTTTGAAAATCACTTTTAACATAATGCTGATTTCCTCAATAGAAAAATTTATTTTTACATAAAATATAAAATCATATAAAGGCATAAAAATTTTCCCAATTAGATTTCAGAATTGTTGCTCACAAAAATGAAATAATTAATTAAAATTTAAAATTATGAATTTTTATAAGCAATATTATTTAGAATTTACAAAAAGAAGGATCTTAACTAAACATGTAACACAACATTTCACATTAAATTATGAAATTTATACTAGATTTGAGATAATAATGACATTCATTAAAATAGATGATAGAATTAGAGTTATCATAGATTATTCATATATAAAGGCAGTAAAGTAAAAAAAAAAATTCTCGACATTATAAATTTATAAATTGACTGTTGCACGAAAGTATGTAACTTATTTCTAATTCAATCAAAGGCTTGATAGTTTTTCAATAAAAATCTTGAAAAAATTACTAAATTTCAATAATGAAAATTATTTAAATTAACCTAACAACAGAGTTACTTAAAATATATTTAGTTTTGTTAATAATATACACAACTTTATTTCATAATTTTACAATGTCAATTTTGTTTTCAAAATAAAAAAATCTTAATAAATTTATAATTTTAAAAATGAAAGAAAACACGCATTTTAGAAAATAATCCTATGCAGCTGAAAGTGACAGAGAAATCTTACCGCTATCTTAGCCTTAAAACGTAAAAATAAGGTTCTAGTTTTTCCGTTGTTATTTTAACGAACTGCAACTTTATGAGATTCTTGAAAAGTAAGCAATTTTATCATTGATATGAGGAGCCAAAGAATAGAAATATTTTATTATTTTTCTCGTCGTAAAAATGGACTAAGCTGTAAATAAAAGAATTTCATCAATTTTTTCTACAGTCTGAAAGGTTTTGTGCATTCCTGAAAAAAGTGGATTGTTGTTTTAAGATAAAACTTAAAGTTATAATTTATTTAAATACTAAATTTATACATTTATAAAAATTCTCCTTGATAAATTTGTTTTAATTATTCTTATTTAAATAACAAAATATCAGTAAAGTATACCCAAAAAAAATTATAAATTGTAAAAGATGATAAGTCTCTCGAATAATTCGGAGAGATCAAATTTAATAATGCATGTAATATTATTTACATTCCATTTTTAAAATTTAGTTAGGTATATTTACCTCCTCTATTGTATACCATTTTATGGAGATAAAATTTACAATAAATGAAAAAATATGAAGAAAAGCATTTACCTTCTGATTCACTTTTATCAAAAAGCAGAAAATGCCTATGTATACTTGTCAGTTGAAACATTAAAACTAATTCTTTTAATACCTATTTTTACAAACTTAGGAAGATGAAACGATCACCCAGCTTGATGTAGAATATTTAAGCCACTAAGACGATTTCGAAAGTAAGTTATGACAAACATCCATACTTATGAATATCTTGCAAATTATAAAAAAATAATTTGTCAACTAGCAAAAATTGTGTTCAGCAGTCACAAATAATTTATAAAGATTATTATGTGTTATATTTGAGAACCTGGTTTGACTATTTGGAGCTTTTCTAAATTATTTATATTTTTCAGAAAAGATTGCTGCTCGCACGAAAATAATATTTTGCATATCAAACTCACAAATTAGCTGAATATGCTGAATTTCAATAATATTTACATTCTTCGAAATTGTAATGAATTTTTCCATATCAAATATTGCTTAATAAAACACCCATATAAACTGTTATAATCTCAAACCTTTTAATCACCTGGTTTAGGTTTCATGCAGCATACAAAGAATAATCACTTATTAGGAATATTCTAAATTATAGCAAATTCCTATAGGTGTGAATAATAGGAATGTGAATTCCTATAGGTGTCCTATAGGTCAAATAATAGGTGTACTAAAAAAATAAGTGTGATCAGAATACTTATTCTGGCAAAGCAGATGAATCAATATTGTTTTCTTTTTTGGATATTTTTTACCATTCCTATGTTATTAAGTATGAATCTTTTTTCATCATCTTATGTTGTCCAAACTTGATGCTCCAGGGTCCATTTTAGTCACAAAAGTCAGTAATGTTGTGTCAGTGTTGTAATATAAGCGACAATTTTGTAGAAAACTTCCATATTTAACCGCGAAGAATTAGATAAACTATTAGAAACTTCTATAATTTCCATTATATTATAACCCGCTATCAGAAAACCATGAATATATTGCTTAGCTTTCCTTATTAAGGGAAACAACCCATAATAATAGGAAAGAATCATTGTTCAATGTTTTGATTCTTGTCAATTATTTTATATTTTTTCACTCATCCGACATTATTATAATTGCAACTTATGAACATCCAATTCGACATTTTATCTTTGAGAAATATGTTAATGGTCTGAACAAAGAATTTACAAACTAGAAAATCTCTCAAAATGAATTGTATTATTAATTGTTATTGTTAATAGAAATACTATTATAAATATGACATATTGTATTACTATTATTAATGAATAAAATTAATGTATTAATTTGTTATTTAAATTAGAGAATTATAAATAAATTTAATTTATACACAGCCTATTTTTATAATTATGGAAAAATCAAGTGATTAGTTGTTTCACTATTCTATTTACTGGTTGAATTTTTTTAAATGTATGCCACTTCACTAATTCGTAAAAAATTCTTAATCTGTTCCAATTCCGTTTCCAAACGGAATTGGAACAAATTAAGAATTTTTACTAAAGTATGAAATAAATTAAAGATAAATAAAAATATTCTGGAATAAAATATGAATAATAATATTCAACTCTGTTTTTCTCATGAATTGTATTCAATATAATGAAATAAATTTAATTTTCATTGAAAAAAATTTTATTTAAATAAATTTAATAAAAATTTAATTTAAAATTAAAAAACTTATATATTTAAATTTTATTTCTATACTTGTAATAAAATTAAACTGTTTTTCGAAACACTTGACTTGCATTTCAAAAACCACAATATTTAATTTACATAATAGTTATTTATCTTAAGCACAAAAATCTTACTTTCCTTGTTTCTTCCATTTCCTTATATATATGAGTTGTGCTTCAAAAGATTTATAAGAGATTTTAATCCTCTTAAATGTGAGAAAATTAAAAGTTTTATCTATATTCAATTCAATTAAATAAAAAAAACATATTTTTGGTTAATAAACGCAATATTCTAATCTTGCAATAATTAATAAGTATTTAGCTGATATATAATATTATTTTTAATTTATTTCTAATCCAAAAACATTAGGGCAGGCATTTTATACGAAAATGTAACTAGTAATATGAACAAACAAATTTTAAGAAATTATTTTTTATCACCTATTATTGGAAAGAATTTCATAAAAAATCATTTCGGAATCCATTTTTGCAACTGAAATAAATTAGGATTGCTAATTAAAATACGCAGGTTTTTATAACTATGTGACAAAATTAATCAAAAATATCTAATTAATTTAAAAATAATTACAAAAACTGCAATAAGAAATTAGGATAGATGCGAGTGAAGCATATATTATCAAAAATTAAATTATTAAAAGTATAATTTCATTATAATTTTTTTAGCAATGAATTTTTGTTTTGTACTGTAATTTTGGCAAAATTTTCCGTAAACTTTGAATGATTTGTTATCAGCATATTTCCCTCCATTACTCAACAATCCAACATAATTTTTCGTGTTAAGCTATAAAATTATTTTATTTAAATTTAAATTTCGTTATAATTGCTAAAAGTATTTTAAAAAAGTAGAAATTCTATCCTCCCATTTAATACTGTCTAGTAAATAATTTACGATGTTCAATAAAACTTTCAATAGAATATATTCAATTTGTTGAATATGATTTTCATAAGAAAACACTTTCTAAATACGCCATCAAGAATGCTGAGAAAGATTATGATCATACTTTATCCAGCTGAGAAGGTCGATATGCGTGTGGTTCTAGACTCTAGAATAATAAATATTTATTCCGATCAATATTTTTGATTGAGATGATACGTCATAAAAGATGAAATAAACATATTTAGTAACTAAGTAACCGTAATATTTTATGTAAGTTAATCACTTTATTCTTTCTACATAAGGATCATTTGAATAAAGAAATAATTTTGCTGAAAATTCCAATATCAATAAAGATTAATAATTTTCTAGACATTTTAAGAGAGTTACTAAACATTTCGAGTAATTATTTTTTGCATTGAATGATGGGTATTCAATAGGAAATACTTAGGTCAAAAAAAGCTAAAAGGAATGTTTGACATTAAGATTAATAAATAAAAATTAAATAATATTTATATCTGATAACGTTAACCGCTAAAGTGTCTGCGGATCTTGGTCAAAAATATTTGTTGAAAATAATCAGGCATCTTTTTGTTTTTGAAGTTATTCCAAAATACAATTTCAATTCATTAAGAATTTTAAAATACAATTATTACGCCAAATTTAGAATTTCAAAATACAGAACTATAAAATCATGGAATTTTCATATTCAATGAAATAACTACGTTACAACACAGAAAAAAAAAACCCACGCCCCAATTGTTGTAATTTATCAACGAGTCAATGTAAGTGACTTTAAATTTCGACCAATGATGCAATTCGAGCAAAAGTGCTTTATTAACCCTTAAACTGCCATTCATCTTTTCAGAACATACCATCAAATGTACGTTAGAATTTAAGATCATTTAACATGAAAAGAAATTCTTAACGTACGTATAGAACGTAAATAAAAATTTTATTATGATTTGGATTATTAACTCAATCGATATAGATTGCTTTATCAAATTGGTATTTGGACACACAACACTAAGGTTTGAATAACAAAGTTCAGAAAATGGACTCACTTCACATAAATCTTACTGTCAGTAATGGACGAATCTGACGTCTTAATAAATTCAACATCAAACAACAGCGTAGCTTATAGCATGAGTGCTAAAAAAGATTAATCGTTGTAACACCATAATAGTGATAAATAAATTCCTTTTTCTTATATTTTTAAAACTATCTATTAAGACCAAAAATTAGAATTTCAGCTCAAATTTGCTATTCGAACAAAATATTTTTCTTGCAAAAGAGAAAATAAAATTGCTAGTAAAATAGAACATGTAAAACTATAAAGCAGTATTAAATAATGTTTAAGATTTTTCCTAACACACTTGGATTATAACTTTATAAAAATACGTCTTTAATCCTTAGTTATTTATTATTACTTTTACTCAAATGATATAAAACAAATTAAAATTAGGAATAAACTGAGTCATATATTGACAGAAATTATAAAATCGGGTCACCTAAAGTTTAAGTGATCTAAAACAAATTTCGAGAAATTGTACTAAGTAAAATAACACATAAGTAAATGAGAAAAGAACTTATCTTAATCAATATAGGATTGATACTACTATGTAAGCAGTACATAAAATTACAAAATATCAGAGTCATGACAATAGCTTAAATAAGCCTAACATAAAAATAAGAAAAAAGATTGCTTATTAAACAGTAACCAAGACAACAATGGGCATTTTTTTATTGTTTTCTCCCTAGAATCTGTTTAGTGTATACTGGAATCTTTGTCGGAGAACTAGTCAATTCCTTTCCTGTTAATGTAAATTTTCTCATGTGAGTGTCTCAGAGTGTTAAGTCCATGTCAAATAGCTAAAACTTACAGACAATGGCAACCGGAAACTTATAAAATGACTTAGAAAATTATAGAAAGAGAAATTATGTTTAATTCATCTTCTATCACCTTATAATAAATATAAATAAATAAATAATAAGGGACTAGGGCCGTGGTAGCCTAGTGTTTAGGGAATCGGCCTTCCGTTCGGAAGGGCGGGATTCGATTCCCAATGCCGTCAAATACCCACCGAGTACATGCGATATACGTGTTCGTTAAATCTGTGGAATCGAAAGTCCTGTGGTTGGTCGTTGAGCAGTTACCATAGGTGCAAAGGTCTGGAGAAAATTTCCTCCCCCTTCAGATCGATATCAAAATTGAGGTAATGCATCCTCTGGTGGTGCCATCTATCGGATGATTTAAAAAGACGTACTTTCACCTTCGTGGTGGTCTGATTAAAACGAAAGACGCTCCCTATCGACTTAAATTCACATTGCCAAGGCATAGCGAGCTTGGCTTGTCCAAGTGTCATAAGTAACAGCAACAACATAAGGGACTAAAATAAAAATCATTTCTGTAACTTGATCCATATTATTATACAACAGTTTAAAAAATACTAGTTTAAATGGTGCGGGAATTTTTTTTCTATTTTAAGACACACTCTCTCGTTTGTGATGATCTTGCTTGCATTCAGTTAAGTTAGTATAATTTAATTTTTATTTAAATGTCAGGCAAATGTCACTCAAAATCAAACGATAACCTATCTGAAGCTGGGCATTTACTTAACTCTTATCAGAGAATCACAAATACCAGAGCATGTAAAAGTCAATTGTTTTCAATCCAAAAATCGATCTAATTCCTTTAAGTCAATCTAATTTATCTAACTCATTTGTTTTCTGTCTTTCTGCGATTATATCGATTTTACTTTATGCAAGCTATTAGCGAAATTTGCTTTCTCTCAAAGTTAAATTTTAAAATTAAATAATAGTGAAATTGTATTAAAAATAGCTTTAAATAATATATTGAACTAAATTTCATTCATATTTATGATCAAAATTTGAAAACAGAAGAAGGTTACGTATTAATTAGGTGATGAGCCAAGACGAAATACTTATAGTAAATATATCCAAGCTTTTAAAAATTATAATATTAATTTTAATGAATTTTAATTGGTATTTTAAAACAATAAATATCTTATTAAACTCTTAAATTTAAAAGCACATAAACATTGCCTCTTCCTGAGATCAAGTGGTGAGGATCTATCAAGTTACATATTTATGTGGGCTTTGTAGAAGATAATAAAGTGACTGAAAGGATTTATGAAACCAATATATGTATAATAAGCTATTAATTATTTGTTTCCATGCAGTAGAACCGGCACATCTTGAGTAATCTAGAGAAATGAAGCATTTAATGAACTGCCTTAAAGAGGCAAGAGACTTAAGCAACAGCATCTCCAAAAGCCATGTTACACTAGACTTCATTACCCGATATCGATTTAAAGAGAAAACCGTTGATTACAACAAGTATGCGAGATTGATTCCAATAGAGAAGTTACAAAGACAATTACATGATTGAGAATAGGCCGCTTCGGTGGCATGAAAATAAATGTAGAGAATACAAGGACATGTGTAAAATGTAAAAAATGCCATGATGAAAAACTCTATCCAATTCAATTGTTCAACAATACTAGCATTTCTAAAGAACATCGGAGAGCAACCCATTTGACGGCGATATCTACACAGAGAAAACAGTAAAGCTGTCACTGGTTATCACGAATCCATTTGAATCCCTGGACATGAGAGCAACGCTACAAATCATTAGTTTAATATATTTTAGGGTAAAATTCTGAGAGGAAGGAACCATTTCGGATGTCTGTTTTAACTTTGACATAAGACAATATTTCATGAATTATTTTAGAATATAAAATGGTCAAAGAGCAACATCCTTGGTTTTAAGGGGAGAAAACAGTAGAAATATGAATAGCCAGATGTAAGAGACTGAGTTACAAAAAGTAGATCAACTATATCTAAAAGACTGAGTTAGAAAAAACTAATAAGCTAGATGCAAGAAACCGAGCTACAAAAAGTTAATAATCTAGATTCAAGAAACTGAATTGCAAATATTTGATAAGCTATATCCAAGAGACTGGGTTACAAAAAGCTAATAATCTAGATGAAAGAGACTGAGTTACAAAAAGTTAATAATCTAGATGCAAGAAACTGAGTTATGAAAAGTTAATAATCTAGATGCAAGAGACTGAGTTGCAAAAATTTGATAAGTTATATCCAAGGGAATCGGTTACAAAAAGCTAATAATCTAGATGAAATAGACTGAGTTATAAAAAGTTAATAATCTAGATGCAAGAGACTGAGTAACAAAAAGTTAATAAACTAGATGCAAGAAACTGAGTTATAAAAAGTTAATAATCTAGATGCAAGAAATTAAATTGCAAAAATTTGATAAGCTATATCCAAGAGAATTGGTTACAAAAAGCTAATAATCTATGAAATCTATGAAAGAGACTGAGCTATAAAAAGTTAATAATCTAGATGCAAGAGACTGAGTTACAAAAAATTAATAATTATTGTCATTAAAATTGAAAAAGCGTCAAGTAGAAAATTAAGAAATAAGGATTAAATAAATTTACAAAAAAATATCAATAACAGACAAATTAATTCAATTTTACTAATTAAATCGTATTTTTGCATATTTTTCTTTCTTAAATTAAATATTTTTCTGTTATTTAGAGATTCGAAATATGTATATTTCAAAAGTTAAATTTCTTATTTTAGTATCTTTATGTAAAACTTTAATTTTTTATTTTTAAATAAAAATTTGTTTTCAAAAACATTTTTAAAATATGAGTCCCTTTTTTTTGTTCATAAATCAACTGAATATTTTGATTTTTCTCATTTATTAGAACTATTTTTTAAGGAAAAGATTTCTTATGATTTATATTTAATAAAAAATAGTAATTTCAACAAGTAATAAAAATATTAGAAAATTGCATGTTTTTTTAATGCTATATGCTTAATGCTTTTTATATAATATAAATATATATTTGTAGTAAAAAAATTTCATATGCATTGTTAGTAAAAAATGTTTCATAATAATAAGTTTTAATTGATTTTTTTGAACTTTCAAGGTTTTATTTAATTCAGAAGATAGCTTAGAAAATTTACATGTAGTTTCTGAATTTAAAATAGAGTAACATTTTTACTGTAACCCATTAAAAGTATGTATAAAATTGTTTCTTATTTCAATGGAATTAATAGGATTTAAAAATATATGGTTATTACGACTTTTTTTAAACTAGTTAATCGTAATATAATTTATTATTTTAATAATAGTTTCAAAGAATCATTTTATTAAATCTGTAAATAGATAAAAAAATTTTCATTTATATATTTAAAATGTAATACCCCTATTTAAATACTGATTGCAGACAGGTTATATATATTCATAAAGTATATATGAACAATTTAACTAAGAATTCCTATTTTAAATTATTCTCATTTTCAAACCGGGGTTACTTATGCACAGTCAATATATAAGGAATGCAAGTCTTTTTAATTGAAGATAAGACACACGCGTTCATTATTAGAGATGAAAACAATAATTTTTGCATTGTAAAATATGCATAAAATTGTATGATAAAATTTTTGAAAAACTTAATTTTTCTGAATTTTGAAGCAAATTTATATGTGTTTTTTTTCAATAAATTATAATACCTAATAAAAAATTTTTATAAATTTATCATTTTTAATTTTAGTAAGAAAGTTTTAAATTGAAATTTCAAAAGTAAAATTCATAATATTTTTTACATACATTTGATTTATAAATTCATTATTTGCTATTCGATTCTCTCTGAAGCTTACTATTTTTTTATTAGAACGGTTTTTTATGTTTGAGATTAAACATATTGCATTAGAACTTTTCTATGGATTATTGAAGACAATTTGGGTATGGACAAGCTAAGACACAGGTAGTAATATCCAAACATCATATTTCAACTGACTTAAAATAAACTACCGAAATCTCTGTTATCAAAGTATTAAAATAATTTCTTAAAAAATGGATTAAAAATTTTGTAATACGAAATTTAAATCCCTTTTTCATTGTATTATATTTCCTGAATTCAGATGTTTTTAAATAATTACGATTTTAAAAATGACTTAAGGATAAGTTAAACTAAACTCCATGGCACGACAGCCCATGTGGGCCAAGGCCTACAGTGCCCATAACTGTTTTCATGACCGAGGGCCCTGGGGTGCGAAGGATATGTCCCAGTTAGGTGGTCAGCTTAACGTAAGACCCCCAGTGTTTAGTTCCCAAGCATGCTTGGTACTCAGTTAATCGACCCACTGAAGGGATGAAAGGCTGAGTCAACCTTGCCCAGCCCGAAGATCGAACCTCAGACCTGTGTCATGGGAGCGTGAAACGCTGCCACTAAGCCACCGGGCTTCTTAAGGATAAGTTAATCATTTGTAATTATTTATTATGTATGAAGTCTAAAATAATTTTACCTATTTTTATAAAACCTGAACAAAATATTTATTTCTCATAAATTCAATTCAAAAGGTATTTTAAAAACATTGAAAATTCTTAAGTGTTTAATTTATAGAAAGTTAAGATTTATAGCTTGTTGTACGGAAATTAATCTGGACTAGAATATCAGTTGACAAATTAAGGTATATTTCACAGGTGATGAAGAATTCCATTATAAATGTAAATGCTACTAAGTACTTGCAAAGGATATTTAACATAATTACTCTGTGGCTCACATTTGTAATGAGATTATAGAGACATAATGTATTTCAACTTGCTCTGACACAGTATGTGCTGATAATTGTTGCAGTTTTAATAACTTGATTTCCTTTAATAAAGATATTTTCAAGATATAATATAATTTTCAATCCTTTTGATAACCTAATGTATATTCATCAAATTTTGCAAAGATTATGTTTGGGCTTAACTGAACTTTGATGTGAGTTGTTATTCAAGGATTTTATAACAAACAACAAAATATTACTGAGAAAATTAAAATTATCATTATTTATACTAGTACATTTATTTAACTATATACGAAAATGTGAAATATAAACTGCACCAGCAAAATAATTATATAATGAGTATTTTGCTGTTGCAAATAATTTTAGATTGTGTGTGTGTGTCAACCAATGGTACAGAAGGCTTTCAATAAATTTTATAAACTTACTATTAAGAATGTGCTTGAAGTGAAAGTTTTAAAACTTATGAACTCAACTTCTGTTTAATTTTACCTTAAAAACATTTAAGTCATTAATTTCTCGAATAATTATCACTCGTAAATTTTTGCACATCAAAACACAGCAAAAACTCTGGCCTATATTAGATCAACTGCTGAACAAGGAGAAATATAAAGGTATCAATTACAATAAAACTAGTATTTGCAGTAGTTCCTGAATTAATGGGATTTGAAATATAAAATCTTGTCATGTAAGATGCCTTCAAAACAATTAAAAATCAAAGCATTTTATCACAAAAATGATCTAAATTATTTATTAATTTCTATATTTTAATGGAAAAATGTATATTATAGGATCCACATTTTACATATTGGAGAGAGGCGTATGGCAGAAAAGATATGCTTCAATTGAAGTGCAATGTATAAGGAAATACAACTAACTGCATCTGAATCTTGTTTAAACATCATCACACATATTAGGATGAAAACCCAATTATTCCGTTAAATGTTTAACATTAATTACAATTAATGTTTTTAGGTGTGATTCAAATTTACTCTACCTACGTGAACCAATTATTTAAGGAATAATTAAAACGATATATAGGTGTCTAATTCATGGAATATATCAGACATGATTTTAGATTACTTATTGCTGAGTTTCAAAACATTAGTTAAATGATTTTAGGGCCTTAATTTTTTTCCTTAGACCACTACTATAAGCTGATTTTAAAATTTATTTCAACTTACATTATTTTTGACGGTGATAGTTTCTTCTGTAAGAATATCTTCTGAGTGTGCTGTCTTTAAATGAAGATAAAGTAAATTATACACTTTCCTTATTTCTAGATATCCCCTCTATTTAAATATATTCTGTATTTATTATCTCTAAATAAATAATACAAATTATACACCTTCTTTTATTGTAATATAAACTTTTAATCATGGAAGCACATTTTCTTGTTTAGAAATTATATATTGTTGGCTCAAGATTACAGATATCTTAACTTTAATCCTTAGGGGATATTTTTGAATTAACCTCATTATATCATTTCTAGCTTATTAGGCAATTTTACAAAATCAATTTACACATGGAAAATTTCAGTTCCTTGACCTCATTGTATTGCACAATGCACTCTGAAAATAAATACAAGAAAGTGGAAAAAATGCTTTTACACAAATTATTCGATACCACTATACAGATAACTGCAATTTTTTTTTCTAACTTAAATCACAATTCTTTTAAAAAGGTAACCATTTCTTTAAAATGAACTGCAAAATAAAGTGAGGAATAAACTTAATTTCAAAACACTTTTTTAAAAAATGAAAAGAATAATAGATTTACCAATTTAGTTATCCTTGACAAATGAATTCTCTCTATTAAATATACAATTTAGTAAAAAACACACTATACAATTTGTTTCGTTAAATTATTTAACAATAAAATTCTATCACTTTGTCTATACCAAAATGTTTTTGATATTTTAAATCTTGAATATAGAAATAAACTCCAAGCTATTCATTGACGTTTTAAAATGTTATATTAAATGAATTTAAAAAACCAATACTTCTGCTTAAAATGTAAAAGTAATGTATTCCTTTGTAAGATGTTTTATATTGTTTTAAAATTATTCTTTTATTTCTTTCTTAATGGAAATAAAATTAAAACTTAATAGTTGTCAGTTTTTGTTTCTAATGAAATGCATTTTATTTAACATTCAAATGAAATTAATTGTTACTATACAAATTTTCTTTTCCAAAAGAATTCTTACAAACTTAAAAAATGGTGACATGAATTGTCTAATAAATTGAACAAAGAGGATGAAGTTCCAAATGAAATTTATCAAGTTCGAGAATATAAAAAAAATAAATCAAGTCAAAGATTGTAGGGAAATAAAATAATTCAAGCACTGAGAAAAGGGAAATTTAAACTCTTAATAACAAACTTTTGCACCATTTTTCAATAAATTCTTGATAAAAAATATATTTTATCGATAAAATTGAAATTTTCACAAAACAATTAAACTAAATATCATCATATGAAATCCTTCTTGTTTTATATGATTGTTCTTTTTGATCATTTCATTCAAATGTTAAATTTTATTCAAAAATTAAACAGTTCTGACGATAATAATTAAATTTTTTTCTTTAAGATATGGCCATACAAAACCGCCTTAAATCTATTTAAAGTAGAGATCATCGCTATTTACATAAGCATTCAACTTTTTTATTCTTTGCAAAGTCTACTGTTACTCAGATATTATCCCCAAATTCTATTTCTCAGACTGAATTCTATACGATGTTTCAAGTAATGTATGTAAGCAGATAAATTGCCGACAAAAGCAATGGAAACGAGTCTTGAAGAAACAAACAGCCAAACTATAAAATAGATTGTAAGAAGTAAGGGATGTTTTACTTAAGCGTTATAAACTTGCTTATGAAGAAAAAATATTAAATTAAAAAAATCACTTAAAATTATGTGAAAATATTTATTTCTCTAATTAATTTCACACTCCTGTTTACTAATGATTCTAAAACGTTTCATTAATACGCCCTATACTTAAAATTTTCGATGTGTCCTGTCTGTTATATAAAATAATTTAACAAATATTTTAGGAATTTAGAATAACCAATATATTATTCCATTTACCATGATTATTTTAATAAATGATTACGAAGTCTTGACATGATGAAATTGTATAAATAATATTATAAGGAATAGTGTATATAACATAAATACGTACTTTATGCTGCATACAGGTTTAACTGATAAATACCAAATGAACTTACTTAATAATAAAAAAAACAAAAAACCTATATTATTTAAGATTGAAAACTGATTTTACGAAAAGAGATTAGACGGGTTATGTGAAAGAGATTGTGTATATATCAATATTTATAGTGAAAATTCTTCTTAATGACAGTGATTTTTCAACTACAAAGAAATCAATACTTGTAACATTTTTGCAAGACTTGAATTCAATCTTAATCTGAATTATATTTAAAGATATATGTTTTATTGAAAGAACAGAGCAACATGCTTAAAGCTTCTCCATATTACAACGGGTAGATTTAGAGAATAATTAATTAGAATAATATATTCATGAGATTCTTAGTATGTTGCGTTTCACCCTTTGCGTGAAATATATCATCAAATTTAATTGCTTCTAGCTAATAGAATCAGAGTCTTCAAAGACACTTATTTAGAGTTTTAAATTCTTAAAAAAATTATGCAATATTTTTATATCATAAAAATAAACACAATGATAAAAAAAATTCGAAAAAATGGTCATTTTATTATCTAAAAAAAAGAAGCTTACATAATTTGGAAATCTTTTTATAAGACAGTATAAAAAATTTCCTTTGTCTAAATTAAAGATTAATTTTTCATATGTTAAATAAATAATAATCCATCTTAAATCTCTCTTTTATACAAAAACTTATATTTTTTGATTAAAATTTTCATATTTTTATATTTTAGTAATATGTTGTTTGGTATATATACTTTTTATTTCCCCTTTTTATAATTGATAAAAAAAATCACATATTATTCAATATCTGTTTTCCCATTTGTTGTTTACACATCTGAAATTTGCTATCAGTATCAAAAATTCTTAGTTTCCTGCCGTTAGATAATCATAGGGATAGAAAATAAAAATTTCGAGGTGTACAGTTATTTTTGTAACTCCTACGCAAGACATTTATGCAGATCATAACCATAATACTTCCAACGATATCCAAGTAGTGCATGTTCTTGTTCATATTCCAATTCCTGACTTTAATTTCACCATTTTCTATTTGCTTCTTCCTTTCTTTCAGTGTTTATAAAAGCTCTGCTGTAAAGAATACTGGGTTTTCCCAGTATTCTGTACATAATAATCAGAAAAATTCATCGCGCAACAACTGCTTTTAATTTTGAATCATGATAAAATTGACAGTTAAATTTCAAACCTTGTCACGAATATTTTGAAAAGCACTACATATTGAAATGAATAGGCGCCATGAAGACAACAATGCTTAGAGATGAAGGATTTAAAGCTATATTGATGGGTTTTCAATCTACTACCTCCTCGTGAAATTCTGTAAACACAATTTCTGAAGAAAAATTCCTTTTATTTTAAAATAAAAAAATGCTCATTTATTTTAATAATAATTCAGTATAGTTTAATTCATATGTGAAAGTAACTATTTGGAATGTTTTTTTGTAATTTGATGCCTTTTATAAATATGCCTTATATAATAGCAAATTTTATTTTGTAATTTCAATATATATCAAAAATAAAAACTTATAGAACCCGATTAGTTGGCTAACTTTACATTGTTTAATTTTATTCTATGATAGGTATTGAGTTACAAAATTTCAACAAAATCATGCTTTCCAAAAAATATTAATTTATTTAAAAAAATTTTATTTTAATTTTTCAATAGAAGATTAACTTGAAGGAATAATTTCTTTCTTTCTGAAATATTCTTTCCCTTGTTAAATTTTCTCTTAACTTCGATGATATTTTCCCTGTCATACAAATAGATTTAGTAATTTTTCGGCAGTTATTTATTCAAATAAGCCTATCTCTAATCTAATATTTCGAAATTTATTCCTATTTAACATTTGCTTCTTACATTTCTTTGCTATTATTTTGAAAATTATTCCTATTTAACACAGTTTTCCTAGATTTATTTGCACATATTTTATCAAGTGATGTAATGTCATGATTTTCAAGTAGTAAATTATGATTTATCACATTGCTTTTTTTTTCTATTTATGTCAAATTAATATCAGTGTCAGAATTGCTTTAAAAATATTCATAGCATGCATACCTTTTTCAAATATTGACTTAAATTTCCTTTTTAACTATGAGTGATGGTGTTTGTGTTTGATGTATACATTTTGTGATTTTTGATAGTAGGAATTTCACAATGGGTTTAAATTAATGATTGTTTTTATGGAAGAATATAAATATTTTCTCAATCAATATACAACTGATTCATGCACATTATTTTCAAAAAATGATAAAAAATGACAAACTATTTATAAATGGAGAAGTACAGCCTTTAATGTTAAAAATTTAAACATCTTATTGAGCTGGTGCAAAAGTAAACCTAAAAACTAACTGCGGTATTGAAAGTGTAACAGCAAACTGTTTCCACTTGTTGAATATTTACTAAAGTCTTTTGTTGGTCATTCAATTCATGGATACATAAAACCTTTTATTTCTCTTTATTCCTCTTATAATTCAATCCTCTATCAAGATGATTTTGAATACGTAAACACAAGAATCCGAATCAAGATAGAAAAGAAAAAATTCTAAAAACAACGATTATCCATTATAATAAAAGCTTATGCCAATTTACTATTAATAAAATAATTTGCTGATTAATAATCTAAATTTTTGTAACATCAATCTAAATGAAAGGCGAATATCTTAATGAAATCTTCCTGTGCTTATAGCTACGTGCATAGCTTAGAAGTGACTAAATATGGGGTGAAAAAAATAGGCACCATCTCGTGTTCGCCACAGCATTAGGTATGACACTGATATCCTTATTATCCAGATCCCTAGGGATTTCATTATATGGAAAATAATCTGATGTCAGAAGAAATGGGATAGACTTGAAGCCCAAAAAAATTCCATGGTGTCATCTAAATTTCCGATGAAATCTTATTCAAACCTGTGAAGCAATTTAACTATCCAGATAACACTGAATGATCTTGTTGCATATTTTTTTTATTGTTTATGCTGAATAATAAAGTAAGTACATTAAAATAAAATTTATATTTTGTTTTATATTTAAATAAAATTGTATGTACTTAAACCAAACTAGTGAAATGAGATTATAATGTTAAATTAAATAGTTCATCTTTTATGTTCTTTAGAATGCTGCGAATACTAATTAAAACGATAGAAAACAAATGTAACAATATGATAACTGATTGATTCTGGCTTTTCAAATAAACTTTTATGGAGCTTGAATAGATGATTTTAGTAAAGTAAAAAATCCCGATTATCGATTCTATTACATATGTTTAAAGATTTATTAATATTTTATCAGGATTTTTTTATTTATTAATTAAATCAATATCTTTGTAGAATATAAATCTATAAGAATAATGCTTGATGTCATAAAAATGATCAAGATTTCATTTGCTAAAAAAAAGATGGTGACAGTTTGATTATCCAGTAAAATGTATCAAAAATTCGATTAAATTATATTTTTATGTTTTTTTTATATTTATCAAAACGTATGCTACTTTTTATTGCCTATCATACATTTTTGACTGGAGTTTTTCAAACATTATCTTCAACTCAATATGGTTTAGATACTTCTTTTTGAGATTCATATAATTTTAGCTGGTTGTCATATGGTTTATTTTGGTAATCATTTGTTTCAAAAGTCTCCTCTTCTGAGATTTAGGGATGCCTTAATATTCTTTTATGCACATTTAAAATTATTCCATTCTCTAATGTGCAGAATCTTTCGCTATTCTCCAGTACTATTCAAAAGTTTTTTTTTTCTAAATCTTGTTTTCATTTCCATGAAATTTTAAATCATGAGTAATAAAGGAAAAATGTCTTCTTGAGAAAATTTGTTAATAATTGATAAGGAAAAAATGAACTCCCTCATAATTTACCAATGTTTTTTAATGCTGAACACCTAACTTAGATGCGTTTTCTATAAATAATTTGTAGATAACTATGATTTTACTATGAAAATATCGTTTGTAGACCTATTTTAAAATATTATGCGTATGTTAAATTCCATTTTAATGAGAACTACATCCGTTCAAAGTTCAAAATTATAAATAAGAACAAAATGTTAAAATATATATGTTTCGATTCAGTATTGTGTTAAATTCAGCTTAAATTGTATTCGATTTTCAAAAATTCCAATTATTTTAGAGAATTCATTATATTATTATAAATTATCAGAATTCAATTATTGAGTTCTTGCAAGGTGATAAATATTTTATAGCTTTAATACACATCACATTGAATTATTGATTATTTGCAATACATTCATCTCAACGAAATGCTAATTAAATACACTTTATAAATTGTAGTTAAAAATTAAATAACACAAGTTTTTAAATTCTGCCTAATAATTATATTTACACTATTTGTAAATTTAAACTGAGTTAAAATACCGTAACTATGAAATACTTTCTATTAAGAAAATTAATATACGATTATTTTGTATAAAATTGGATTTGTGGTGTAAATACCACACTTTTATTTTATTGTTTGACAATTATTAGTATTGATTTCTTATCTTTCAGAGTAGTTGAAACACTTTTAATTTAAATTCAATTCCAGAGGCTAAGGATACATTCCAACTTTGCTGAAAACTTTTAAAGGTTTATTTACATATTACATAATTAGGACATTAAAGAAAATGTTAAAATTAAGTAACAAGCATTTTGATTATATTTTTTAAAAAAAGGTTTATTTTATTTAATATAAAAAATACTATTAGGAAATTCGAAATTCATTTATAATATTTTTAATAAATATTAAAATTTTTATTAAAAATATTATAAAGGTATTTTAAAATTCCTATAATAATAATCATTATTCCCCTTCCAATGATAATATTTTTACTACTACTATTAATTTTACCATTATATATATATATATATATATATATATATATATATATATATATATATATATATATATATATATATATTAAGAAAGCATAATGAAATATTACTAAATATCAAATTCATTGATTTGGTTTACTTTGTAAAAAATACCTTTACTTTTATCTTGATATCTCGGAAATCCCATTAATAAAGTTATTTTTTGTACTTAAAAAAATTTGCATATTACACTAAGAAAGTCCTCTGATTTTTCATAGAAATTCGAGTAAAAACAAAATCAAAGGAATGAAAATAAAAAATCACTGTGGTCATAAAGTTAGAAGAATACATTTTCTAAATTGGATTTCTCACCAACGCTTTTGTTTTGAATACTGCATAAATTTACGTTACGTTCTTTTAAATCTCTCCGGTGCCATTATAATAAGATCTTTTGTATTTTATGTGAATAGTAACTATTTCTCATGAAGTTTAACTTAAACAGAAAAATTATGAATGAGTTAAAAATTTTAAGAAAATATTCTTTATTATCCAATTACATGAAAAAAGAATATCACATTCAATTACAACTGAAAATTTAACATCTATATAAACAAAACAGATGATTAAAGAAATATTCTTATAATTATGTCAAATTGAATTCAAAATATTCACAATTTCAAAATGATCACAAAAATCTTATTAGTTTCCTGTTATAGCTTGACAGCGTTTTTACTTACATTGTTCGGAAACAGTTATCCAAGCTTCTTACGTGCTGAGAAGATTGGTATTAGATAGAGATATGGAATTGGTATCGATATTGTTGCATTTAGAAACCATAATGGAAAACATATTTAAGAGCTTTAAATCATGACATGCAAGTATCAAGTACCAATGATACTCAAAATTAGTTTTATATATTAAGGTAAAACTAAAACAATAATGATTTTAACATTGTTGGAGTGATACGCTCTCTAGAGAAATTTCTCTTTGTTAATTCAGCAAACATCGTCCATATTGAAGTATTATAAATAATGAAAAAACATATAATATTCTATTAGCAATTTAAAAAATGTTAAAAGTTGCATACTTCGTACGAAAGTTATACATTTTACAATTAAAGATTTGTTTTTCATAGTTCATTTCAATTAACCTGGCAATATGTGTTGCAGCTTATTAACTGAATTCTTGCAGACTAAATAACATCTATGTCATGGATAATCTAGATATTTAATACCTACCAGGAATATTTTATTTTAGTATTGTCGATATACCGGGTGATCCAAAAGTCAGGACGAACTTTAAAAATGAATAATTCGAAAACGAATCACGATACAAAGATGCGGTTTGCACCAAACGAATGGAAAATAAACCGGGTTTTGTGTGGCAATGAAAAAAATAGTTCTGTTGGCGACCAACAGATGGCGCTATAGTGTTTTATTGCAACAAAATATGATTTACAAATGAGACAATGATTAATGACGTCAGATTAATTCGATTTAATTAGTACTTACTACAGTAAATGTTCAATGTGATGTCCATCATTCAGAAGTAAAGCTGTGAGACGATTCACCACACCATTCACAGCATTTAGTAGCATTTCTTGCGTTATGGCAGACACATTTTGGCGGATGGTATCTTTCAGTGCCGCTAGTGATGCCGGTTGGTCGCTGTACACTTTTGACTTCAAGAAGCCCCATAGCCAAAAATCACAGGGTGTGAGATCGGGAGATCTTGGAGGCCATGCGTGATTAAAGTAGCGACTGATAATGCGATCCTCCCCAAATGTTGAGCGTAGCAGGCGTTGCACAGGCAGAGAAATATGAGGTGGTGCTCCATCTTGCATAAAGGTGACTGTTTGGAGTGCCTGTCGGGCTTGCAGTTCAGGAATAATGCTGTTCTGTAACAGTGCTAGATATCGCTTACCGGTGACAGAAACTGTTTGGAAACCTGTCTGTGTCCTCGAAAAAATGGACCAGTTATGAAATCAGCAGTGAAGCCACACCAGACTGTCACTTTAGGCTGATGCATGGGTACCTCAACAAATGTATGTGGATTTTTTGTGGTCCACACTCGACAACTGTGGTTGTTAACAGCACCAGAGAGTGTGAAATGTGCTTCATCTCTCTAAAGCAAAGTGTGAAGCCAGTCGTGCTGCTCTTCCATCTTATTGAAGACCAAATTCGCAAAATGTCGGCGAGAGTCGAAGTCAGGAGGTTTCAGTTCTTGGTTATGTTGCAACTTGTAGGGATACCGTTGCAAAGTTACTTGCAGCGCTCTCCATACACTTCCATACGACACTCCTGTCTGCCTCGAAACTTCTCAAGCACTGCACTCCCCATGTGCAGCAACCGCCAACATGGCTTGCACCGTCTGCTCCATTGTCGTGGCAACAGCAGCTACAGTTGAGGGACATCCACTTCTTTGACGTGACGCCAAAGAACCTGTAGCTTCAAATTTTTTCACAATTTTGTTCCATGCAGAAGACGTTATTGGTCCTTTGCTATCTCGCATACCCTTCATGTAGCGATATGCTCGCAATGGCACTTTCCGAATTCTTATAAAACAGTTTAACTAAGAGGGCTTTCTCAACTATGGATAGCATTTCGATGCATACCAGCTTCGACTACCATTACCAAGAAGCATTAGTTGCTTCGTTTTATATCGTTTGTTGCTTTGCGTAAACCAACATTAGAAATCTGACAGCGCCATCTGTTGGTCGCCAACAGAACTATTTTTTTTATTGCCACACAAAACCCGGTTTCTTTTCTATCCGTTTGGTGCAAACCGCATCTTTGTATCGTGATTCGTTTTCGAATTATTCATTTTTAAAGTTCGTCCTGACTTTTGGATCACCCTGTACTTGACAAATGAAAGCTTTCTTTAAACCCAAATGTTTTATAAAAGTGATCGAAAAAAATTAACTAATTAAGCAAATAGGATTTTAGAATGTTTTTAAAGCAACTCAAAACTTTTTGGATAAATAATGACGGAACTTGAAATTCGTTTGTTATCATCTTAAAAATAAAGAAAATTTTCAAAATGTATTGGTACACTTTGATTCCTGTGAGCGAAGCTCAAGTTTAGACTGTTTTTGCTTATTCTTTCATTAAATAATTTGTAAAAAATCAAAAGCTTCGGTTATTATTACAGTTACATATATCAAAATATTAAGCTTTTTTTTTGTTTTCAAGCATTTTTTCTTAGATTCATAGAAACAAGGAATTTATCAGCATCTGCTCACAAAATTCTATGTGGGGGAATTCTTAAAAACTGATTCATTGGCCATTTTGTCCTTCTAAGCTGTCATCTACCACAACC
Source organism: Latrodectus hesperus (assembly GCA_037975125.1). NCBI lineage: Eukaryota > Metazoa > Arthropoda > Arachnida > Araneae > Theridiidae > Latrodectus > Latrodectus hesperus. Next base: position 64,187,788 of record CM075855.1, read on the forward strand.
ACTTTACCTTAAATCAATCTATTACTATCTGCTAAACAGAAAACTTTCATAAATTTCAAATTAAATAATGAGAACTATAATGTTAATTACTGGTCAGTTATGTTCCCTTAAAGAATACATCAAGTAGCTATACTTTGGTAAGTCATGTAATTATGTATCTCTTTAATCGACGATAAGAATCATTTAAAACCGAACTTGAAATTTTACATGTTTTATTAAATGTATTCTTCAAAGGATAATTGTTAAATAATAATTATAGCTTCTTAAATATTCTAATTTTCTCTTATTGTTAAAATAAAGGAATAAAGTTGACTCCCAAATTAACAGCAAGGACATGAATCATCATAAAAGTAATAAGTACGAAAAGGATTGCAAAACTATATTTCCATAGATCTATTGTCACACTCAACGTTTTGTTTCTTTCAGCATATCACACACAAAGTCGTGAAACGAGCCATCTTCATTCAGTGGTTCATAGTGATGTTCATCGTTCTATTGCCATTGGTTGGTTTCGGAGTCTACTATAAAGTGGATGACCGCACAGGAGCTTATATTTGTACTAGATATAGGCAAGCTACTGAGCTTCCTGATATAGGCTACGCCTACCTCATGTTTGGTAAGTGTGTTAAGTACCTATAAAAAAGTATTAATAGTACTAAAAATTGTGAAAATAACTAGTTTAATGTTTAATTATAATGAAAACAATCAACTGGATATAAAATTCTATAATAATTTAAACGATTTTATGATTATTCTAAGCTAAAAATTCTCCAAGTATGTAAAGGTAGGTAATCAGATTGTACTATCCCTAATTAGTTTTGTCAATATAAAAATGTTCTTTTAACTTATTTTATAGCGTATCTTGTTAAGTATAACGGGATATGGTATTTTTTTTTTGTTCTATTTCTTATGCTCACTTTATATTTACGAATATGTGCCTTTTACGTGAGCTATATCCCTTATTTTATATTTTCATAACGGATAGCATATAACGTAATGAAAATATGAAAAACGTACTAACTATTTTAGTTTTCTAGCATAATAAAGAATTCCTAATAAAGTAAATACAAACATATACAACAAAATTACAGTAAGATTGCCACATAAATGTGATAAAAGGAAGCAAAATTGAGCAGGGATTGAAAATAATTTTATTTTGTGCCTTGAACAATTTTTCTAAGTTTTAGAATTCTAATTCTATATTATAGGATAATTAAGTTGAGAGAAAGCATTGATTATTTTTATAATACTTAACGGAATCAATAAAACTATAGAAATATTTAATATTTGTTGATGTATATACTATTCGCACTTAATTTAAAATAACAAAAAGTAATCTTTTGTTCTCTTTTATGTATAGAAAATTGTCTCTTCCAATTATATTCCAATAGATAAAACATATATTATTATTTAAAATTAAAACATAAAATGTATCGAGAAATTTTTTAACATTCTGAGAAATTCATTAATTTGACTGTTATTCTTTTTGCTATAGTTAAAAGATTCTATAAACAACAAAATTTATTATTTAATTTAATAGTTTTAACATGAAAATGATCGATATAAATATTTAGTGTTATTTTTGCAATTTACAGCAGAAACTATAAAAAGAACATTTACTATATTTTTACAATTTTTTACAATTATTTAACCGTTCGCATTATGGTTTATAAGGAATTCTTGATGGAATTCATAGTAACTATTGCAATGTAGTCAAGTTAAATTACTTTTAAACTAAAAACAACTTTCAATCAAAACCTTGATTCGATTCTTTTAATCATCTAAAGTATGCATATTTTTTTCTAATTAGTTTATGAATTAATATTGTTCCGTTTTTAAATTTCTAAAACTTTTAATCCCAATATAATAAGCATTACAAATAATTTTTTTAAATGTATTCCAGCAACACACAATAAAAATTTAATATATTTTTATTTCTCATTTCATTATTTATTTACAGCGTTTGGAACCACGATGTGTTTAGTGATCGTGACGTGCAATCTTGCTGTAGTAGGCGCCCTCTGCCGGCTGAGTCCAGAAAGCAACAAAGCACGACGAACCACTGTGTCAAAAGAAAACAGGGAACTCTCTTTCAACCACACAACTCAAGAAGAGCTTTCCTTCGCCAAACTCATGGTTGTTCTTTGCGTCTTCTTTGTTGCTTGCTGGTTGCCACAAATGGTATTTTATATGCTTTATCTTAAAAAAATACATTTTTTAATATGATTCTCTTAAATATTAATGCTTATATTAAGGTCTTTTTCATTTTTGGTTAATTTATTTTTCAGATAACGCTTAAAGTTTTCCAAACCAATTATCTTCATTCATAGCTTTTTTCAATGTTTTTATGAATGCGTATTTCGAAAATTTTTGTTTTCATTCAATATACATTTTTGAAAGATTCTTATAGGCTTATTGCTGAAAAACCATTTTAAGATTTGTTTCATGAGTTTTAAAGTTAAGAAAAAATTGTTTTCTGATTTAAAATTCAAATTAAATTGTAATGCTATCCTACATTTAACATTAAGGTTTATTCATTCATTTTATCTTTATGAAATCAAATGAATGAATAAACTTTAATGTTCCAAATAGATACTGAAACAGATAAGATCCAAACAACTACTCAGCCTAACTTTAGCCAGTTATGGAAATATTCGACATCGCGTATTTCACCGAAGAAGGTGGTTTTACCAATTGCGCAGTGATAAATGCTCATCATTTAAATATTTGTAAAAGACCATTTCACCCTTCAATTAATTTATCATTTTAAGATTAATAAAATATTTGCTATTTTTGCTCAAATATTTTAGAAATTCCTTAAAACATTTCAACGATTTAATCATAGTCAATATCCAACTATGCAGCTCTATTATAGTAGTTTAAAAATTTTAATTTTTTAAATATTTTCTTAAATAAGTCTAATTTAAATTATCCCAAAAATTATTTTAAAAATTATATTTAGATTTTTGATATTAAGTTTTTAGGTTGCCGTTTAATACATTCAAAATGTCATTATCATACGATGCATAATTCATTTCATATTCAGATGGCATCACGTAAAAATGTATATAATATGGCAAAGCACTGATTGTCAATAATTTATACTTAATTTATACTTTTTTTAACTTCTTGTGACCACATGACAGGAATTTATAGATCTTTTACGTGGTGAAATTTAAATCCTTAAAAAATCCTTGATTTAAAATATTAAAAATCACTTAAAGTTGAAGTTTGTTAAGATGTAAAAAATTTTTCAATTCATTCTATCAAGAGGGGTAAAGAATATATGATTTTTAAAATTACTTCCCTCCTTTGGCAATGCAATGGTATGCCACTCTTACTTATTGACAAAGACCAAAAACACCAGTATTGAATAACTAACGTATAAAGAAAAAATAAACACTGCGTCACAAAAAAATCAATCGGCATTTGACTAAATTTTATATTTCTATTGGAAATGTGAAATAAAATTCGTCACTGATAGTGCGTGGCAGCAGAAGAAAGACTAATTGTTTCTTGTCTCTAGTGGCTTTAAGCGAATACTTTTTAAGACACAGTGGTGAAACATGGAGAAAAATTCGACTAAATATTGTTTTGAACTGACTTGGCATCACAATACTCCGAATCATAAAAAGTTTTTTGCAAAAAAAATTTATTTTGATGTATCAGTTTTTACATTTCTCATTTGTGAATAAGTACTCTTTTTCATTACAAAATAATGCTTTATAGAATGTTTAATTTTGTCAAAAAATACTAAACATCTTTATTTGTTATAATCATTTCAAAATGCTACATTTAATTTCCCAAAATGATCATTTTTAATACTAACAGTAATACGTTTACCACAAATTTATCAATATTTTTTTTAGATTTAATGTTTTTGCAAACTTTTCAATGATATTAGGACTTCAGTTTTCTAAAACATATCTTTTCCCAATTTTATTACACTTTCATAAAATAAAAAGATACAGAAATTATCATTTGGAAACAGTTTTGAGATACTCATACACCACGGTATTAAAATCTATACATTCATTTTTTCACAGGTAACTATTATCATCTCCCAAATGCATCCAGAGACGACAAACCATCCCTTCTTTAGAATAGCTGATGTGTGCACAGCTTTCAATTTCATCATAGATCCCATTGTGTACGTCTTGTCTCGCAGGCCTCACCGAAGAGGTTTAAGAAGACTTCTGAAGCCCCTTTGCCATCAGTGCTGGTCACAACCAGAAATATCCAGTTGCACAGCTTCTAACAGCCAAGGTACAAAAGGCAAAGAGCTCTACTTGTTACAGAAGAGGAAGGATTCTCTGAGCAACAAGTTGGCGTCACCTAGTAGCACGGTGCCAAGTAATGTTATTTTTATTAACTCTTACTCATTTCGATACTTTTAACATAATATACAAAATAAATAGCTACAAATCAATGGGTATTATTTAATTTATAATCAATAAATCAATTCCTCTTTCTTTATTATTTCAAATAAAAGTTATATCTAAGGTTATAAACCAGAGTTATTAATCTGTGGTATTTGTATAATTTGCAGAATATGACGAATTAATTTTGCGCAAAACATAAATAATAACGAAAGAAATGGAAATTTAAAATTATATGTTTTGAAATTTAATTCAAAGAGATTTTTAATT